>CM016625.1:69529298-70129298 GCA_005393395.2 Gossypium australe
ATCCACTCCACCTAACCAAATGCCAAAAATTAGCTAACTTAAACTAAAAAATTGGGCTCCATGAAACTTAAATTTGGGCCCCTTATTCCCTTGTGTGGCGTCACCTCCTTGCTCCCTAAGTGGCGCCATTGACCACTGGGCCACAAGCCCTTTTGATGTTTTAAACACACAGATACTACCTTTTAAACCCTATAATGCCCAAACAGATAATTTTAACCAAGGCCTCTGCCTAAGCCTGAGCCCAATTTGGACCCCTGACACTTAAATTAACTCATTACACACATGTTCACCCATTAACGCGTAGGCCCAAAAATTCTGGATGTTTACAGTTCTACCCCCTTAAAAAATTTCGTCCTCGAAATTTCCAACTAACTATTAATCGTACTACCCAAGTCTCACCACGCTTTCGCTACGCACTCTAATTCTAAAGCCAAAAGAAACACTTAGTATACTTGGTAGAGTACGCACCGATATTCGCATCTAGAGTGTCCTCGTCCCCTTGTACTCATTCTGACTGGGCGCATTATCTGATTAGAATTTTATGAATTACTTGTTCTTCCACTGATTAACCCCGAACAGTCTTATGAATGTAGTTTTAAGGGTGTTCTTTCGAATTCGCAGTTATATCTACAATTCAGTCTCAAGTTCACATGCTCCTAGTTCTAAGAAGCACATACATTCAATCTCACACACCAACATACATAGAACATCCGTGAACTCACATTCCTCACTTAAAGAGTATTTTCGTCATTTCACTACCCAGGGGTTTTTCCGTAGTTTTGCCCTACAGGGTATTTTCCAAAATAAAGTATATTGGTGATTTTCTTCGAATTAGAGGTACTTTGGTACATATTTTTTTTAAAGCAAGGGTATTTTTGGAAAACAAGTTTTTTTTTAAACAAAACGAGGGTATTTTGTTAATTTCCTCAAAATGGGGTATCTTGGTTTTGTTCCCGAAATAGAGATATATTGATACTGTTGTTGTTTTTTTTTTTTTGTAAAGCAGGAGTACTTTGGAAAATTTAATTTCGCAAACCGGGTTACTCTTATAAATATAGGGGATTTCGGGTAAATTTGCAAAACAGGGTATTTTCATAAAATCACGGTCGTTTGAAATTTTCACAACCAAAGGTATTTTGGAAATTTTGCCAACCGGAGTGTTTCGGTAATTTCTCAAATTTTCGTAGTTTTACAATTCTGGGGTATTCTGGGAAAATTTCACAAATCAAGTGTATTTTGGAAATTTTACAAAACTTAGGGGTATTTTGATTGTGAAATAGGGTGGCTGGTCCCTTTCGGGTTTTAATTATAGATTTTGGCCTGTCAACAAATCCTCATGGCTAAGGTGAACAGTCACTACGCACCAGGTAGGATTCCAGCGAAGAGGAGGTGAGTCACTAGGACTGCTTAAGTACCAAGCTCTCCCTGAATCCAATCGTAGACATGCGTATGCCTGTTGCCACAACCTAACCCAGCGACTTGTTCACGGGTTTGTTTGGATTGATTAAGTCTTATGAATTTAAAGAGTTGTTTAAACTAAGCCTAAAGTCCATCAATACTATCATACTAGTCTACGTCCATAAAGCCCATCAACCCAACAAATATATCACATCAAGAGTTAGAATACTTACCTGCGTAGATCGGGTGCCGGTAGACTCGAAGGCCATATCTTCTTCCAAATTTTTTTAAATTCACATCAAATTTTCAAAACACTACTGGACCCATTTCACAGCCCGAAATTTGAACTGGGCTCTGATACCAAGTTGTAACACCCCAAACCCGGCCCATACATTTCGACCGGATTTGGCGTGTCACGGGTTGTACATTGAAAACTTTTGCTTTGTTGGTTTTTGGAAATCGTAAGTTAATTAGAAAATATTTGAATAAATAAGTGACATTTGAAAAGAAACCTTGTATTATTATTATTAGGTATAAATAAACCCCTAACATAAATTCATAAGTTGCAAATATTAAAAAAAAAACTACTTAGGCGAATATAAACTATGGGGTCTTATTACCTAAATATTCTAAAAATAAAGACTTAAAGGAAAAACTGAAAATAATCTATAGAAATAAAAACTTGATGGCCCCTCGAGTCTGTCTCGGCTCCCATGTCCATGATCTACTGCTCATCTAAAAAGTTAGGGAAAAATAATAGGGTGAGTCACGAAGACTCAGTGTGTAAATCTCGAAAACACATAAAAGGCTTGGGCCCACAAACACATTATGAGCCCTGGCCCATACACAATGGCAACAATCATAATCACATGACAGATAAAAAATGATGCAAAGCCCAACCCATCCTAAAATTCCATCCTCTATACACCAACCCGTACCAACAATCACACCTTGGGGATTTCTACAATCAACCCTCCATCCGCTACACACCATATTGACAGTTGTGCTGCCTGTCACAAACACCGATTACTATGTGACCTATGTGGCGAAGCCACCGATCGCTATGCGACCTTAAAAATATATCGACAGCTGTGCTGCCTGTCATGAAGACCGATCACTATGTGACCTATGTGGCGAAGCCACCGATCACTATGCGACCTTAAAAATATATCGACAGCTGTGCTGCCTGTCATAAAGACCGATCACTATGTGACCTATGTGGCAAAGCCACCGATCGCTATGCGACCTTCTTCCCCTTCATCATGTCAATCCCATCCCCATGCTTACATGCAAGAACATAAATATATTATCATAACAGATTATCACATACTTCGATACACATAGAGATTTCTATGATTACGTACTGGCATCCTTTGCCTAACCCTTTTAGGGTTTTATTCGACTGCCTACACAGCCCCTTTTCGGCTTTTAGCCCATAACATATATTTAGTACAGATTACTATACAGCATTTTTTTCGGCTTTTAGCCCATAACAGATATTTAGTACAGATTACTTAGTGTGGTAGAGATCTACACACGACTGTTCATACAGCCTCATTTTCTGGCTTTTCAACCCCTAACAGGTATAATACAAAATAAAACTTATGTGATAAGGATCTACATACGACTGTTCATACAGCCTCATTTTTCGACTTTTCAGCCTCTAACAGGTATAGTACAAAACAAAACTTATGTGATAAGGATCTACATACGACTGTTCATACAGCCATTTTCCGGCTTTTCAGCCCCTAACAGGTATAATACAAATAAAACTTATGTGATAAGGATCTACACACGACTGTTCATACAGCCTCATTTTCCGGCTTTTCAGCCCCTAACAGGTTTAATACAAAATAAAACTTCTGTGATAAGGATCTACACACGACTATTCATACAGCCTCATTTTTCGGCTTTTCAACCCCTAACAGGTTTAATACAAGATAAAACTTATGTGATAAGGATCTACACACGACTGTTCATACAGCCTCATTTTCTGGCTTTTCAACCCCTAACAGGTATAATACAAAATAAAACTTATGCGATAAGGATCTACATACCTGATTACCATTATAACGAAACCCTCTGAGTCGACGCTATCCGTAACCAACACCACCGCTGTCTGCCTTGAAATCCCGAAAAGAGATATGAGATTCAGGGACTAGTGTTTCCGGCTTTTAGATCTAAGAGATTCACTTACTAGAGAAGATTCGACTACTCCCAGAGGATTCCGGCTTTTTGCGAAAATCGGGAAGAGAAGATGATTCAAAGAAATCTATAGAGATTCGAATTTTAGAAGAAAGAAGAGAAAAGAATAATGGAGTTTTCGGCTTTTAGAAGAAAGAAGAGAATGATGGAGTTTTCTGCTTTTAGAAGAAAGAAGAGAATAATGGAGTTTTCGTCTTTTAGAAGAAAGAAGGCAATACTGGAGTTTTCGGCTTTTAGAAGAAAGAAGAGAGTAATGGAGTTTTCGGCTTTTAGAAGAAAGAAGAGAATAATGGAGTTTTTGGCTTTTAGAAGAAAGAAGAGAATAATGGAGTTTTCGGCTTTTAGAAAGAAGAAGAGAATAATGGAGTTTTCGGCTTTTAGGAGAAAGAAGAGAAAAAAATAATGGGGTTTTCAGCTTTTAGAAGAAAGAAGAGAAAAGAATAATGGAGTTTTCGGCTTTTAGAAGAAAGAAAAAAAAAGGTGGAAACCCTAAATGTCGCAAAATAAAGAATAGAACCCTCCATTTTATAGAAATTTCGGCTAACTCCTAGCCTTGTAGATAGCTCCTATCTTTTCTCCTTTTACCTTCCATATTATCAACTATAATAACTACATTATCTTATTCATATAAATCCTCCTATTTTTGAGCCTTGTTGCCATCCACTCCACCTAACCCAAATGCAGAAAATTAGCTAACTTAAACTAAAAGAATTGGGCTCCATGAAACTTAAATTTGGCCCCCTTATTCCCTTCTGTGGCGTCACCTCCTTGCTCCCTAAGTGGCGCCACTGACCACTGGGACACAAGCCCATTGTGATGTTTTAAACACAGATACTACCTTTTAAACCCTATAATGCCCAAGCAGATAATTTTAACCAAGGCCTCTGCCTAAGCCTGAGCCTAATTTGGACCCCTAACACTTAAATTAACTCATTACACATGTTCACCCATTAAACGCGTAGGCCCAAAAATTCAAGATGTTACAATATATATGTTTAAGTTATGGGCTAAAAGCCAGAAAATGGGTTGTGTAAACAGTCGCGATACCCAGAAAGGGTAGGCAAAGGATGCCAGGTATGTAACCATAGAAACTTCTCTATGTGTATCGATGTATGTGAAAGACTGTAATCTCTTAGGTATTATATTGTCTTATTTTGCATGAATGTATGTATGGGATGGGTTTGATATGAAAAGGGGAAGAGCATGATTGGTCACATAGTGATCGGTGGTAGAAAACCCACGTAATGAAATGATTGGTCGCATTGTGATCGGTGGTAGAAAACCCACGTAATGAAATGTTAAGGTCACATAGTGATCGGTGGTAGAAAACTCACGTAATGAAATGTTAGGTCACTTGGTGATCGGTGGTAGAAAACGATGTTAAAATTCCTGACCGATAGGAATAGGCAGTACGGCTGTCGTTTTGGTGTGTAGCGGATGGAGGGTTGATTGTAGAAATCCCCAAGGTGTGAATGGTTGGTACAGGTTGGTGTGTAGAGGATGGAATTCTAGGATGGGTTGGGCTTTGCATCATTTATTATCTGTCATGTTATTATGATTGTTGCCATTGTGTATGGGCCAGGGCTCATAATGTGTTTGTGGGCCCAAGCCTTTTATGTGTTTTCGGGATTTACACACTGAGTCTTGGTGACTCACCCTATTATTTTTCCCTAACTTTTCAGATGAGCAGTAGATCGTGGACATGGGAGCCGAGACGGACTCGAGGGGCCATCAAGTTTTTATTTCTATAGATTATTATAGGTTTTTCCTTTAAGTTTTGTTTTGAGAATATTTAGGTAATAAGGCCCCATAGTTTATATTCGCCTATGTAGTTTTTTTTTAATATTTGCAACTTATGAATTTATGTCAGGGGTTTATTTATACCTAATAATAATAATACAAGGTTTCTTTTCAAATGTCTCTTATTTATTCAAATATTTTTCTAATTAACTTACGATTTCCAAAACCAACTTAGTAAAAGATTTTAACGTTCAACCCGTAGCATACCAGACTTGGTCGAAACTTATGGGCCGGGTTTGGGGTGTTACAGTGGTGTTGGCTACGGATAGCGTCGACATAGAGGGTCTCGTTCTAATAGTAATCAGGTGTGTAGATTCTTAATACATAATTTTTATTTTGTATTATACCTGTTAGGGGCTGAAAAGCCGGAAAATGAGGTTGTATGAACAGTCGTGTGTAGATCTCTAACACACTATTAATCATGTATGTATGTCTATATATATATATGTTAGGGACTGAAAAGTCGGAAAATGAGGCTGTATGAACAGTCGTGTGTAGATCCTTATCACATAAGTTTTATTTTGTATTATACCTGTTAGGGGCTGAAAAGCCGTAAAATGAGGCTGTATGAACAGTCGTGTGTAGATCCTTATCACATAAGTTTTATTTTGTATTATACTTGTTAGGGGCTGAAAATCCAGAAAATGAGGCTGTATGAACAGTCGTGTGTAGATCTCTAGCACACTAATAATCTGTATGAATACATATATGTTTATGTTATGGGCTAAAAGCCGGAAAATGGGCTGTGTAAACAGTCGCGATACCCAGAAAGGGTAGGCAAAGGATGCCAGGTATGTAACCATAGAGACTTCACTATGTGTATCGATGTATGTGAAAGACTATAATCTCTTGGGTAGTATATTGTCTGATTTTGCATGAATGTATGCATAGGATGGGTTTGATATGAAAAGGGGAAGAGCATGATTGGTCTCATGGTGATCGGTGGTAGAAAACCCACCTAATGAAATGTTAGATCACATGGTGACCGGTGGTAGAAAACCCACCTAATGAAATGCTAGATCACATGGTGATCGGTGGCAGAAAACCCACCTAATGAAATGTTAGATCACATGGTGATCGGTGGTAGAAAACCCACCTAATGAAATGTTCTGTCAATTGGTGATCGGTGTTAGAAAACCCATGTTAAAATTCCTGATTGATAAGGAATAGGCAGTATGACTGTCAATATGGTGTGTAGCGGTTGGTGGGTTGATTGTAGAAATCCCCAAGGTGTGATGGTTGGTACGGGTTGGTGTGTAGAGGATGGAATTCTAGGATGGGTTGGGCTTTGAATAATTTATTATCTGTCATGTGATTATGATTGTTGCCATTATGTATGGGCCAGGGCTCATAATGTGTTTGTGGACCCAAGCCTTTTAAGTGTTTTTGGGATTTACACACTGAGTCTTGGTGACTCACCCTATTATTTTTCCCTAACTTTTCAGATGAGCAGTAGATCGTGGACATGGGAGCCGAGATGGACTCGAGGGGCCATCAAGTTTTTATTTCTATAGATTATTTTCGATTTTCCTTTAAGTTTTGTTTTGGGAATATTTAGGTAATAAGGCCCCATAGTTTATATTCACCTAAGTAGTTTTTTTTAATATTTGCAACTTATGAATTTATGTCAGGGGTTTATTTATACCAAATAATAATAATACAAGGCTTCTTTTCAAATGTCACTTATTTATTCAAATATTGCCTTATAACTTATGATTTTCTAAAACCAGCTTAGCAAAAGATTTTAACGTTCAACCCGTAGCATACAAGATCTGGTCGAAACGTATGGGCCGGGTTTGGGGTGTTACAATTTAGTATCAGAGCCCAGTTCAAAACTCGGGCTGTGAAATGGGCCTAGTAATGTTTTGTAAAGTTGATGTGAATTTGGAAAAAAAAATTCTGGAAGAAGATATGGCCTTCGAGTCTACCGGCACCAGATCCACGCAGGTAAGTATTCTAACTCTTGATGTGATGTATATGTTGGGTTTGATGGGCTTGATGGACGTAGAATAGTATGTTAGGCATTGATGGACTTTAGGGTTAGTTTAAACAACTCCTTAAATTCATAAGACTTAATCTATCCAAACAAACCCGTGAACAAATCGCTGGGTTGTGGTGTGGCAACAGGCATACGCATGTCTAGGATTGGATTCAAGAAGAGCTTGGTACTTAAGCAGTCCTAGTGACTCTCCTCCTCTTTTCTGGAATCCTACCTGGTGCTTAGTGACTGTTCACCTTAGCCATGAGGATTTGTTGACGGGCCAAAATCTATAATTAAAACCCGAAAAGGACCAGCCACCCTATTTCACAACTAAAATACCCCCAAGTTTTTTAAAATTTTCAAAATACACTTGATTTGTGAAAAATTGCAGAATACCCCGGAATTGTAAAACTACCAAAATTTGTGAAAATTACCGAAACACTTCAGTTGGCAAAATTTTCAAAATATCCTTGGTTTGTGAAAATTTCCAAACAACCGTGATTTTATAAAATACCTAAGTTTTGCAAATTTACTCGAAAATAGATTTAAAAAAGAACCCGGTTTGCAAAAGAAAAAAAAACCTTCCAAGGTATCCCTGTTTATAAAAAAAAAAGGAACAAAACAACAACAACATCAAAATATCTCTATTTCGGAAAAAAAAAAAAACTTGTTTTCCAAAATACCCTTGTTTTAAAAAAAAGTGTACCAAAGTACCTATAATTCAAAGAAAATTACCAAGATACTTTATTTGGAAAAAAATACCTTGTAGGGCAAAACTACGGAAAAAAAACCCCTGGGTAGTGAAATAATGAAGATACCCTTATGCGATGAATGTGTGTGCATGGATGCTATTTGTGTGATTAATGTATGCTGGTTGAATGTATGTGGTTTCTAGAATTAGGGGATAAACTTGAGACTGAAACTCGTAGATATAATTTAGAATTCGAAAGAACTACTTTTAAACTACTGTTCATAAGATTGTTCGTGGTTAATCAGTGAAAGAAATTAATAATTCATCAGATAAACACGAATCGGTAGAATGAGTATAAGGGGACGAGGGCGCTCTAGATGCGAATACCGGTGCGTACTCTACCATAGTATACTAAGTGTTTCTTTTGGCTTTAGAATTAGAGTGCGCAGCGAAAGCATAGTGGTGAGACTTGGGTAGTACGATTAATAGTTAGTTGGAAATTTCGAGGACGAAATTTCCTTAAGGGGGTAGAACTGTAACATCCTGAATTTTTGGGCATATGCGCTTAATGGGTGAAAATGAGTAATGAGTTAATTTAACTGTTATGGGTCCAAATTGGGCTCAGGATGTGGCCAAGGCCTTGTGAAATTTTTGTTTGGGCACTATAGAGTTTTAAAAGTGGTATCTGTGTTTAAATTATCAAAATGGGCTTGTGGCGCCACTTAGGGAGCAAGGAGGTGACGCCACAACAAGGGAGATAGGGGCCCAAAATTTAAGTTTCATGGAACCCAATTCTTTTAATTTAAGTTAGCTAATTTTCAGCATTTGGTTAGGTGGAGTGGATGGCAACAAGGCTCAAAAATAGGAGGATTTATATGAATAAGATAATGTAGATATTATAGTTGATAATATGGAAGATAAAAGGAGAAAAGATAGGAGCTATCTACAAGGCTAGGAGTTAGCTGAAAGTTCTATAAATAGGGAGGGTTCTCTTCTTTATTTTGCGACATTTAGGGTTTCCACCTTTTCTTTCTCTTCTTTCTTCTAAAAGCCGAAAACTCCATTATTCTCTTCTTTCTTCTAAAAGCCGAAAACTCCATTATTCTCTTCTTTCTTCTAAAAGCCAAAAACTCCATAGTTCTCTTCTTTCTTCTAAAAGCCGAAAACCCCATTATTCTTTTCTCTTCTTTCTCCTAAAAGCCGAAAACTCCATTATTCTCTTCTTTCTTCTAAAAGCCGAAAACTCTATTATTCTCTTCTTTCTTCTAAAAGCCGAAAACTCCAGTACTCTCTTTTTTCTTCTAAAAGCTGAAAACTCCATTATTCTCTTCTTTCTTCTAAAAGTCAAAAACTCCATTATTCTCTTCTTTCTTCTGAAAGCCGAAAACTCCATTAGTCTCTTCTTTCTTCTAAAAGCCGAAAACTCCATTATTCTCTTCTTTCTTCTAAAAACCGAAAACTCCATTATTCTCTTCTTTCTTATGAAAGCCAAAAACTCCATCATTCTCTTCTTTCTACTAAAAGCCAAAAACTCCATTATTCTCTTCTCTTCTTCCTTCTAAAAGCCGAATCTCTATAGATTTCTTCGAATCATTGTTTTCCTGATTTTTGCAAAAAGTTGGAACCCTCTAGGAGTAGCCGAATCTTCTCTAGTAAGTAGATCTCTTAGATCTAAAAGCCGAAAACACTAGTCCCTGAATCTCATATCTCTTTTTGGGATTTCAAGGTAGATAGCGGTGGTGTTGGTTACGGATAGCGTCGACTTAGAGGGTCTCGTTCTAACGGTAATCAGGTGTGTAGATCCTTATCACATAATTTTTATTTTGTATTATACCTGTTAGGGGCTGAAAAGCCGGAAAATGAGGCTGTATGAACAGTTGTGTGTAGATCTCTAACACACTATTAATCCTGTATGTATGTCTATATATATATATATATATATATGTTAGGGGCTGAAAAGCTGGAAAATGAGGCTGTATGAACAGTCGTGTGTAGATCCTTATCACATAAGTTTCATTTTGTATTATACCTGTTAGGGGCTGAAAAGCCGGAAAATGAGGCTGTATGAACAGTCGTGTGTAGATCCTTATCACATAAGTTTTATTTTGTATTATACCTATTAGGGGCTGAAAAGCCAGAAAATGAGGATGTATGAACAATCGTGTGTAGATCTCTAGCACACTAATAATCTCTATGAATATATATATGTTTATGTTATGGGCTAAAAGCCGAAAAATGGGCTGTGTAAACTGTCGCGATACCCAGAAAGGGTAGGCAAAGGATGCCAGGTATGTAACCATAGAAACTTCTCTATGTGTATCGATGTATGTGAAAGACTGTAATCTCTTGGGTAGTATATTGTCTGATTTTGCATGAATGTATGCATGGGATGGGTTTGATATGAAAAGGGGAAGAGCATGATTGGTCACATGGTGATCGGTGGTAGAAAACCCGCCTAATGAAATGTTAGATCACATGGTGACCGGTGGTAGAAAACCCACCAAATGAAATGCTAGATCACATGGTGATCGGTGGTAGAAAGCCCACCTAATGAAATGTTAGATCACATGGTGATCGGTGGTAGAAAACCCACCTAATGAAATGTTAGGTCACTTGGTGATCGGTGTGAGAAAACCCACGTTAAAATTCCTGATTGATAAGGAATAGGCAGTGTGACTGTCGATATGGTGTGTAGCGGTTGGTGGGTTGATTGTAGAAATCCCCAAGGTGTGATGGTTGGTACGGGTTGGTGGTAGAGGATGGAATTCTAGGATGGGTTGGGCTTTGCATCATTTATTATCTGTCATGTGATTATGATTGTTGCCATTGTGTATGGGCCAGGGCTCATAATGTGTTTGTGGGCCCAAGTCTTTTATGTGTTTTCGGGATTTACACACTGAGTCTTAGTGACTCACCCTATTATTTTTCCCTAACTTTTCAGATGAGCAGTAGATCGTGGACATGGGAGCCGAGACGGACTCGAGGGGCCATCAAGTTTTTATTTCTATAGATTATTTTCGGTTTTCCTTTAAGTTTTGTTTTGGGAATATTTAGGTAATATGGCCCCATAGTTTATATTCGCCTAAGTAGTTTTTTTAATATTTGCAACTTATGAATTTATGTCAGGGGTTTATTTATACCAAATAATAATAATACAAGGTTTCTTTTCAAATGTCACTTATTTATTCAAATATTGCCTAATAACTTATGATTTTCTAAAACCAACTTAGCAAAAGATTTTAACGTTCAACCCGTAGCATACCAGATCTGGTCGAAACGTATGGGCCGGGTTTGGGGTGTTACAGTGAGTGAGTTGGATCAAGTAGCAGGCAAAAACAAAAATTCACGCACACGGGAGGGTCGAGAAGTTTTGCTTGTGTAGCTGAGGCCCAGGTATTATTAATTTATTAATTCTGTCAAATATTAATGACTTTCTACAATTAAATAATATTTTTACTACTATATTGTAGGAAGCATCGTCTGGTCAAAAAGTTGGATGCCTTCAGCTTTTTGACATTACGTATAGGAAGAAAGATGGATCTCCGATGACATCTGAAGTTGCAGAAATTATGGTATATTTACTTAATAAAATTTGATTTCTTATAAATATTTATAATTTTTAATTATAATGGTTTAATTCGTCTTTAGTAGTTTTAAATAATGTTGAGTTATGTTGCATTCCTTTTTATTATATATTTCGTTTTTAACTCTTTAATTGATTTATTAGGAGAAACTAAAAGATAAGAAGGCGGAGTATGAAGCGATTGCTTCGACTGATAGTTTTGTTAATTTTGAGGACATTGATAACAGAATTATTAATGAAGTTTTGGGTCCTGAAAGGTATGGTCGGGTTCGATTTCAAGGATCTAGTGTTAACCCGACCCAATATTTTGGATCCAGCTCGCAGTAATACATGCCTTCCAGGAGTCAAGCTCAAGCTGAAGTTCATAGGTTAAGAGACCAGGTAGCTTAGATGGAAGCTAGTACAGTTGAGCAAAATTATCAACTTAGAGCGGAGGCAGCAGCGAGGGAGGCAGAGGCAACAACGAGGGAGACAGAGCAAAACAGAAAGTATGATGAACTCCAGCAACAGCTTCAGACTATGATGAAGATGTTCCAACAGTCGCAAATGCCGCCATCTTGGACATTTGTTTTCTTGTAACATTGAACATTATTGTAAGAAAATTTTGAATTATACTTCATTTATAATTTATATCATATATCTTTCATATAATTTTGTATCATTTAGATTTGCTGTTTTTGGTTGGATTTCATGCTATATTTGCTGTTTTTGGTTGGATTTCATGCTATATTTGTTGTTTTTGGTTGGATTTTATGCAGGAAGGGTGGGATGTTGGTGAAAAATGTATGTTGCAAATCTGCCCAAATTAACAGCTTTTTATAAAAAAGCACCGCTAAGGACTAGGACATTTAGCGATGTTTTCTAAAAAAAGCGCCACTAGAGACAATGACTTTTAGTGGCGTTTTCTACAGAAGCGCCGCTAAAGATGAGGATTTTTAGCGACGTTTTCTATAAAAGTGCCTCTAAAAGTCCTGGTTTTTAGCGGCGTTTTTTTCAAATAAACGCCGCAAATTTTAGCGGCTTTGTCTATAGCAGCGTTTTTTGCAAGCGCCGCTAAAGGCAAAAAAAAATGCCACAAAAAGTATGTTTTCCTGTAGTGGATATTACATAGAGAATATTTAATATGGTTAGTGTATAAATTTTATGAACCATTAGTAAATAATAATATGGTAAGTTAATATTAAGAAAAGAGATAATATAAACTTTGGTATTTGAACTTGAGAACTAGGTCCACTTTAGCATCTGTATTTTTTTATTCACTTTGGTACTTGAACTTGGCAATTAGATCCATTTTGTTCTTTGAACTTGAATTCTTTCAAGATTTGATGATATGATAATATAAATTTTGATAATTAGATTTGATAATATAAATTTTGGTCCTTGAACTTGGTAACTGGGTCCACTTAAACTAATTTTTTTATTCACTTTAGTACTTGAACTTGGCAATTAAATCTATTTTGTTTTATGAACTTGGATTTTTTCAAGATTTGATGATGTAATTAGTGTTTTTAGAACATAATTGGATTGGTCAGTCAAAGAAGACAACTTGTTAAGATCTCACTAATAAAAGTTGAGATTAAATCTTTTGCATTTCTAAAGGAAATATTGGCCCGTTTATACAGCAAGTGGATATTTCAGAAGAATGGTGATATAAATATAGTAAAATGGTCATCTCCCCTATCTTTTTCATACATTAGGATGGAAAATGATCATTTTCATATGATTATGTTCTATAAATGTATACTTTGAAGAACATCGTAAATATTCCTATTAATTAATAAAATACATCATTCTCTTTCTTCTCCTACTTTTCTTGTTCTTTTTAACTCCTTTCCAATGGTGATTCCTTATAGTCGGCTTTCTTTACTCCTCCTCAGTATTGATTCCTTTCCAAGAGGAGCATGATTCGCATCTTCGGATGGTTCTGCAGAATTTGAGAGAAAAGCAGTTGTATACCAAATTCAGCAAGTGTGAATTATGGTTGAGAGAAGTTACCTTTCTGGGACATGTTGTGCCTGCTGAGGGGACTAGGGTTGATCCCCGGAAAATTGAAGCCGTGTTGGACTGAAAACCGCCTAAGTTTGTTGTAACAGTCCGAATTTGACCCTAATCAGAACGGTGGTTTCGGGACCACGAATCCGAGTCTAAAAAATATTTAAATATTATTTTCTGTGTTAATTATATGTGAATTATTATGTGTGAAAGTTTCGTATAGAAATTTAATTGTTTGTGTGCTTAATTAGACAAAAAGGACTAAATCGCGTAAAGCGTAAAAGTTGCAAACTATAGTGAAAAGAGCCTAGTTGATAGTGGCTTTTTAATATGAAGTTCTTAAGGGGCAAAAAGCCCATTTTAAAGTTAGTGGACGGTAGAAAGACTAATAAACCAATGTTTATGTTTTATATCATTAATTAAAAAAGGTTAAAATTGTAAATTAAGTAATAACATAATATATGTAATAATAAAACAAAAATAAGACATTATCATCTTTACTTCTCTCATGGCCGAATGTGAAAAAGAAAAAGAAAGAAAACCTTGGCTAGTATTCGGCTACTACAAGCTTTAATTCAAGGTTAGTTTTTAATTCGTTTTCGATAATTTCTACGTTTTTATAATCGTTGCTTCGAAAGTTTTAAAACCCATGTCTCAATTTCATGAATTGATGATGTTTGTGTAAAATTCCATTGATGCTATGTTGAGTTTTGTGATGTTTTATGGTGTTGGATGATAGATATGTAATTGATGAACATACTTTGTTTTGGAATTTTGGATGAATTTAGCTAAATAGAGCTAAATTGTAAAAGTAAATTTTTGAGGGGTTAAATTGCAAAACAAATGAAATGTCTAGACTTATATGTTTATGTGGAAGATTCGGCCTAGCTACATTGTTGGGAGATTTTACATATTTTGTGTTTTGCGCAAATAAGATTAAATTGTAAAAATGTGAAACATTAGGGGCAAAATGGTAATTTCCCCATTTAGGTGTTTTTGGATTAAATTGAAATAAAATGTGCTTGAATAAGCTTAATTTGAATATGTTTAGATCAAGAACAAAGAAAAACAGACTTGGATCGGGGAAAAGCGAAAGTTAACGAATAGCCGGTCTTCGTCGTCCGTCGATAGTCGAGGTAAGTCTCTAAGCGAATATGTGTCGTAAATTATTTACGTAACTTGATAAATGCTGAAATTGGAAATCATTGAGACTACATATACAATTGTCGAATTTGATTATGAAAAATGTGGTTTGATTAAATTATTCAAGTGTTAAAAGTACTTAAATAATTGTACAATGAGATTTCTAAGAGAAAATAGTTTGGTATGTGAAATGATTCATGTGAGATATCTTTAAGTATTACTATTCAGGCTTTGAGCCTAGCAAGCCTTGGGCTGGTGAATATATCGGGCTTTATGCCTAGCAGGCTTAGTGCCAGTGTGAAAAATTCAGGCTTATGCCTAGCAGGTTTAATACCGGTGATAGAATATCAATTTGTGGCTTATGAGAGTACAATGTGATATGCTTAAGGAGCAAGTAAGTTGTTATTACGAGATTATTTTCGGCCATACAGGTAAGTGCCTATAAAATATTGAATTGAGTTCCTATATCTGATCAAATAAGTAGGCATACATGTGTGTGTCATTCGAGCAAGAATGTGACTAAATACTGTATATGCATATTTGGCCTTTGGTATGTGATTATAATATTTTACATGTATATCAAATACTTAGATTTTCAAAATCTTGAATGGATAAGTATATATATATGTTCTTGTATGTGGCTTCAATGAATGATGTGCACATGAAATTAGTATATGGCCGAAGGCTTATACGTACTATTAGATCTTGAACCGTGATAGTAAATTATTTGTTTAAGGTAAGATAATGAAGAATGGTAGCTAAATAATGCATTGGGGTTCGGCAATGAGATACCATATGAGTTCTTGTTAAAGTTTGGTTGATATTAAATGTTTGAATTACTTTTAATTGCTTAAGACTTACTAAGCTAGTTAGCTTACTTTGTGTGTTTTTCACTCTGTTTTATAGATTTTGGTCAAGCTACGAGCTCAGGGGATCGTCACTGAAGTCATCCACACTATCGACTTGTTTTGGTACCTTTAAAGTTTAGTTTTCGAACTTAAGGCATGTATAAGCTAGCTTATGCTTGAATATCATTTTGTTGATGTATATAAGCCATGTGAAAATGGCTTGATCATGATGCTTGTTTGGCATATACATATTCGGTCATATGATAAGCTCATTTTGGTAACTATGTTATATGGCATGTGAGTATAATACTTTGATTTTATGGCTTGATTGGAGAATGATGTGAATAGCTTATGATTAGCCCATTTTTGATAATCTTGATGCTGGGCATGACTTGGCTTTGAGTATGGCTATAAATTCACTTAGTAAGGGGATAAAAGGAATATATATATATGATTTTGCATTGATTGTTTTGATTCATTTGTAAGGCAATGTATGCACTTATAATATGCTTGAATGATTTGCAAATTAGGTACGGTTGGTGAATGCAAAAATAATGGATAAGTCGTATAAATATTTGTGGCTCAATTATGCGCATGCAAATAAATTAAGGTGTATATTGGTTCGATTGAGTGTTTTGGATCTATTTGAATCTGGTATGAGCAATGTACATGTGATCTCATATATGTTTTTTTTAAATGCCATGATTGTTACATAGTTTAAGAACTAATTATGGGCATGTGTGTATTCTGTTAAGGTGGCTTTATTTACTAAATGAATAAAACCATTTTGTCAATCGTTGTAATGACCCATTTGGAGTATATATGTGAACAAACTTACAATACTTAGTCAATTGAATGAAATAGGTTTTAAATCATCTTTTATAGATGTTGTTGGTTTAGTTGTTTGAGCATTTAGCAAATAAATAAAGATACAGTAATTGGGGCTTATGTTAATTACATTGTTGTATAGTATGAATAAAATGTACATAGCATGTTCGGTTTATGTTCTCCGATGATTATGCCGCATAAGACTTAGGTTTAGTATGGTAAGTATGTTTTATGAAATTAAATGTAATACACATTTACAAGTATATGTGAATCATTTTAATTTATTTGTATTATTATATAAGAATGTTTATTTATGACTTAGGTGATTGGATAAAAGTTGTGGCATAACTAGTAATGCCCCGTAACCCTAATCCGGTGACGGATACGAGTTAGGGGTGTTACATCTGTGGCAGAAATTCGAAGTTTTCTTGGTTTGGCTGGGTACTATAGAAGGTTTGTTGAGGGGTTCTCGTTAATATCTGCATCGTTAACCAAGTTATTACGGAAAGGGGTACCGTTTGTCTGGTCAGATAAACAGCAGGAAAGCTTTGAGAAGTTGAAGAGGATTTTGACTGAAGAACCAGTGTTGATTCAGCCTGAGGCAGGGAAGGAGTTTGTCGTCTACTGTGATGCGTCGCACACAGGGTTAGGATGTGTGTTGATGCAAGAGGGGAAAGTGGTAGATATGCGTCTCGGCAATTAAGACCACATGAGGTGAACTATCCCACGCATGATCTTGAGTTGGTTGCGGTAGTGTTCGCTCTGAAGATTTGGAGACACTACCTGTATAGGGAGAAGTCTATTATCTACACTGATCACAAGAGCCTGAAATATCTCCTTACCCAGAAGGAGTTGAGTTTAAGGCAGCGGAGGTGGATTGAGTTGTTGAAGGACTATGACTGCTCGATCGAGTACCACCCGAGTAAGGCTAACATAGTGGCAGACGCGCTGAGCCGTAAGGTAATATCGAACTTGAGAGCAATGTTTGCTCATCTCAACTTGTACGACAATGGTAGGTTGCTAGCTGAACTTCAAGTGAAGCCTTCTTGGGTCAGTCAGATTAGAGAGAAGCAGTTGTCAGATGAATCGCTAAGCTCTAAATTTCAGCTAGTGGAAGGTGATGAGATAGAAGATTTCAGATTGAACAGTGATGGGGTTTTGTGCTTTTGGGGAAAGGCTTGTATGCCGAAGGATTCCGAGTTAAGGCAGAAGATTCTATAGGAAGCGCACAGTAGCCCATACGCTATGCATCCTGGTGGGAGTAAAATGTATCGGGATCTGCGGGAATAGTTTTGGTGGCCGGGTCTGAAGCAAGGAGTTTGTGGGTAGGTGCCTGACATGTCAGCAGGTGAAGGCGGAACATCAATTGCCTTCAGAGTTGCTATAGCCAGTGAAGATTCCACTTTGGAAGTGGGAGAGGATAACGATGGACTTTGTTAATGGGCTACCTCTCACGCCTACTAAGAAAGATTTTGTGTGGGTAATTTTCGATCGGTTGACGAAGTCTGCTCACTTCATACCGGTTCGTGTTGGCTACTCCCTACAGAAGTTAGCCAAGCTGTATGTAGCGGAGATTGTGAGGTTGCATAGGGTACCTGTGTCGATCATATCAGACAAAGACCCTAGGTTTACGTCGCGGTTCTGGAAGGCGTTGCATCAAGCGTTGGGTACAAGACTGGACATCAGCACAGCATTTCATCCACAAACTGATGGTCAGTCGAAGAGGGTAATTCAGATCTTGGAAGACATGTTGAGAGGTTGTGTTATCGATTTCGGGGATAATTGGGAGCATTTTCTACCATTGATAGAATTCGCATACAACAATAGCTATCAATCCAGTATTCAGATAGCACCCTATGAAGCGTTGTATGGTCGGAAGTGTCGTACACCTACCTGCTGGACAGAGTTGGGTGAGCGACAGTTGTTGGGTCCCGAATTGGTTTCAGAGATAGAGGAAAAGGTTAAGTTGATTCAGACTCGGTTGAAGAAAGCTTCCGACAGGTAGAAATCTTATGCAGATCTGAGGCGTAAGGATATAGAATTTGCAGTGGGTGATCAAGTTTTTTCTGAAAGTTTCACCTTGGAAGAAAGTTTTAAGGTTTGAACGAAAGGGCAAGTTGAGCCCCAGGTTCATCGGGCCCTATCGAGTGTTGAAGCGCGTGGGACCAGTAGCTTATCAGCTTGAGTTACCTTCAGAATTGAGACAAATACATGATGTATTCCATGTCTCGATGTTAAGGCACTATCGCTCAAATCCATCTCACTTAGTGTCGGTAGAAGAAATTGAAGTAAGACCTGATTTGTCTTTTAAAGAGGAACCAGTTCAGATTTTAGACCGAGAAGTCAAGGTATTGCGAAGGAAGACGGTTCCGTTGGTTAAAGTTTTGTGGTGGAATCACGGTTTAGAGGAGGCCATGTGGGAGCTAGAGGATGTAATGCGACAGCAATACCCTCACCTCTTTTGACCAGGTAAATTTCGAGGTCGAAATTTCTTTAAGGGGGTAGAACTGTAACATCCTGGAATTGGGGGTTCTGCATTTTATGTGTTTCTGTGTGTTTGGTTTGTTCTGCGTGCTAATTTGGTGTGTTTGGGGGTTCTGGGAATGCTTGGTGTAACACCCCAAACCCGGCCCATTCACTCCGACTGAATTTGGAATGCTACTGCGGAATACTTTCAAAAATATTCTTTCTTAATAGTAAAACCTATGAAAATTTGCTTCCTTTAGTAAAACATTTTTGTGACTTGTAATATTCTAAGTAAAAACTGAAGTTTATTATAAAAATGTCGGATTCAAGCTTTACTTGAGGAAATAAAACCATTTGCAATCATCCTTAAATCATCCATCCATAATAGGGCATAATAACAATAATACTTAATAAAAGAGCTGAAATACTTTAGTGGGCCTTTTTACAATACACACTTAATCAAAATACGGAAAATTTAGATACTTAATTAATCAAATAAAACGTCCCTTTTCATAAAAGTCCATTTCCGCATGGCCACCTTTGTATCCTCTCCGACCCGGTCCAAGCTTTACGCGCCACCTGAAAGGGTTAAGAAAATTGAGTGAGTCATCAAGACTCAGTGCATAGCTAATACACATGTCCTCACATATGGGCTTGGCCCATATTCACACAATCCATATATATAAACATGCAATTTTAAATGTGCAATTATGAAAATACATTTATAATTATGTAATTAAGAAGCTCAACCCACATAGCGATCCACATATCTTTCTTTGGCACACTTATTTCTTAAAGTCGTAGCCAAGCCACTGATCCCATAGGAATCTCACATATCAATCAGTTCACTAATCATCAAGCACGAATGTAGCACGAGGCTAGCATTAAACCACTCACATAGTGTACCCCCTTTTCTCCAATAGTCACATCACAAGTCTCATGCGTACGTAAATGTACCATAGCAACATTTTGTACGAAACAAATACATATATTATATATCATGGTCACATATTACTCATAACAATATACATCACATGTCATCACTTTATTTTACATTCATCAATAATCGATTATTATCGTAAATCACTGAAAAGTTAATATCATAACCATTAACTTGATTAATCGATATCATAACCATTAACTTGATTAATCGATTGCTCACCTTGGGTATCCACACTCTTAGCCTTTATCTCGGCTAACATGCATAACATTTACGTTTACATAAAATAATACTTACAATACATATATCAAGCAAAAGAACAGTGCGATAACTACGCACCTGATTAAAGCGATATTCGATTTATCTAACACAATCTAAAGTCCCGAAACTTGTCTCATTTCTGACGATTTGCCTTGAGTACTTCAATTCTCGAAAGATTCATTTGATGCACCATAATACTAGCTACACACAAACAGAGTACAGCCTTATGGCCTTATACATATTCGGCCACCCCTGGAATCAAGGTCAAACTTTAGGTTATTATCACAACCCAAAATATAGCCTATAGCCGAAAGTAATACTTCCTTACCTTGCTGTATCCATTTTCAAAAGAACCCTTACTCCTTTAATGCTATCTCCTTTGACTACACAAGAACGAAACATGAAATCAAGGCCTTAATAATGTTCGGCCAATCCCAAAATACCAAGGCCAAATACTGAATTCAGCATACTAAAGAATAAGAGCCCAAACCGATCACTTAAAGAAATACTTACCAAAACAATCGAAGAGACCACAACCACATAGTCGATAGCACCTTCAATCCAGATTCGGCTAAGGTGTTCCAGCACTAATAATGGAGAGAAAAGTAAGATGCTAGGTGGTTCGGCTTTGGTTCAAATAGTAATAAAACATGTGGCTAAGCAACAAGGCAAGCAATATCTGATAGCCGAAATACTCTCTAGTTTCTTCAAGACCGAAGCTCAAATTTGCTCTTTCATTCTCTCTCTCTCTCGGTCAAGAACACAAGAAGAAAAGAAGAGGAAACAAAGCAACACAATGGCCACCTCACTTGTTACTTGAAAACTGAACATGCTAGACCTTGAAGCAACTCCAATCGGCCATGCACAAAAAATGGGGGAAAGGAAAGACAAAAAGAAGTATTTGGCCATCCTTTTTACACCACAAGACCGGCCATGCAAACATGTAGGAAGAAGGAAAGCAAAGCAAAGGGATTCGGCACTTCTTCCTTACACTCAAAACCGAAATGAAGGTCCCCTAAAGGATTCACCATTTTCGGCCGAACACAATTGCAAAGAAAACCAAAAACAAAGATCAATTATTTTGGCCAAGTTTTTGCAACACATTGCCGGCCATGCTTTGACACTCTCAAAGCCGCCCATGCTACTCTCCAAAGCATGCATCAAAAATTTCATTCCCCAAGCAAAGACCCATCACCTTAGAAAAGAGAGAAAGCTTTGTTTAAAACAATTCCCATCACTAATTTCCTTCCTCCAACAATTAAAATAATTAACCAAAACATACCCATGCTCCCAACGGCATGCTTCCCTCTTTTGTTAATTTCTAACCCCCAAAAATAATAAAATATACTATATAAAAAATAAAAGAATAATGCTCTATGTTCTTTAAAATAAAATAAAACATCAAGCAGCAACTTTTAAGCCGCATGCTGCATGCATTTAATGCCCGTGCAGCCCCTTATTCTCACGCCTGAAAAAGCCAAAATAGAACTCCAGGTGCAGCCCCCAGGTCTCGAACTCGAGACCTGGAGAGGACTTCCCAACGTCTCAGTCACTCGGCCCTTTGCGCGTTTCATGAAATTAGACACGCCGAAGTTCTTTTAAACCTTACTTCACTAGCTCTTTATGATTTAGCGCTAATATAAAAAAAAGCGCCTTATGCGCGATTCCCAGGGCTCGAAAGCAAGTCCTCGAGAGGGTCTCCTAGCTGCAAGCATCCCAACCACTCGGCCAGTGTTCATTTCATGCCAACAAACACGCCGAAAATTCTTTTAAACCCTTATTTCTTAGTTCCCCTTGTTTAATGCGCCAGACCAAAAGAATAAAACGCTCTCACTGCGGACAACAAGGCTCGAACTTGAGCCCTCTTGAAGCCTCCTTGCGTTCTTAGCCACTCTGCTAAGTGGTTTCATGCGACATAAACCTCGCATAAATTCTTTTAAGGCCTCCTTAGTCCATAACACCATACAGCGCAAAAATAAAAACCATGCGCCCAGCATTGCTCGATCCCCTAACCTGCTTAGCGCCAAATCTTAAGTGGCACATGGAAGCCACTTTGCTACCTGGACTTTCATGTCCAAGACTTTACAAAATTTTTACTTAAGGCCTCCCTCAACCAAATTCCACTTTTAACCCTCAAATTTACAAAATTTCCAAAACACTCCCGTTTCAATCCGAGAGTTTTAGGAACTCTAATAACACATTAAAATCACTCTTGAGGCCCACTAACACTTGAGTTATTTACCAAACTCGCAACCCCTATTTCGGGATATTACACTTGGGGCCAAGTTAGAGACTTGGTAAAAATTTTTATTTTTGGCACTTTAGGGGAGAGCTGGTTGAGGCAGGTCTTAAAGGTAATTTCTTGTGTTTGATGACACAAGAAAAAGTGTGGTAGAGTGGCAAAAAGACGCCACTTAAGGTGCAGGGGTGTGGCGTCACAAGGGAGCAACAGTAGGGAAGGAGTTCGAATCCCATAAGCCTCAATATGAACTTTATTTTTTTGGCACCAGGATGGAGAAAAGATGGATTCGGCAAGGACTCTTCAAGGGTGAGTGTTGATGAGTCAAGGCATTTGAATGGGTGGTCATGAGGTGTTGGTGGCATTTGAATTGGTCAAACCAATTCAAATGGATGTTGGAGAGTAGAAGTAGGAGGAAAATAAGGGATTTGGTGAAGGGGGAAGGTGTTGGCCGAATTTGGGGAGCTTGGAGGGGGAAATTTCGGCTAGGTGTTGGGATGGCTAGGGAGTGATGGCTTTAGGTGTGGGTATTAGCTAAACCGGAAGCTTAGAAGAGTGTGTGTGTGCCGAATTTATGAGTGAGCTTTTGTTTTATTTCGGGTTGCTTAGCTTTTGTGTGCCGAAACTCCCTAAGTGCATCTAATGTCTCTTCTTATTTCTTTTTGTTGTTTTCTCAACTCTTTCTCATCTTTTCTCTCTAGTTGTCAAACTTTCCCATTCGTGCATTTCCTTTTTCTTCAAGGTTACCAAGACATCTTTGGCCGAATCTCTCTTCACCATCCACTCGTCTCTTTCAACTCTCTTTTCTCCTTTTGCTACTAACTTCTTCTGAAGCTGAAACCTTCCTTCTCCTCTACCATTTTCTTTTGTAGCCAAATCATCTTCTAAATCACAGTTGCTTATTTTCTCTTTACTTCGCATTCCTTTTGTTCTAGTGTTAGAAACCGAAACTCTCTTCTCATCTTCCTCTTCATTCTTCTTTGTTCATATCTTGTAGAAGCCGAATCTTTTTAGGTGTCAACTAAAGGCATTCTTCCATTGTTTTGCCAGTAGCCGAATATAGCCTTTCCAATCGGCACTTTCTTATTTTTGGTAAGGATCTTTCTTCTCCTATTCCTTTTCATTCTTTTCCTTTTCTCTTGTTGTTTGTTAAACCGAAGGTGCTGACTTGTTAATTTTGAGGCATCGGCCTATTGTGGAGGGGCTCATTCTCATATTCTCTTCTTCATCGAGCCTGCATTTGGGAGGTCATTGGTAAGTATGGGTGTTGGCCGAATGATTGGAAAGGGGTTCTTTCTAGTTTGTTTGGCAGAAAGGCCGTCTCCTTTGTTCTGTTTTGGGAATCGGTTCTAACTTGGTGCTATCTAGGGACCCACGGTTTCACAAGCCAACCTTCTAGTGTTCGGTTCTCGTTGATCAAGGTAAGGTATTCTCTTTTTAGTTCCTCTTCATCTCCTTTACTTTTATTCAACAAACTGACCACCCATTCCTCCATAACTCGTTCTTTCATTTTTCATGGCTAGTAGCCGAATATCAGGAAGAGAAGTGCTAAGGCTTCTTTAGTTGCCGAGAGTACCTTTCCAAGCGGTCTTGCTTGTTCACTTTAGTAACAAAGGTAAGGAGTTACCCTCTGATTCTATTTAATTGGTCACTCTTTGTTGTTTGCTGCCATAGTCTGATATCATTGTTAGATAACCGTTGTTTCCGTTATAGTACTGTATTGAACAAGATTCCTTCATGGATGCGAGTGCCAGTCAAGCTGAGGAGGGGAGTGTACCCATAGCCTCCGCTCCAAAATTTAAAAGATGTGCTGTGTCGGCGGGTCAGGATTATCCGCCGAGTTGTGGTAGAGAGTCGACGTCTGCCTGGGTTAGGCAGATAGCCGTTGTCCCTGCTAGTAAAAGCGTCGACGTAGAGAGTTTAGTCTTACGTGTTATCAGGTGTGTAATTCTCACACTCTGTATATTAAATTATGTTATTAACTGTGTTGACTGAAAGCCGAAACGACTGTATTGACAGTCGAGATACCCTTAGGGGTAAGGTTGGAGACACCGGGTAAGTTCCACTGTGATTATATGTTCGAAATATGTGTATGTATGAATTAATTGACAGTGTGCATTTGAAGCATGATCATTCATCTCAGTATGTTAACATGTACATGGACTTGGGATATGATGTGAAAGGGGAAGTGTTATTTAGGGACTGTCACAGTGGCTTGGTACCACAGTGGGTTGGCCCCACATATTTCATTCAGTGACTATGTCTCAGTGGTTTGGTACCACGGTGGTTTGACACCACGTATATATGATTCAGTGACTCGTCCCAGTGGTTTGGTACCACAGTGGGTTGGTGCTAAACCATAAAAGTAACATATTTTTATCCCACATTTAATATGCTTTTGGATGATTTACCCCTTGTTTTATATAAAAAGGTGCTTTTAGTCCTTTCTTTTCATGTCTTATACCCAGTAAAGCACCCAAGGATGCAAATAACACAAAACGGGCCTAAAACGGAGTAAATGGGCCTTAACACGAAATTGACACGGCCTGGCCCAAAGCACACACGGCCGCGCCTTGACGAACACCTAGAGAATGGCCTCAACCCCGCCACACACGGCTGTGCCTCAAGAGAAATTCGAGCACGGTCAGGTCTTGATTCACACGGGCGTGTGACATGGCCGTGCCTCTGACGCTAGAAAGAGCAATTTTAGTCGGAAAAGGATACTTAGGGAGAAAGAATCGCGTTTGAAGAGCCTATAAATAACCCCCAAGTATCACCTGTTGAGGGAGCGAAAGCGAGGCCAAGGAGCCAAGCCGAGAAGGTCACAGTTAGGGAATAACGCGAGGATAGCCAGTTGATCCATCTAAAGAAGCCGGAGTTATACTCAAGACGGCGGAATTCTCCTTCGATTCCTTCAGGGGGTTTTAGGATATTTCCTATGTTTTGTTTTATCTTTTCTCTTGCGATGGTTTGTTTATTCATTATGAACTAAATCCTCAGATACCTGAAGGGGATGAAACCTAGCTGGATTTATTATTTGATTTTTAAGTTATATGATAAATTACTTAGTTTGTTCTTAATTATGTTGCTTAATCCAAATCTAATGTGCTTAGGTGGAGGAGGATTAGACCCTGCCTAAGAGAAGATCTAACATAATTAAGCGGAGTTGATCGAACGCCTAGAGATAGGGTTACGAGATTTTGCCGGATTAGGGTGAAACCTAATATGGGAGTCCATTGATCGATTTACTGCTATCCTAGGGGGTTATTATAAGCGAACGAGTGTTCCACTAATTAACTTAGGGTTAGACATTATTCGCCTTAAGAGAGGGTTTAATATAGGTTAGGGAGTCTTACGGATCAAGCTAAGTAAAAGAAATCATATAATTTAGGGTTAATTAATAAGTGAAGTCTAGGTGGATTCTTCCTGAGGGTATCATCGTAATCAACTGAGTTTTCCCTCAAAGTTATTTTTCTATTCTTCCTTTTTTGTCTTTGTGTCCTTAGTTTGTCTTCGTCAAAAGTAATTTTCACTCTAACTTTAAGGCTAAATAATAAAAAGAAAGTGAGTATTAATACTTTTAGTTCCTTTGGGTTCGATAACCGGTCTTGCCTAAGCTATACTACTGTTCGATAGGTACACTTGCCTTAATATCGTTGTCAAAGTTAGTCTCCAGGTTTGATCATTCTTTTATAAACATTTAAAGCTCTAATTTTATAGCGATCAAGTTTTTGGCGTCGTTGCTGGGGAACTAAAATAATAAGAAAACTCTATTTTTATTACTTTAGCCCTAATTTCTATTTTTCGCAATTTATTTTTTTTTTTTGTTTTTATTTTTTTTACTAAAATTTTCTCTCTTTCTTTTCAAACAGGTACCTCTAGTTTATGACTAGAAGGAACCCGAGAGGACCTTTGGTATTTGACAATGAAATCAAAGCTATCGCTCGTAGGAATCATCGGGAAACCAGGCGAGCCCTAGATTACACGGAAAGAGAGGAAGAAGATAAATCCAATCCTACTGAAGGGATGGACGAAAACAACCCACCACCACGCGATATGGGTGACAACAACGCTCCACGCACAATGTTCTATTATGAGAAACCACATTTAACAGGAGCGGAATCTAGTATTGTTAGGCCTGCTATATCTGCTAACAATTTTGAATTAAAGCCTAACACAATACAAATGATTCAACAGTTTGTTCAATTTGATGGTTTGCAGGACGAAGATCCAAACACGCATATAGCTAACTTCTTAGAGTTCTGTGATACCTTCAAAATAAATGGCGTTTTTGATGATGCCATACGTCTTCGATTATTCCCTTTTTCATTAAGAAATAAAGCTAAACAATGGTTAAACTCGTTACAACGAGGGTCATCACTACATGGGATCAGATGACCGAAAAGTTTTTGAGAAATATTTCCCACCGGCCAAAACGGCCAAATTACAGAATGATATCTCTTCTTTTGTGCAGATGGATGTAGAGACGCTATACGACGCATGAGAGAGATTCAAAGATCTCTTGAGAAGGTGCCCACACCATGGCCTACACTTGTGGCTACAAGTCCAAACATTTTACAACGGTGTAAACCCCTCAACGAGACAACTTATAAATTCAGCCGTCGGTGGAACACTAAACAACATAACCCCAGAAGTAGCCTACGAGTTTATTGAGGATATTTCATTAAACAATTATTAGTGGCAAGCTTCAAGGACCAAATGGACAAAATCGGCAGGAGTTTTCAACATCGATGCCATGACCATGTTATCAACACAGCTAGAGATGATGAACAAAAAGCTTGATAATTTGTGTTCATCATAGGTACATCCAGTCATGCAGTGCGATGCAAGTGGAATTGTGGTGAATCCTGAGTACCCACCCTACCAACCAGGAGCAGAAGATGAACAGATGAACTATATAGGTAATAATTTCCGATCTAATAATAATCCTTATAGTAACACTTACAATCCAGGTTGGAGGAACCACCCAAATATTTCGTGGGGAGGACAAGGAAACCAAGGAAACCAAAGGCAACAACCTCCTCAAAACTTCCGAAATCAGCCCTATCCACAAGAAAAGAAACCATCCTTCGAGGAACATCTTCAAGAAACTGATAGAGCAGCCAAAAGTAACGAGAGACGACTCGATGAAATTGCTAAGTCAGTCAAGGAGGTGACTAATACAGTCGAACAACTCGCAAAACTAATGTCAGAACGACCGCAAGGACGTCTACCAAGCAACACTGAAGTTAATCCTAATGAGCAAATTCAAGCAATCACAGCTCAGGACAATAACGAATTAGCTGAACCGAATTCCATGCCGGAAAAGAAAGTAGACGAAGGTAAAACAGAGGTACCACAAGAGAAGCCAAAACCGGTAATTAAGGAATATCAACCTCGCATACCTTATCCTGAAGCCATAAAAAGAGACGATTCAGAGGAATAATTCGGTAAGTTTCTTAAACTTTTAAAGAAATTACATATTAACTTACCTCTTCTTAAAGCTCTTTTTCAGATGCCAGATTCGAGAAAATTTTAAGACAGCTCTTGACCAACAAACACAGAATAGATGAAGAACACCATGTGGAACTAAACGCAACATGCTCAGCAATATTACAAAACAGACTACCACAGAAACTAAAAGATCCAGGGAGTTTTACAATTCCATGTTTAATTAGTAGCCTACATATTAACAATGCGTTAGCTGATCCAGGGGCAAGCATAAACGCCGTGCCTTACTCACTGTTTAAACGACTAGGTCTAGGGAAGCCCAAACAAACTAGGATGAGTATTCAATTAGCTGATAAAACTGTTAGAATTCCTAGGGGCATTATCAAAGATGTTCTTGTAAAAATCGATAAATTTGTTTTCCCAGTAGACTTTGTTGTCTTAGACATGGATGAGGATAATTCAATCCCTTTAATTTTAGGAAGACCTTATCTAGCAACTGCCAAAACTAAAATTGGTGTTGCTACAGGTGAGCTCATACTTCGTGTAGGCGATGAATCAATTAATCTTCAAGCTCTCGACTCGGCCAGGACAACAGTCAGTGAAGGTAAGAAAGCCATTTCAGTTAATAACCATATTATTCAATCTTCATCACAGGAAACAGCACAAAGCCTAAGCCCTGAGCCGGCTCATATAGACAATTTAGAGAATCAGAAGACAGAAATCAAAAGAGAGCTAGATTCACACGAAGAAAAACCTGAGGAACTATAAGAAGAGCTCATGGGGACATCAAATCACTTCAAAATAGGAGATCAAGTACTGTTAGACAAAACTGATCCCCAAATCACTATCACAGACCTGAAAGCAAAGAGAGAGATCCTTCTCAAAGTACATGATATCTTCCCAAACGGCATAGTCGAGGTAAGCAATCCAATATTCGGCACTTCCAAAGAAAATGCTTCTCGACTTCAACATTATCAAGAAAACGGAACTGTAAGCATGAGGGAAGATATTCAAACCTTTAAACCTCCCTAAAATTTTCAAACACGAGGAAGTCTAGCTAAAGACTATAAACGAGCGCTTCTCGGGAGGCAACCCGAGCACTAACCTTATTTTTTCCTTTGTTTTTATTTATCTTTTCCTTTTTCTTCTATTTTTCCTTTTTAAACTAACTAAAAATGCAGGTTTTCCAGGCCACACGACCTTACACATGGTCGTGTCCGTGGCCGTGTGGACCACCTAAACCACCACACTGACAGAACACAGGCCGTGCAGTCAGCCCAACCACCCTCCCCAACGTCACGGATCCAACAAACCCTCCCCATGGGCACCGATAGAAAGGGCACACCCGTGCCCACAACCGTGTGAAATTACTAAAGCTACTGACTTGCACACCACGGCCAGAACACGTCCGTGCTACACAACCGTGTGAAATTACTGAGGTTACTACCTTATAAAACATGGGGGAGACACGCCCGTACATAATGACCGTGCCAAAAGAAAAAATTCACAAGCACGGGCATGGGAGGACCAAGCACATCCAAAAGGGTGACAACACCCCCTATATGTAACACCCTGAATTAGGGGTTATTTGTAATTTAAATAAATTCCATGTGGGCTTTAAGAAATAAAATTTATGATTTATTTGGCATGTTTTGGGGTCTAAAAATAACTCGAGCTAAGCTTGACCCAGTATTAAAAATTTATTTTTAAGTGTGTAAAAGGAAGGAGCTAGGTTAGATAGGGCTTAAATAAAATTTTGGGCGAAGTATGGACATGAAATTGGGCTTGGTAAAGTGGCTCCCATGCGCCACTTAAGGGCTGGAAGTAGCGCCAATAAGGGCCTGGGTTCGAGGCACGATGGCTACAAGTGGCGTTTTATTTTTGTTTTGGGCGTTGGAGTTGGCTTAGGAAGGCCTTAAAAATAATTGGTGAGGAATTTGGACAAGAAAGTCAGGGTGGTGGAGCGGCTTGGAGCGCCACTAGGAGTCTGGAAGTGGCGTTGAGCAGGGAGCTTGGGTTCGAGCTACCCAGTATGCGTTCTGGGAGTTTTATTTTCTTTTGCATTAAAGAGGGATCGGCCTAGGATGTCCTTATAAATAAATGGGGGGAATATTTAACATGAAAGTCCAAAGGGAAGAGTTGGTTTGGGGCGCATCTTGCAGCAAGGGACCTAGTTGGTCCTAGGTTCGAGTAGCTGGAGCGGAGTTTTGCGTTTTAATTTTTATATGCGATGCTGGGCTTTAGTAAGAAGGCTTTAAAATTAAATGTTGTGGGTATTTGACATGAAAGTCAATTTGGAAAAGTGGCCTGGGCGTTTGAAGTGAGGGCTGCAGCAGTGAGGTCTTGGTTTCGAACCCAAGAAACTGCATTGGTGTTTTTATTTTTTTTCTTCTTTCAGGCTGGCGTGAAATGGCCTGCACATAGGTTCTTTGTTCGGCTGGAAGAGTTTGGCAAGCACATGGTTTCTTTTATTTTTATTATTTATTTGATGAGATAACAAGGGATAATAAGGATTAAATTAGATTTTAATTAGATTATTATTTGATTAATCTAAAAAGGTGGCAAAGAGAAAAAGTGGGCACAGGTTCAATTCAAATTCTTTTTGAATTAATTCAAGCTAGTGGCCAAGAGGGATTTAAGGAAATTGATTGAATTTTAAACTCTTCAAAGGAAGAGTGGACGGCAAGTATAGGGGCATCAATGTCGAATTTTATCCAAATTGGTTTTCTTTTATTTCTTTTTCCAATTTGTTTCCTAGCCAAAACTCCTCTGTTTATCTTTTACTTTCTCCTTCTCATTCTTTCAGGCCGAAAATCATTCTCTTCTCATAGTCCTTGTCAAATTTTCATCTTATTTTTCATTCTTTTCTCTATTGGCCGAATACTTTCCTCCTCTGTTGCTGAAACTTTAAGCACCTATTTCCCATTATTTTTCTTCCTCAAGCCGAATATCCCTGCTATTTCTTAGTAGCCTTGGCCGAATAATTAAAGTAGGATAGATCTCTTCAGATTTCGTTGACAATCGATTTGGCAAAGGTAAGCAATCCTAGCCGAATGTTATTTTTTCTTCTCTTCTGTCTCTGTCAATTTTTACAAAGGGTGAAGGCTGATTTCGGCAATTGATGGCAAGGGAGTTATTGACCCCTCTTTAAAATATCGACTTTGTCCAGGTACTTCGGGATCTTGAAGAAATCGATCCAAGTCTCCATTCTCTGTCAACAGGATTTGGTAAGTATGGGTAAGGACCTATGATAATATTCAAAAGACGAAATCTTTGGTTATGAGTAATATGGGTTGACCGATTGTAGTTTGGTGAAGCAGATTCGGGAATCGGGTGCTGTGGTTAGTATCCAGGAGTGTGAAGGTAAGGTTTCGGGTTCACAAGGAACCCTTTTCAATTATTTTGGTTTGGCCGAATAGGCCTTTGGGTATTAACACTGACAATTGGCCGAATGTAGGGTCAAGATCTAGCATCGTAGATTGGCTTTTTGGGATCTAGGAATTACGATAGTAACAGGTGTGTAAGAACTCTCTACACACTTTATTAATTTACATGACTATTGTTGTTGTTATTCACCTTTTGGTAGTGTTTTGCTTATGGCTAAGCATGGATTCCGGGTAAGTACCCTAATTTGTGATTGTAGATATATGATTGCATGCTGTCACGTGATGCTAAATGTTATGCCATGATATATGATAATTGATATACAAGCATGTGATGGTGGGATTGATGAGAGGAGGGGGATGATATTATGGACTGTCGTCAGTGGTTTTGACCACAAGATGGGTTGGCCCCATCAGATTATTTGTGACCTATGGTCATCAGTGGTTTTGACCACACCGATTGATAATTTGCGACTAAGTCCCAGTGGTTTGGTACCACCAGTGGTTTTGACCACACTTGATAAATTGTGACCTATGGTCATCAGTGGTTTTGACCACACGATGGGTTGGCCCCATCATTTGAATTGTGACTTTAAGTCATCAGTGGTTTTGACCACACGGGGTAGAAAAGGAGTATGGATGGCTAGTTGGGTTGCATGAGCATGTTTATTAATGAATTGTGTATGAGATGTATTTTTTTTTCCGGGTGGGGGATTTACACACTGAGTCTCGGTGACTCACCCCTTCCCTTAACATTTTACAGATGGGTAGATCGCGGAGATGGAGCTGGACGGACTCGAGGTGGCCATGCAGTGGAAATTTTAATTAGACGAATTTGCATTTTGTTTTACTTTATTTAATGTTGGTTTTATTTTAATTACGTTGTAATAAGGCCCTTAGACATATTTTTATTATTCTATGTTTTGGATTAATTTGTTAAATTATTTCCTAACATTAAATTGAGTACACGTGGTTTCTAAAATTTTAAATCGCAAAAATGTTTTATCGTGCCATCGGGCACACCTGAATCGGTAACAATCTGGCTTAATAAATATTTTTAAAATAAACCTAAGTATGGATTTTATACACCTCAAATGTTTTAAACAAAATAACTATCTTTTAACAAAAAGATAATTCGACTTAAAAGAATTTTCAAAGATGTTTTCTCTGTAGCACACCAAATTCGGTCGTAGTGTTTGGGCCGGGTTTGGGGTGTTACACTATAACACGACCGTGTGAGGTGGCCGTGTAAATCGACACACCCTAGGACCACGGCCGTGGGGAAGCACCAGATTTGAACCCCTATTTAAACCCCTAAACTCTTCCCCTTCCCTCCATCTGATTTTCATCCTTATTTTCTCGCTCTCTTCCATCTCAGATTCTTCACTTACTAAGACTCTAGATCCTTAAGCAAGCCAACACCATGCCGAAGAAACGGGGGAAGCTAAGCATAGACTCCTTAGCAAAGAACGGTCAACATGAGTTCATGCCGATAGCTTCGCCTCAACACCAATCCAAGGATCTTTGAGACCAATTAGTTTTTATTTTTCATTTCTCTTTCCTTTCATTCTCCTTTTTTTTAATAATCTTATGTTTAATTTAATTTAACTTAATTTAGTGTCGTAGTGTCAGGTTCGCCAAGCTGCTAGGGAATTACGCGGACCACCACGATAACCTCTTCACTTCCGCCACCGCCAGCACCGCCCCAGCCTTAGAAGTCACACCCACCTTGCGAACCATCCTTCAATAAGGACTTCACAGTCCATTAATATTTTTTTTTCATTTTAGTTTCCTTCTTAGTTTCATTCCCTTTAGTTTGTTATTCTATTATTTTATATTAAATTCATTTTTATTAGGTCTTAATAAAGCCTAGCTACTTCTCAAGGCGCTACCTAATTTCTTCATCTAGCGCAGGTTCGTTATCTCGACTGACCATCACCGCCACCAAAGACACTCATTCGGGAAAACAACCACAATTTAGGGAGTTATTCTTTCCCCTTCTCTTTTGATTTATCCATTACATGTTATTATCTATGTTTGTACAGTGAGGACAATGTACATCTTAAGTGTGGGGGTAAAAGAACCTAACTTTTTTCATTATTCTCAAATTCCTGATTTAGTCTTGTTTTTATGCAAAGTTGTCATATTACTAATTAGGATCAAATTTCTGATGATTTGTGATGATTATTGACATGTTTTAGAATAAGTCATAGTTAATTGTACATTGATGATTAAATTTAAAGAATACTATAGAATCAAGCATGATAAGTCTATTTTTCAGGAATTAAAATTTTTGCTAGGTTGTTGATCCAATTTTGAATATCACCTTGAAATTCGAATTTTATAAGGATGATGTCAAAACACCCATAATTTTTGTGAGTATTTGAACCTTATAGAGCATACATTCTTTTTCATGCTCATTATTTTTTGATTATGAGTGTGTCAACTATGAACTGTTATTCTAGAACTTGCCTTGATTATACATGTCGAGACCACAGTTATGATTTGATATACCGAGATGATAAAGGCACTTAGGTTTTAACCCACTTACTCCACTTAAAAGCCTACCTTCATAATTAACCCCTAGTGAACCCCGTTGAGCCTAACATCCCTTTTTATTGACTCACCTACTAATTGTAACAAAAAAAAAAAACCTTTGTATTTGTTATCACCATTGTTTTAATTACCCTTTTTTTTGAGATTTGATTTTGAACAAGTTTCCTAACTATGTTCTATATTTTAGTTGTAAAAATTCTTCCTTATTATTATGATAGTTTGTTCAAAAAAACGAAGTATATTCATTATTAGTTCTATGATTAAGTGAGCTTGCATGTTCAAATTCCAATTCTCAAGGAAAAAGCTCGTATTATTAGTTTTTAATTAATGTAAAATTAAGTTCATTTTTTTCTAGTTAAGAAATTTATCAGGTCAATCTTGATTCTAACCTTCTAATTCAGCCTTTATCCATACCCCTAACCTAAGCCCTGTTACAACCCTGTCAAAGACCTTTTGATCTGTTTATCATCTCATTTTACAGTGGTGGAGATTTGATTTTCAGGCAAGCCTATGGGATTAACTTTTCATGTTCGACTTATGAGTGCTTAATTTTGACCCTTAAACATTTTTTGAGTGATTTGAGTGAATCTTTTGTGAGGATGTCAATCCTTGTCAGTTCTGAATTGAAAAGGTAGTTATTTAAAAGAGGGGAGACACTTATGTTTTCGAGGAACAAAATCATGACCTATCTCGTTTGAATCTTTAGGACTCTTTGAGTTAAATTATCCATGTATAAATTATCTATGAACTATGATAAGACATTGTTGATAGAAATTGTGAATCATGGAAAGTTCGTTTTAATTGTAAGTTGAGAATTTTGCTTGAGGACAAGCAAAAGCTTAAGTGTGGGGGTATTTGATAAACCGTAAAAGTAACATATTTTTATCCCACATTTAATATGCTTTTGGATGATTTACCCCTTTTTTATATAAAAAGGTGCTTTTAATCCTTTCTTTTCATGTCTTATACCTAGGAAAGTACCCAAGGATGAAAAGAACACAAAACGGGCCTAAAACGGAGTAAATGGGCCTTAACATGAAATTGACACGGCCTGGCCCAAAGCACACACGGTCATGCCTTGATGAACACCCAGAGCATGGCCTCAACCCCGCCACACACGGCCGTGCCTCAAGAGAAATCCGAGCACGGTCAGGTCTCGATTCACACGGGCGTGTGACATGGCCGTGCCTCTGACGTTGGAAAGAGCAATTTTAGTCGGAAAAGGATACTTAGGGAGAAAGAATCGCGTTTCAAGAGCCTATAAATAACCCTAAAGTATCACCTGTTGAGGGAGCGAAAGCGAGGCCAAGGAGCCAAGCCGAGAAGGTCAGAGTTAGAGAATAAAGCGAGGATAGCCAGTTGATCCATCTCAAGAAGCCGGAGTTATACTCAAGACGGTAGAATTCTCCTTCGATTCCTTCAGGGGGTTTTAGGATATTTTATCTTTTCTCTTGCGATGGTTTGTTTATTCATTATGAACTAAACCTCTCAGATACCTGAAGGGGATGAAACCTAGATGGATTTTGTTATTTGATTTTTAAGTTATATGATAAATTACTTAGTTTGTTCTTAATTATGTTGCTTAATCCAAATCTAATATGCTTAGGTGGAGGAGGAATAGACCCTGCCTAAGAGAAGATCTAACATAATTAAGCGAAGTTGATCGAACGCCTAGAGATAGGGTTACGAGATTTTTCCAAGATAGGGTGAAACCTAATATGGGAGTCCATTGATCGATTTACTGCTATCCTAGGGGGTTATTATAAGCGAACGAGAGTTCCACTAATTAACCTAGGGTTAGACGTTATTCGCCTCGAGAGAGGGTTTAATATAGGTTAGGGAGTCTTACGGATCAAGCTAAGTAAAAGAAATCATATAATTTAGGGTTAATTAATAAGTGAAGTCTAGGTGGATTCTTCCTGAGGGTATCGTCGTAATCAACTGAGTTTTCCCTCAAAGTTATTTTTCTATTCGTCCTTTTTGTCTTTGTGTCCTTAGTTTAGTCTTCGTCAAAAGTAATCTTCACTCTAACTTTAAGGCTAAATAATAAAAAGAAAGTGAGTATTAATACTTTTAGTTCCTTTGGGTTCGATAACCAGTCTTGCCTAAGCTATACTACTGTTCGATAGGTACACTTGCCTTAATATCATTCTCAGAGTTAGTCTCCAGGTTTGATAATTCTTTTATAAATATTTAATGCTCTGATTTTTACAGTGATCAGTTGGCCCCACATATATCTATTCGGGATTGTCACAGTGGTTTGGTACCACGGTGGGTTGGCCCCACACATATTATTAGTGACTCTGTCACAGTGATCTGGTATCACGGTGGTCTAGAACCACAGTGGGTTGGTGCCACGGGCGTTTGGCTGATTCAGGTGATGTAGATGATGAAAAAGTAGGTGGGGTCGGGCTTCATTGCATACATGCTTAATATGTTGAATTGCTTGGGCTAAGGCCTAATTGGCCTTTGTGGGAGTAAAGCCCAGACTTCGTTTAATGGGGATTTACACACTGAGTCTCGGTGACTCACCCCTCTGCTTAATTTTGCAGGTAATCACTAGATCGTGGATTTGGAGCTGAGGCGGACTCGAGGTGGCCATGCAGTATTTTCTAGTAATTTCGTCTTCTTTATTTTAAATTTCACTATTAAGTTTGGGTTTTGGTATTGTAATAAGGCCACTTTAACTTTAAATTGGGTTTTTTTTATAAAGTTGATATTGCATGTTTAATAAACTATAAAAGATGGAGTTTTTCTAAGATTAAAAACTTTGAACAAATGATTTTCAAATGGCTAACGAAAGATGGATAACGAGTAACAAATTGATTCAGAGATCTCACTTAAAAACCGCAACATCGTTTTCAACTGACAAGTTTAATGAAATTTTCTTCAATTCGATTTTCGAAAAATGAACCTAACATTGTAATTCGGACTAAGTTAAACAATTACTTTAAATTTCCTCTAAAGGTACAATAACAAATCGCAAAGTTTTTCCAACTCATGATATTTAGTTAGTTTTCCCAAATTTCCTTTCCTATAGCATACCAGATTTGGTCGTAGCGTATTGACCGGGTTTGGGGTGTTACAGGTAGGGAAATACTCGAGTGCGATCAAAAATTATGGATCGATTCCTCCACCAGGACCTTTGTGCAGTGTTTCTTGGGTGAGAGAGGCTCACCGTCATTGAATTGTAACGTGGAATTCGCAAGGTCTATGGTTAAGATGAGTAACATTGGTGTGAAGACAGGCACAAATGGTGATATTTGAAGAATTTGCTCTACCATTAACTAATTTAACTGCAACTTTATGGAGTTAATCAGGGTGACGGTTCTTTTCTTCGTTAGCGCAGGCTGATGGAAAAAATCTAAAAAGTGCTTTATGCAAAACATTTTAGAAAATATTACACATGATAATTTTTTCTATGTATTCATGTGATGTTAATATTTTGTATAATTGTATATTATATTTTTCAATGGAATTAATATTTGGATTTTGTCTTATAAGCTTCCTTTAATATAATAGGATGCTCTTAACATACTTCTACAAACGTTGGTTTATTAGGAAAAATTAACACAAAATTATGCCACTAAATTTATTTTTTTGTGTGTGTATTTGTCTCAATTATATAATCATTATTACCCATCCTTCCACTTTTCCACCCAAGCAAACACGGGCGAAGCCAGAACAATTTTTTAAGGGCCAGATGATATTTTAATTTTTTATTGTCTATATCTTTATAAATTGTAAAGGATTAAATCGAATTTTTATAATTTTAATGGGGCCAAAGTGTAATTTTACCTTTATTAATTTAAAATTTTTAAAAAATTTTAAGGGGTTAAATATCAATTTTACATTTTAGGGGGGATCGGGGCCCCTGTTAGCCCCCCAAGCTTCGCCTCTACAACCAAACACACCCATCTATTCTACAAGTAGGTTTAGGGTGTCGCAAGTGTCTTATACAGTTTAGTTAAAAAATTTAAAATTAAAATATATAAATATATGTGACTTGTCTCACCCAATTATATATGTCAGATATTATTTATTTATGGTACCTGAACCTCATGCGATGAGGGTGCATCAAATATTATTTCTTATAATAAATTTATGTTATCTCATTTTTTTAAGTATATAAACTTCTATATATTACAAGACTTGTATAGATTTTGGATGAGAATATATTGAGAGCATTTTATTTGTTCATTAAGGAACTATTTGTGTGAGTGTAATTGAAGTGTAAACCTTTAGTGTTTATAGTCTAAATTCTCAAGGAGAGGATTTAGAGATGAGTGTTCTAGTCTTTAAGTACAAAGTTTATATCCCTATACTTGGAGAGTGATAGAGTATGATTCACTTGTTGTATTTTGAACTAAAAATAGTGGAATTACTCATTGAGCTAAACTCAATAGACGTAGGAAAATCGAACTACGTAATAAATCTTGGTGTTCTTTGTTATTTTGTTTATACAATTTTCACAATGCCAAGTTGTACTGGCCATTACAATCAAGCACTTCTATTCAACTTAGGCAGTTCAAGCGACTAACAACTTTAGGTCTCAACAACCTGCACAAGCCATACAACTCAATTGTATAATGAAAGCTGTGAAAAAGAGAGATCAATCAATACGAGAATACTTAGTTAAGGTGTAGTTGATTTTGTGATAATTTGGTGAGTTGCAGGGATACCGCATCAAAGATCATACATATTTCTACTATATTGTTTGGCCTTCCAATTGAATACGTATAACACCCAAAATTTTTGATGTCATAAATTATGTCATACTAAGACTCAACTGGTTAAACTTCTGAGAATGAGTATTGTATCTTTTAAGTTTTAATTATATGTAACACTAAGAAAACATCAGAATTGAACCGTAAAATGAATAATAAAAGTGACTTATGGACTAAATCATAGAGGATAGATAACTATATTATGCTTAATGTAAGGGGAATATGGGTATCGGTACCCAACAGCCAAGTATCGATACCTTATAGCATCCAAGTCTCAGTACCTCACTTAGAGGTATCGATATTTCATAGACCTTTTTTAAAAGCATAGTTAGATAGTATAATAGGTCAGAGTCACCATTTAATAACATAGATTATCCATATGGAGACACTAGAATAGTGTCACCACTAGAAAGACACTGGCAATCAACTATATCACTAGAGGTTCCTTCGGGCATCAGATGTGACGACATCTATCAAACTGTAGTTGACTTAAGTTAAGGATGTTATAATTTGAGTTTGTTTTACAAAGATAATTTCAAGTCAACATCCTTATGGATTACAAAGTGTTTTCAGTGTTTTACTTAACCCTTAGGCACGCCTAAAGGGCTTATTTTCTCAATTATATATGACTACTAACATTGTTGTACAACAAACTAATGCAACTTCTTCATACAACATTTAGGTTATGCTTCAATACCACCATTTGGGCCTCCTTATCAAACTTTTTGGGGCAGAGGTCGAGCACTTTCCGGGGATTGGAGACAAAAATGTCAAATGTGCGATCACATTGTTATCACCAATTTGACCAATCAAATGTTGGAATTTCAAGTACTCCTTTAGTTCCAAGGACCGCCAATCATTGTATCTTTGATTCTGGGTTCTCACACAACTATAGCTACAGTAAAGTTGCATCAGATCCCTCTCATACAACTGAATTTCCTTTTGTAACTATGGGTCCTCTGGTTCCAATGGTCTCACACTCACAACCCGAGCCTACTCCTCAAATTCACTCTGTTGTTGCAACTCCAAAAATGATCCATGATAGCACCTAGTATTCGGATTCCAGAGCCACGAATCATTTCACCAATAATGTTAATTTGACCAACTCTTCTCTATATCATGGTTCGAGTAAAATTTTGTTAGGGAATGGATGTAGTTTGCCTATTGCTAATGTTGGTCAATCATCGTTACTTATAAGAACTAGACTTTTATCTCTAAAGCATTCATTTCATTTCCCTAACATTGCAAACAACTTGTCTTCATCTAAGTTCACTAAAGATAACTAGGTTTTCTTTTAATTTCACCCAAAATTTTGCATGGTGAAGGATTTGGAAACTAAGAAAGTACTTTTGTATGGACTTAAAGTTAGTGGACTATACAATTTGGCGTCGATTGACTCGTATGGTTCATCAACTATATCTACTAGTATTGTAACAGACCGAATTTGACCCTAATCGGAACGGTGGTTTTGGGACCACGAATCCGAGTCTGAGAAATATTTAATTATTATATTTTGTGTTTATTATATGTGAATTAATGTGTGTGAAAGTTTCGTAGAAAAAATTAATCGTTTGTGTGTTCAATTTAACAAAAAGGACTAAATCGCGTAAAGTGTAAAAGTTGCATACTATAGTGTAAAGTGCTAGAATGATGATGGCTTTTTAATATGAGGTATTAAATGGGTAAATAACCCATTTCTAAGTTATTGGGTGGTTTATGACAAGATTAACATTAAGTTTTATATTATATAATTTTATGATATAAGGTTAAAAAAGTAAATAAATTAAAACCATATTATATGTTAATTAAAACATAAAAAAATGAACATGTTTACTCATCATCTCTTGGCTGAATATTGAGGAAAGAAAGGGGAGCTAGGTTCTTTGAAATTTCGGCAACATTCAAGCCAAATTCAAGGTAAATTCTTAGACGGTTTTTGAAAATTTTTACGTTTTTGAGATCGTTGCTTCGAACAGTAGCTGACCCATGTTAGAATTTTTGAAACTAAGCATGCTTAATGTTTGTCCATTAACATGTTCATGTGGTTTTTGATGTTTGATGATTTTAAATTAAAGATATGTTAAAGATTAGTATGTTTTGTATTGGAAATTTTGGTGAATTTGAGTATTTTGGGCTAAATTGCAAAAATGAATTTTTGAGGGGGCTAAAATGCAAAATAAATGAAAGAAATGAACTTGTAGGGTCCCTATGAATATTCGACCCTTGAGTAGATTAGTGAAATTTTGTGTATTTTGTGTTTTATGCAAATAGGATTAAATTGTAAAAAGGTGAAACATTAGGGGCAAAATGGTAATTTGCCTGTTTATGTGTTTTGGGACTAAATTGAGATGAAATGTACTTGAATGAGCTAAATTTTAATGTGTTTAGATCAAAAACAAAGAAAAACGGATTTGGATCGGGGAAAGACGAAGGTTATCGAATAGCCAGTCTACGTTGTCCGTCGATAGTCGAGGTAAGTCCTTAAGCACTTATATGTTAAAGAGTTAATTATGAACATGTTAAATGATGATATTTAAGGATTTTAACTATAAATTTATGTGTTAGCCGAATGTAAAGGTGTTAAATCGGATTGAATATATTTTGTTAATGTGATATGAATAAATATATATATTCGACATGATACGTGGATGTAATATGATGTATATGGTTTGGTTGTGATGTTAGCATTAACAAATATGTATTGAAGGGTTAATTATGTTGATATTCGGGCTTCAAGCCTAGCAGGCCTTATGCCGATGAGTTACTTCAGGCTTCGAGCCTAGCAGGCCTTGTGCCGGTGAGTTACTTCGGGCTTCGAGCCTAGCAGGCTTTGTGCCGGTGAAATACTTCGGGCTTATTGCCTAGCAGGCCTAATGCTGGTGTTTAACTTCGAACTTTGGGTCTAACAGTCCTAGTGCCAGTGTATAAGATTCGGACTAATGTCCAGCAGGTTCTAAACAGGTGATCTGCCATTTCAAGCTTATTTCATGTGGTAATAAGGTCATGAGATAAATCATGTATGTTCAATCTTATAGAAGTGGAATTGGTAATTCGTTACAAGGTATGTATGATTTATATTCATGTACTATATGTACATGTATGTGTATGTTGCTATTAAGTAAATAGAATGATATGAGAAATGTGACATATAATCGAGTGGTAGGAAATGAAATACATGAACTATGCTAGGAGAAAGTTTTTATATGGTAGCACATGTGGTTAAAGTTATTTGTATAAGTGAATAGATATGTATGATGATGCGCAAGGTATTTGTATATGTGCATAATATTTTGTATTACTATACCTTGGTAAATAAATGATAGTTGACAGGTTAAGTGAGATAGAATATTCGGCTTTGATGAAATTTTAATTCAAGTCATGTTATTCAATGTCATGAATTGGTTGTTTAAATGCTTGGATAATTAAATGATATAATGTGGTTGCTTAAGACTTACTAAGTTAGTGAGCTTACTCTGTTTGTGTTTGTTATTCGTTTTTTTTTTTTAGATTTCATTCAAGCTTCGAGCTCTGGGGATCGTCACTGAAGTCATTCACACTATCGACTCTTGTTGGTACCTATAATGTTTAGACTTTTTGGTTCTTAAGGCATGTATAAGCTAGCTAGTCTTTGAATGATATTTTGGGTAATGTATAAAAGCCATGCGAAAGTGGATAGCTTTTAATGTTAATGTTTGATGATATAGGTCTATCCTTGATGTGAGATGCGTGTATGTTTTGGTTGGAAAAATAAATGAATACATGATATATGTGTACTTATATTTATATATGTTTCATGTTGAATAGGTAGGTTTTATGACTTATAACCTTGAAATGATTTGGGTTATAAGTAAATTCTGAGTAGAAATTAGTATTATTGTTGTTCGGTTATGAAATGAACTTATTGGAAGTGTATTTTTATAAAGTGTGGGTGTGAAGATGAATAAATGTCTCGGCTTGCATGATATTAGATGGGATGGTCGAGTCTTATATTTAAGCTTCATGAATCTACGGGTTCTGGGATATCTTTATCATGAATGGGAAAATTGGTTAGAAGTATATGTGCATGCATTGTATGTTCGGATATACTATTTGAGTAGTTAGGTTCAGGTTAGGAATGCATGAAATTGTATGTTTAAATGTTATGAAACGAAATGAAAGAAATAGGATTGTATTATATGAAATTTGTATATGTGGTTGATCTAGTGATGAGTATGAAATGGTAAAGATGATAAGTTTATAATTCATGGTATAATGGACATTTTGAATTTAGTTGTATTGGTATAATTTATACATATGTAACTTGATACACATGTGATAAACATTTGAGTAACATATATTCGATGATTAAATCTCTTTGAGTTTAATAAGTGTATGAATTGTGATAAATGGATGTGATGCTCTGAGTTGAGTCTGGTAATGCCTCACAACCCTAATCCGGCGACGAATACGGGTTAAGGGTGTTACATTTGATTGGTACCAGAGCTTATGATTTAGTCGATTCTAGGACTACTGTAGGACGCATTCTGGGAGTTGTAGATTCCGTGATCGGTCCTGCTTTAAATGTGGATCGTCGGGCCATTTCATTCGAGAGTGCCCGATACTAGCCGAGCAAAATATAGCTCAGAACACTAAACCGAGCATCGCGTCAGCACGAGGCAGACCACCCAGATATTCAGGCAATGTAGGTGGCAGTCAGAGAGGGACGAAGGACACTGCAGTTCGATCAGAGGCTCGAGCTCCAGCTAGAGCTTATGCTATAAGAGCCAGAGAGGATGCTTCTTCCCCAGATGTTATTACCGGTACTTTCACACTTTATGATACTACTGTGATTGCATTGATTGATCCTGGTTCGACTCATTCATATGTGTGTGAAACTCTAGTATCCGGTAAGACTCTGCCAGTTGAGTCTACTGAGTTTGTAATACGTGTGTCCAACCCTTTTGGTAGATGTGTTCTCGTTGATAAAGTGTGTAAAGGTTGCCTGTTGATGATTCGGGATTCCTGCTTTCCAGCCGATTTAATGTTGTTGCCCTTCGACGAGTTTGATATAATTTTGGGAATGGATTGGTTAACTTTGCATGATGCAATGGTGAATTGCAAAAGGAAGATCATTGATTTGAGATGTCAGAACGGTGAGATCATTCGAGTTGAATCTAGTGATTTAAATGGGTTACCTACAGCAATATCCTCTATGCTAGCCCGAAAGTATGTGAGAAAAAGATGCGAAGCTTGTTTGGCCTATGTTTTGGATAATAAAGTGTCTGAAAAATAGATTGAATCTGTACCGGTTGTATGTGAATACCCAGATGTGTTTCCTGAAGAATTACCGGGTTTACCACCAGTACGAGAGATTGAGTTTGGCATTGAATTAGTACCGGGGACAACTCCGATTTCGATAGCTCCGTATCAGATGGCGCCTACTGAGTTGAAAGAGTTGAAAGCACAGTAGCAAGAGTTGACAGATAGGGGCTTTGCACGACCGAGTTTCTCTCCTTGGGGTGCACCAGTTCTGTTTGTGAAAAAGAAAGACGGGACTATGCCAATGTGTATTGATTATCGGCAGCTGAATAAAGTGACAATAAAGAATAAATACCCGTTACCTCGAATTGATGATTTGTTTGATCAGTTAAAAGGGGCTTCAGTGTTCTCTAAGATAGATCTGAGATCAGGTTATTATCAGTTGCGAGTCAGAGATACAGATGTGCCAAAGACTGCATTCCGAACGAGGTACGGACATTTTGAGTTTTTGGTTATGCATTTTGGGCTTACTAATGCACCTGCTATTTTTATGGATCTGATGAATCAGGTTTTCAGACAGTTTTTGGATCGGTTTGTAGTAGTGTTTATTGATGATATACTGATCTACTCCAAAGATGAAACCGAGCATGCCGAGCATTTGAGATTAGTGCTACAAACTTTGCGAGATCGACAGTTGTATGCAAAGTTTAGTAAGTGTGAGTTCTGGATGAATGAAGTAAACTTTCTGGGTCATGTTGTTTCAGCGTCAGGTATTCGGGTTGATCCGAACAAAATGTCGGCTATACTTGATTGGAAGCCACCAAACAATGTTTCCGAAATTCGAAGCTTTCTGGGACTTACGGGATACTATAGACGATTCGTCAAAGGTTTTTCCATGATAGCTACACCTTTGACAAAGCTACTACAGAAAGATGTCAAGTTCGAATGGTCAGAAAAGTGTCAGAAAAGTTTCGATCAGTTGAAAGTCCTTTTAATCGAAGCTCCAGTGTTAGCTCAACCTGAATCAGGTAAAGAATTTATTGTTTTCAGTGATGCTTCTTTGAATGGGTTGGGTTGCGTTTTGATGCAGGAAGGCAAAGTCATAGCCTATGCTTCGAGACAATTGAAGCCTCACGAAAGAAATTATCCGACTCATGATTTGGAACTAGCAGCCATTGTTTTCGCTTTAAAAATATGGCGTCATTACTTGTTCGGCGAAAAATGTCATGTTTATTCAGATCACAAAAGTCTGAAGTACTTAATGACTCAGAAAGATTTGAACTTGAGACAACGCAGATGGTTAGAACTGTTGAAAGACTATGAATTAGTGATTGATTACCATCCGGGGAAAGCTAACGTTGTTGCAGATGCCTTAAGTCGAAAGTCATTGTTTGCTCTTCGTGCGTTGAACGCACATATGGTTATGTCTGGTGATGGATTGATCATAACCGAGTTGAAAGCAAGACCGATTTTATTCAGCAAATTTGTGATGCACAAAGATTTGACAAAGACTTGATTGCTAGACGAGTTCAGTGTGAAAATGATGCAGAGTCAGAGTTTCGAATTGATGCAAATGATTGTTTGAACTTCAAAAGCCGAATATGTGTTCCAAAGAATGTGGATTTGATTCAGATGATTTTGAACGAGGCTCATAATAGTCGACTATCGATACATCCGAGTAGCACGAAAATGTATAATGATTTGAAACAGTTCTATTGGTGGCCTAGCATGAAACGAGATATATCTGAATTTGTTTCAAAGTGCTTAATTTGTCAGCAAGTAAAAGCCGAGCATCAAGTGCCTCTCGGGTTACTTCAGCCGATCATGATACCTGAATGGAAATGGGATAGAATCACTATGGGTTTTGTATTCGGTTTGCCTTCGACACCGAGCAAGAAAGATGCAGTCTGGGTTATATTGGATCGATTAACCAAATCAGCTCACTTTGTGCCGGTTCGTACAGACTATTCGCTCAATAAACTTGCTGAGTTGTATGTATCTCAAATTGTGAGATTACATGGATTGCCGAGTTCCATTGTTTCAGACAGAGACCCGAGCTTCACATCGCGGTTTTAGAAGAAGTTGCAAGATGCTTTAGGTACTAAACTCCACTTTAGCACAGCCTTTCATCCGCAGACAGACGGTCAGTCTGAACGAACCATTCAGATACTTGAGGACATGTTGAGATGTTGCGTCCTTGAGTTTAAAGGTACGTGGGAAAGATACTTACCTTTGATTGAATTTGCTTATAATAACAGTTTTCAATCTAGTATCAAAATGGCACCATATGAAGCTCTTTATGGTAGCAAGTGTCGTACACCGTTGTACTGGACCGAACTCAGTGAAAATAAGATACACGGGGTTGATTTGATTAAGGAGGCAGAACAGAAAGTGGCTATAGTCAGAGATAGTTTGAAAGCTACCTCGGATCGTCAAAAGTCCTATGCTGATTCGAAGCGCAAAGACACAGAGTTTAGGTCGGAGATCGGGTATTCTTGAAAGTTTCCCCGTGGAAGAAAGTACTCCGATTTGGTCGGAAAGGCAAACTAAGCCCGAGGTTTATCGGACCGTACGAGATCATCGAACGTATTGGGCCTGTTGCTTATAGATTAAAGTTGCCCTCTGAATTAGAAAAGATACACAACGTATTTCACGTTTCGATGCTTCGTAAATATAGATCAGATCCGTCACATGTGATCGCTCTGTCTGAGATTGAAATCCGATCCGATATGACGTATGAGGAAGAACCGATCCGTATTTTAGCTCGGGAAATGAAAGAGTTGAGAAACAAGAGAATTCCATTAGTGAAAGTACTATGGAATCGGCACAGAGTTGAAGAGGCTATGTGGGAGCCTGAGGATTCAATGAGGCAACAATATCCGACTTTATTTAACGGTAAGATTTTCGGGGACGAAAATCCCTGAGGGGGGAGAGTTGTAACAGACGGAATTTGACCCTAATTAGAACGGTGGTTTTGGGACCACAAATCCGAGTCTGAGAAATATTTAATTATTATATTTTGTGTTTATTATACATGAATTAATGTGTGTGAAAGTTTCGTAGAAAAAATTAATCGTTTGTGTGTTCAATTTAACAAAAAGGACTAAATCGCGTAAAGTGTAAAAGTTACATACTATAGTGTAAAGTGCTAGAATGATGATGGCTTTTTAATATGAGGTATTAAATGGGTAAATAACCCATTTCTAAGTTATTGGGTGGTTTATGACAAGATTAACATTAAGTTTTATATTATATAATTTTATGATATAAGGTTAAAAAGGTAAATAAATTAAAACCATATTATATGTTAATTAAAACATAAAAAAATGAACATGTTTACTCATCTTCTCTTGGCCGAATATTGAGGAAAGAAAGGGAAGCTAGGTTCTTTGAAATTTCGGCAACATTCAAGCCAAATTCAAGGTAAATTCTTAGTCGGTTTTTGAAAATGTTTACGTTTTTGAGATCGTTGCTTCGAACAGTAGCTGACCCATGTTAGAATTTTTGAAACTAAGCATGCTTAATGTTCGGCCATTAACATGTTCATGTGGTTTTTGATGTTTGATGATTTTAAATTAAAGATATGTTAAAGATTAGTATGTTTTGTATTGGAAATTTTGGTGAATTTGAGTATTTTGGGCTAAATTGCAAAAATGAATTTTTGAGGGGGCTAAAATGCAAAATAAATGAAAGAAATGAACTTGTAGGGTCCCTATGAATATTCGGCCCTTGAGTAGATTAGTGAAATTTTGTGTATTTTGTGTTTTATGCAAATAGGACTAAATTGTAAAAATGTGAAACATTAGGGGCAAAATGGTAATTTGCCTGTTTATGTGTTTTGGGACTAAATTGAGATGAAATATACTTGAATGAGCTAAATTTTAATGTGTTTAGATCAAGAACAAAGAAAAACGGATTTGGATCGGGGAAAGACGAAGGTTATCGAATAACCGGTCTACGTTGTCCGTCGATAGTCGAGGTAAGTCCTTAAGCACTTATATGTTAAAGAGTTAATTATGAACATGTTAAATGATGATATTTAAGGAGTTTGACTATAAATTTATGTGTTAGCGGAATGTAAAAGTGTTAAATCGGATTGAATATATTTTGTTAATGTGATATGAATTAAAGCATTACAAGGTACTCCTAGAAGTAGTCTCAGAGTCTAAGTTCAGAGTTTCTACTATGCTACTAGCAACATACGAGTGCGTCGAACCCACATCAATTAAAGCATTACAAGGTACTCCAAAAATTAAGAACGTACCGGTTATGACGTCCGGTGCGTCGCCCTCCTCTCGGCGCCTCGCTGCGTAAACCAACCCTGGCTGCCTCGCCTCTGTACCACCTGCACCTCTGCCCGGTGCTCCACGACCTCTACCGGAGCCATTACCTCCCCTGCCTGAACCACGGCCCCTCTGTAGCTGCTGATTATCCCTCCTATACTGTGTACGACCCTGATCCTTAGACTGCAGCCTAGCTGACCTCTGTGGACAATCCCTAATTCGATGCCCCAGTGATCCACACTCAAAGCAACCCCTGTTCCCAGTCCAGCATTCCCCCGTGTGAGACTTTCCACACCGAGCACACTGCGGCAGCCACTGAGTATTAGTAGCAGCAGGCCTAGCAACTTGATTTGACCCACTATACCTAACCCTCTTCTGCTGATTCCCAAAAAACCCAGATGATCCAGAACTCCTTTTATTCCAGCCCCTATCCTGATTTCATCTTACAGACTGTTTCACCCCTTCAGCAACCTTAGACTTTTCCACTAAAACGGTAAACTCTCGCTCCTGCTGTGGGGCAATTATCATTCGCAGCTCGTCTCTCAGCCCATCCTCAAACCTGACACCGCGCCCATACTCTGTACTCACCATCCCCTGAGCATATCGACTTAATCGAAGAAACTCCGCCTCATACTCCGCTACAGTCTTATTACCCTGAACCAAGTTCAAGAAAGCCCGGCGCTATGCATCAATATAGCTAGCCCCTATGTACTTCCTCTGATAGGCTGTCCTAAAGAAATCCCAAGTGAGATCATCCACCATCGCTCCATCCCTAACTGTGAGCCACCACTGATATGACTCATCTCGCAGCAGAGATACTATGCCCTTCAGCTTTTCCTCAACTAAAAAATCCAGGTCGTCCATGATACGTTCTGTCGCCTCTAACCAGTATTCCGCCGCACTAGGTGCCACCCCGGACACACCTCTGAATACCTCCGCACCATTAGCCTTAAGTCGCTCGGCCACAGATTTTCGAGCTCCAGTTCCAACGCCTACACTCGCAACCCTTTCCAAAACCCGCAGTACAGCCTGCGACACTGCGTCATTACCACCCGTCTGATCCTGATATTCCGCGCCCACAGCTGGCGGCGGTGGTACCTCGTCTACGAGTGTTATGCCCACGTCCACGTGCACTCATATCTACCAATATTCAAGCTTATTAAGAGTTTTATGCGTTAGACTTTTATTCCACTATCTTTTAAAGCACAGTCTTATGAAAAGTTTAATAAGGGGTTGTTTTCGCGAGTACACAACATCCTACAGTTCATGTCTCTAAAGTAGTTTCTACTACTACTCAATCATGCCATTATCAGAACCATATCATCATATCACCACAAGCAATAGTTCGGGGTACTTACCTGGGCGGATTGGTGCCGGAGACTCGGTGCCATGCTTTCACCACTGTACTCTTTTCATAAAAGTCTTTTATAAACCATTTTAAAACATATTTGGCCCTCGGCCCACAGCCGAGCTGTTGAAACTGGCTCTGATACCAAAATTGTAACGCCCCAAACCCGGTCAACACACTACAACCGAATTTGGTATGTTACGGGGTGAGAACGGTTTGAAAACGCAAATGTGTCGGGAAAATTTTTCAAGAGACTCTTTGAAGTTGTTAAAGTAATGAAAAGGTTATTTTAAACCTGTGCTAGAGAAATTCACTTGATTTTACAAATTCTAGATGACGTTTCGTATTGAATAAAAACTGAGTGTGTCGAGTATAATCAAGTTAAAACCATTTGCTTTTGAAGTTGTTTGAAGATTTAAGTTATAAAAGTATTCAAGTTACCTTATTTATTTTGTGAACTTGGTTACCCGATGGTAACATTTTTAAAACCGAAAGAGTTACAGTTTTGAAAACATTGCTTTTTACCGGTTAATTTTCTAAGTCCATAAATCCAATATGTGTATCATATAATCAAAGTAAAAGCAATAATCAAAACCCAAAATAATACTAGCGGCCTTATTACAAAACCAAAACCAACTTTAAGAAAAATCAAATAAACCAAAGTAATAAGTTATAGTCGAAAACCCGAAAACAAACTTTTGCATGGCCACCTCGAGTCCTCCCCGGCTCCAAATCCGCGATCTATGCCTCATCTGCAAAATATAAGGGAAGGGGTGAGTCACCGAGACTCAGTGTATAAATCCCCAACCCGATAATTCAAAAACTTACACAGATCATCAGTCAAAACATGCAGATTATGCAACCCATAACCTAGCCATCCAATCTCCTTTAACTACCCGTGTGGTCAAAACCACTGGTGGTCAAAACCACTGGTGATCGAAGTCACAAATATCAATCGTTGTGGTCAAAACCACTGGTGACCGTAGTCACAAATCAAGTGATGGGGCCAACCCATCGTGTGGTCAAAACCACTGATGACAATCCCGTAATAATCATGTGGGGCCAACCCACTGTGGTACGAAACCACTGGGACGAGTCACAATATCCATATGTGGTCAAAACCACTGGTGACCGTAGTCACAAATATCAATAGTGTGGTTAAAACCACTGGTGGTCAAAACCACTAGGACTTAGTCACAAATCATATCAATAGTGTGGTCAAAACCACTGGTGACCGTAGTCACAAATCAACTGATGGGGCCAACCCATCTTGTAGTCAAAACCACTGGTGACAGTCCAAATAAATCATCCCCCTCCTCTCATCAACCCATCATCATCATGCTCATATCATACGTATCATAATCTCATATATCATGCATTTATGGATAACATAGCATTTATCAGCACATGATGGCATATACAAACATACATCGTAAATCACGTAATAGGGGACTTACCCGGAATCCAAGCTTATGCCCACAAAGCACAATCGCTAACATCAAAGGTTATATCGTAACATAATAAGCATTATTAAACTAATAAAGTGTGTAAGCATTTACACACCTGTTTCTAACGCTACTACTGAATCCCGTGACCCGATCTACCGCACTAGACCTCCTTGCCCTATATTCGGCCAATACCAGAGTTAGCAACATCGGCTATTCAGTTATACTATTTAATCCCGGAGGGTGAGATTATGCATAAACTACACCACCCTTACCTTTTGCCCTTATGAAAACCACCGCGCAAAGTATGCGAGCCTGCTTCTCCCCCTCCTACAATCGGCCAATAACCAAAATAAGTCCCAGCAACCTTCGGCTTCTCTAATCAACTCAAAGAATAATCAAACCAACTTAGATCCTTACCCCTTGACTTACCAACCGATTGCCATGGAAAAGAAGCTTAGATCGACTGTCTCACAATCCCAGAGTACCTAAGAGAAATCGGTTTTCAAAAGGGGGTTAGAGTCCTTACTAACCATTGCCGAAATCGGCTTTGCTTTTGTAAGAGTCGACAGAGAAAGGGAGAAAAGAAGTAAAAGACTTCGGCTAGGAATACTTACTCTTCACAACCGATTGGAGGAAAGGCTCACAAGATCCACCTTGTTGATATTCGGCCACAATGAGAGAAGAGGGAAACAAGAAGATTTCGGCACAGAGTATGGTTGATAGAAGAGGGAAGCAACCAAGATTCGGCTAAAACAAAAAGGAGAGAAAAAGAAAGGTATGAATGATATTCGGCTTGCTTCACAGAGAAGAGACTAAGGCTTTCGGCAAAAGAGAAAGAAGAAGAAAAGACGTGATTTTGAGTAGATATGAAGAAGAAAAGAAAGATGGAAGAAGAGAGATTAAAGAAGGTGACAAATGAGGTTTCGGCTCCAAGAGAGAAAAGAGAGTTTCAAGAAAGGTTTTTGTGAAGATTCGGCTAACTGCTTGAGAGGGAAATCGACATGTACCTAAGGTGGTTTCGGCTTTGGTTCACAAAATGCATTAAAGAAAAATTTGATGAGCAAAAAGATATTTTGGTTTGCCTCTCAACCGAATATACTAAAGCCTAGATTAACCGAAAGTGATCACCTAGCCATCAAGAACATTTCAGCTCCCTCCTCACTCAGCTTCCCAAAACCAAACACTCCTCCAAAGAGGAGTTCAAAATTTGGCCATCACCTCACATCTCTCCTGGCCACTAATTCAAAAGAGTTTGAACTAGTCAAGCTCCTAATTTTCCTCTCTGCCCCTCATTTGAATAAATTTGACTGAGTCCAAGCTTCATCCACCAGAGTTTGTGCTGAGCACAACTCCTCCTCCTTCTTGGCGTCAAAATAATAAGCAAAGATGGGATTTCTGCTGCTCGAACCTGAGACCTCCTTCCCCTGCAAGTGGCGTCAAACACAAGGCTCTAAGTGGCGCCTCCAAGCCACATTACCAAGCCTCAACTTGTGTTAAAATCCCCCTTGAAATACTTATAACCCCTAGCTCCCTTTAGCTCTCTTACATGTAGCTTAAAACCAAAAATTTCCTACTACTCAGGCCTGCTCTAGACTTATCACTAAGTCCTAAAACATCTCAAATAATAACACCATAGTCCAAACACATGCAGCACAGTTCAATCACAAATAACCCCTAATTCCAGATATTACATTTCATGTGGTAATAAGGTCATGAGATAAATCATGTATGTTCAATCTTATAGAAGTGGAATTGGTAATTCGTTACAAGGTATGTATGATTTATATTCATGTAATATATGTACATGTATGTGTATGTTGCTATTAAGTAAATAGAATGATATGAGAAATGTTTCATATAATCGAGTGGTAGGAAATGAAATACATGAACTATGCTAGGAGAAAGTTTTTATATGGTAGCACATGTGGTTAAAGTTATTTGTATAAGTGAATGGATATGTATGATGATGCTCAAGGTTTTTGTATATGTGCATAATATTTTGTATTACTATACCTTGGTAAATAAATGATAGTTGACAGGTTAAGTGAGATAGAATATTCAGCTTTGATGAAATATTAATTCAAGTCATGTTATTCAATGTTATGAATTGGTTGTTTAAATGCTTGGATAATTAAATGATATAATGTGGTTGCTTAAGACTTACTAAGTTAGTGAGCTTACTCTGTTTGTGTTTGTTATTCGTTTTTTTTAGATTTCATTCAAGCTTCGAGCTCTGGGGATCGTCACTGAAGTCATTCTCACTATCGACTCTTGTTGGTACCTATAATGTTTAGACTTTTTGGTTCTTAAGGCATGTATAAGCTAGCTAGTCTTTGAATGATATTTTTGGTAATGTATAAAAGCCATGTGAAAGTGGCTAGCTTTTAATGTTAATGTTTGATGATATAGGTCTATCCTTGATGTGAGATGTGTGTGTGTTTTGGTTGGAAAAATAAATGAGTATATGATATATGTGTACTTATATTTATATATGTTTCATGCTGAATAGGTAGGTTTTATGACTTATAACCTTGAAACGATTTGGGTTATAAGTAAATTCTGAGTAGAAATTAGTATTATGGTTGTTCGGTTATGAAATGAACTTATTGGAAGTGTATTTTTATAAAGTGTGGGTGTGAAGATGAATAAATGTCTCGGCTTGCATGATATTAGATGGGATGGTCGAGTCTTATATTTAAGCTTCATGAATCTACGGGTTCTGGGATATCTTTGTCATGAATGGGAAAGTTGGTTAGAAGTATATGTGCATGCATTGTATGTTCGGATATACTATTTGAGTAGTTAGGTTCGGGTTAGGAATGCATGAAATTGTATGTTTAAATGTTATGAAACGAAATGAAAGAAATAGGATTGTATTATATGAAATTTGTATATGTGGTGGATCTAGTGATGGGTATGAAATGGTAAAGATGATAAGTTTATAATTCATGGTATAATGGACATTTTGAATTTAGTTGTATTGGTATAAATTATACATATGTAACTTGATACACATGTGATAAACATTTGAATAACATATATTCGATGATTCAATGGTTTGAAATGTACAAGCATAAATTAAATCTCTTTAAGTTTAATAAGTGTATGAATTGTGATAAATGGATGTGATGATCTGAGTTGAGTCCGGTAATGCCTCATAACCCTAATCCGGCGACGGATACGGGTTAAGGGTGTTACAAGTATACTCATTAAGACTGAAGACAATGAAAATCTTTGTTATCTATCATCTTAACAAGATTCCCTTATAACATGGCACCGAAAATTGGGTCATCCTTCTCTTGAAGCTTTGTCATATGTTCTAAGAGATTGTAATGTGTCTTTTCCTAGAAATAAAAAGTTGAACTTTTGTGTAGCTTGTAGACTTGAAATTCATTAATATTGTTTGTTTTAAATGAAAAATCTTACGAAAAGTGTTCATAAATATAAATTGAAGGCTTTACGGAAAATATCAAATAATAGAGAAAATGAATATAGCTATGAAGTTTAATAGACCAGACTCATCAAATGTTGACTATTCTACTCTAATCTATACATGGGTGAAGTGTACGTATAATTCTAATAATCACTAATGGCCTTCCCTTGTGACCCGAGTAACCCATTCGTCAAATGTTGACTCAATAATTCCTTAGACCACTGACGCTTCCTACCAAGATCTCACCAATGAAAATTGATTAATCATTTAATTTTTTAAATACAATTTTTAATAGCAATTATGAATAATAAAAATTCAAATACATTATATATAATAGAACCGAAAAATAAGATATTACAAGTTGACGCACAAATATCATATTTATAGAATAATTTCAAAAGAGAAGATAAATTAACAGTAATCGCAACACCGGGATAATTCAGAAACAAACTAAAGATGTATCACATTGATTAAACAACTGAAAATTACATATTACCCCTGTCATCATCAGATCAACTTGATGATGAACTCCAGTCAACCAAGAAAATATTGCCAAGAGCATTAGTGACACACAAAAGATCAAGTCTCAAATGGCCTATCATCTTCCTTATTTCGGATTCCAATTTTGCAAACACCATCGCTGCTCTATCATGATAAAATCTTTCAAGAATAGTCCACAATAGATTTGATAACATTCTTACCTTGACAAATCTCATAGATATGTCAAAATTTGACTAAAAATTTAAAACTAAAACAACCATTGCTTTAAAAGAAAACAGAGTGGATAAAACAAAATTTACGAAAATGTAGATAAACTATAATGATGTAAACTAAAATTAAAAACAAAACAAAAATCAAATAATATGATTGAAGAAATTACTACCATCAGTTAACCCGAAAATTGCCTCTCGATCAACAAAATAAATATTTGATTTGAAAAAGATAAGTAGGAAGGTTAATTTATTTTTTTTTTTACTTGTAAACTTACTGTTATTATAAAGGAAAGGTTACATATTTACATATAAAATGGTTATTGACCACTATATATATACTATCTTTTGATGTGTTGTATTCATATATGTGTATATATATATATCTAAAATTTCAGAATAACTACCTAAATTACTACATTTCTATTATTGTACAGGAATTTTAGGATTAGTTTTAAAAGGATGTGTAAATTTTTGAAGAGTGAAACTTTAAAAAGAAAAAAATTTGTCGACTAAATATTTATATTGAGATGTGTTGATATCTAGTATTAATAGAGGTTAAAATGGAGAAGGAAATAGTGTTTTGGTTCAGAAAATAGAGTCAAAGCCCTCCAAATGGAGTGTTTGGGATGACTTAAACCATGAGTATCGGGTTGAATAATTGGGTCGTATTATTATATATTTTATTATAATTATATAACAATTTGTCCCCTACTTTGTTGATATCTAGTTTCAACTAAGGTTAAATGAAGAGAAAAATGATGTTCTAATTTAAAAAATAAAGTCAAAACCCCCGGAATGAAATATTTGAATTATCTAAATCATAAATATTTTGAATCCAATAATCGAGTTGAATTTGGATAGAATTATTGTATGTCTTATTATGATTGTACAACAACATGCAATCGTCTTCGTGGCGTTTGTGATTTGTGATGATAAATCTTGCGCTATACTTCATATATAAAATTCCAGGTGAAAATTAAAAGCAAATTTTTATTCAGATTTAGCTAATATGCAAAACACCGAAGAAACTAGATTCCCACGGAAACTTGCAAAAGTGTCGATTTAATTCAATTTAAAATTTGCAATCATGAACCATCCCACTTTTATTATCTCAATAAACTTCTGTCAGAAAAATAAAGGATACAGAGATGACGTGCGCTTATTTATTATACAACCTTAATATCACAAGTTAGTGTAAAAGTACTGTAGAATTTATATAATAAAAGTTAGATTGTGTTTTATTTTTTATTAAAATAACATATAAATTAATTCATGTATATTAAATAAAAAATAAATTGATATTGATATATATGGACTAATGTTTAATAGAAAAATTGGATGAAATTTTTAATATAAAAATTAATTTACTCTTTAATCTAGCGTATAAAAATTAATTTATTCATTTTTAATAAAGGGACCAAAATATAATGTCACTCTTAATATAAAAAACTCCATAAATACTTTTACCCGCATGTTAACTAGCTATATAAATTGCCTTGAACGCAAAATTTTAGAAAGCTATAAACAAATCTATACATATAAATGCTTTCTCTTTTCTGCTTTTGTTTCTTCACAGTGATGGAGGGTAATTACTCCAAAAACAAGTTCTTTTTAGTGCTTGCTTTGTTGAACATGGCTGCCACATTGGTAAAAGGTCAAGGCACCCGTGTTGGGTTCTATTCAACCTCATGTCCTTTAGTTGAATCCATTGTTAGTTCCACGGTTCAGTCCCATTTACATTCTGATCCTTCACTTGGTCCAGCCATACTACGGATGCACTTCCATGACTGCTTCGTCCATGGCTGCGGTGCTTCGATCCTCATCAATGGCCCCGACACGGAGAAAACTGCTCCCCCGAGCCTTGGAGTGAGAGGATATGAAGTTATTGATGATGCCAAAGCACAAGTTGAAGCCACTTGTCCAGGAGTTGTCTCGTGCGCAGATATCCTCGCCCTTGCTGCCCGTGATGCTGTTTTTCTGGTAACCAATTAACCCATCATTCAATAAGCCTCTAAATATTTTTGCTGACACACAAATATATATTCATGCAGGCAAAAGGACAGAAGTGGGATGTGCCTAGGGGACGAAGAGATGGAAAGGTTTCCCTGGCTTCTGATGCTGACAATTTGCCTGCCTTCACGGACTCCATCGAAGAACTCAAGCGAAAGTTCGCTGCATTTGGTCTAAACGCTCGTGATCTTGTCACCCTTGTTGGTAAGTGGTAACCATTATTTCGATTTCCGTATATACCAGGGACCAGGGACTGCGCTAAGGGTCCGCAGGGACTTTACGCTTCAAATGGTAAATTTTCTTTATAGTCCCTTTAAATTTAAAATCATGTTAATGCAATAATAAAATTGCACTTTAGCCCTCTCCAGATGGTAAATTCAGTTTAATCCCATTAAAAATTCTTTAATACAATAATAAAATTATAATTTAATTTCCTTAAATATATATAATTTAATCTTCACCCTCCTAAAATAAATTTCTTGGCTCAGTCCTAGGTATATACGCATATATGTATGTATGTATTAAGGTGCAGCTAATATATAAAAGGTAAAAACACTTCTTTAGTTCTTCTCAATTTTGATATTGAACGAATTAGTACCTCTTAAAAAAAAAGAAACTGTCGAAACCATTTTTAAATCGGGCTTTGAAAAATAGGAATCGACTTTAAAACATGGAGTCGCCACCAATCCTTTTTGTTTAGGTGTGATTAGGTCACCTATAAAATAAATTTTGGTCTACGAATTTCCAGAAGAAAATGGGTTCAGGAATCGGTTATATGCGAGGAAGGGTTAGCACCCTCACAACGCCCAAAATTGGTACCAAATTGACTAATTGATGTCCTAATGCTGAAAAATTTAAAATGATTTTGAAATCTCCTTTTTTTTGTTAAATAACTTAATTGAATATTGAGATTCCCTTGTTCCGAAAGAATAGAGTATCATATCCAACACGATTGGACACGACAATCTGAGTCTTCGAATTCAAGTTCATCCCAAAATTCTTCAAGCATATGCGTTGAAATTTTGAAAGGGTATTCAGTTATTTGGACAACCAAAAAGTCACACCCAGCACGATTGGGCACGATTTCTTTAGATTTCCAAATGCACGAATATCACCTTATTTCGAAAATAGAGACAAAATTTGGGAAAGATGTTCGTTTATTTGGTCAAACAAGAAACCACACCCGGCACGATTGGGCACAATTTCTTTGAATTTCCAAATACGCGAATATTACTTTATTTTGAAACTTTTAAATAAATGAAAAAGAAAACGACTCAAAACATGCTTATTTGGTTTATTTAGATGAACAATTGTTCGTAAATAGTTTGAAAATTTTAATAACAATACAATGATAAAAGTAAAAATACAATTGTGAGCATAAAATACAATACATAGCAATTATGAAAGCATAAAAAGGCAAATTAGGGTTTATACAATTCAATATATATACAATCAATAAGCTCACAATTTCTATTTTGAACATACCACATTATTAATCAAGAATCAAAAATTGGAAAATATAACTAATTAGGAATAAAATAAAATATAGCAAATTTAAAAATAAATAAGCATACGTGAAATAATATGTGTCAATTTAAAAAGTATGCATGTCATAAAAAGAAAACTTGATATAAAATAATGTATATGTATATGAAAATAACAATGATGTTTCAAAAGTATTTAGAGTAAATAGATATACAATTTAGGATAAGATTTTTCAATTAAGCAAATTATACAAAATGAGTATATACATAAGATGATATAAAATAATATATATACATAAGAATAATTAATATAAATAATATGTACATATAAAATATATATATAATTAATAAAATATCATATAATAAAAATAAGTAATAACTAAAATAATTTAAAATATTTAGTATTAAATTAATTAAAAAATAATTAGAGAATTCAATAAAAATAATTAAATAAATAATTTAGGGATTACATTGAAAATCAAAACGAAATTAGAGGGTTAGTTTAAGAAATAAATAAATCATCAATAGAAGTAGGGAATTCGCAAGAAGGAATAGGGGGCCAATGTGCAATTAACCTTTATTAACAAAACACGCGGATCTTGCGGTTTTAAACGGGTCGGGTCAGGGCAATTTAACACGACATCGTTTAGAACTATAGTAATAAGCCAAACGTCACCGTTTTCCTTAATAAGCAAAACCCTGTTTAAAAAAACAAATTAAATGCTATTTTAAACTAACCCTAATCCCCTTTCAATTTTATTTTCAGCCACCATCCCGAAACCCTCTCTTGCTCACTACTCAAACACCGCAATCAACGGCGAGAAGCGATCCCAAAAGCTCGATACAATTCGCCACCGTCCAAACCCCGATCGTGACGGAGAGAACGAGGGCAAAAACCAACTCAGGTAACCGAACCAAACCCTGACACTTTACATTCTCCGTCCCATGGGACCGCTTCGCTCCGATTACGACGGAGAAAGCCGTCCTACGGTTCGTATTTCGAAGGTAAGTCTTTCTTTTCTTTTATTTGGTTTTCATTCTTTCACATGTAGTAAAGAAAAGATAACAAGCAGGAAGATGAGTAAAGAAAACCAAAGAAGAAACAAAAACAAGTTTGAAAAATAACTTTTCAATTTTCTCTTTTTGCTTTTTGCCCCTTTTTTTTGTATTTTTCTATATTGATTCGTAATATGTGCTGGTATCAAAAAAAATGGGGCTCCCTCTACAATCGTTGGAATCGGCTTAATATAGCCGAAGAAAAAATAAAAATTAAATACAAAAAAATTCTTTTTATCTATTATTTTCGCTGGATTTGCTTTCTATCTGCCTCTTTTGTTGTTTGCTGTTTGTTATTCCACTCTGTTGCAGGTACAGCTGTGGATACGAGGTGACGAGGCTACGCTCGTGCAAGTTTGGAGGCTGCTGGAGCATACTGGAATCTCTAGCGGCACGCGTGGGCTCACGCGGGAAACTCAAAGGGCGCGCTTGAGGAACTCAAGGGGCGCGCGTGGGGAGATGCGGCACTGAAGGATCTGGAAGCCTCTAGGGTTTCCTGTAGTTCTGTTTTGTTTCGGCTTGGATCCGATTAGGGTCTGACTTAGGTTTGGGCTTAGTTGGGTCTAGAATTTGGGCCACTGTAATTGGGTAGAGACAGGTTTAAGTTATTGGGCTTGTTATTTGGGTCAATTGGACCCTGCTGTAAATAAGGACTGTGGACTTTATTAATGGTCTTTTAATATATATATAGTTTATTTTGTATTTCATTTTTGGTTAAAAGGGGCCCAGGCGAAAATGGGTTCCAACAGAAACAATTTAATCTTTGTCAAGTTTAAAAGTTAGCAACTAAGGACAAATAATTATGGCATTAATGTTTTCCATCAATTGTACATAAGTTTGATTTATAATAACAAATTTAGCCTTTGATGTTTATATATTTTGGGTAAATGTTGACAGAATATATAAATATTGCGGGATAAATTTGTTAAATCAAGACCAAATGAGTAGAATGTGTAAACTTTAATGGCTAAATTTGTTATTATACTAATAAAATATATGTACAATTGACTAAAAACATTAACAGTGTGATTAATTGTTCTTAGTTACTTACTTTCAAAATTGACATGAATTAAATTGCTCTGATTTTTTTTAAAGGAACTAATTTGCTCAATATCAAATTGTGAAGAACTATAGAGTTCTTTGTACCTATTTGAAATGTGTTGAATTGCTTTTTTTGTTAGGGCACACACCATTGGAACCACGGCTCGCGAATTTTTCAGCTATAGATTATTCAACTTCAGTGCAACCGGAAATGACCCAGACCCATCGATCAACCCTGACTTTGTCTCTCAACTTTGAACACATTGTCCGTCGAATGGGGACGGCACGAGACGAGTTGCTTTAGACACGGATAGTGTGGATTCTTCGATGCATCTTTCTTTCATAATTTGAAGAAAGGCCGAGGCATACTAGCGTCTGATCAAATGTTATGGACGGATGGTTGTATGAGATCCATAGTTGAAAGCTACTTGGGTGTTAGAGGCTTGCCATCATTGAAATTCAACGTGCAATTTGGTAAGTCAATGGTGAAGATGAGCAACATTGAAGTGAAAACAGGGACCAATGGTGAAATACGCAAAATTTTGTTCTGGAATTAATGATGTGGAGCCCAAAATTTGCCCGGTTTACAGACCCAAAAGCCCAGACAACACCCAAACCCAATAACAAAATCCTAGCCCAGATTACAAAAGGCCCAATGGGCCAAAAAGACAGTAAACAGAAAAAAAAAATCCAAGGAGTTCTGATGTGGATTAAAAAAAAAAAGGAAACAAGGGTGAATATTTTTTGCCTTCGTATATCATACTTTTAAAATCGAAGTCAGATTTAAAGTTTTTTTTAAAAAAAAAAAGAGGAAAGGACCAAAAAAGGCCGGAAAAAAGGATGATCTTTCGTGTTTCCGGCCGCCGTATGCGGCGGGGATACGGCCAGGACACGGCGGAGACTTGCCAGAACCCTAGGCCGGAGTATGGCTGAAGCCGGACCAGCGAGAAAAAGGGGGAGAGTTGCCTCTTTTTTTTTTTTTTTTAAAGAAAGAAATGAAAAAATGACCCCTTTTTGAAAATTTTTGGCTTATATAGGGTCAGTAGAACGGCGCTGTTTTGAATGGAGTAATTTAATGCCAAAACGACGTCGTTTTGAGATGGGTCAAACCGACCCGACCCAAACTGCCTAGGATCCGCTTTTTTGGCTGAGGGTCTATTTGCGCCCTCAGTCCTTCTACTTTTGAGGCGATCTTCGATTTGGTTCCTATTTCAGTTTTTTTTCCCTTTTTCTTTCGAATTTTCCCGCAGGTTTTATTTTGGTTTCAATTTAGCCCTTACTAATGTTGTGCGTTTCGAAGGACAGGGATAATTTCCCATTTAGTCCTCTCACCTTTACGCGCTTTTTAGTTTGGTCCTAAATTTCGTTTTAAATTTCCCCTTTAATTTTGTTTTATTTTTAATTTAATCCTTTGCTTGGCTAACTGAAACGCAGCGCATAAGACCAGGGATATTTTCCCATTAGGTCCTTGGTAGTTTCAGATCATTGCAATTCGGTCCTTGTCCGCTTTTTTTTTTTATTTGTGCTTTTTAATTTTATTTTAATAATGATTAAGTCCCTTTTATTTTTATTTATTCATTCATTCATTTATTTATTTAATTGTTTGGTTATTTATTTTTCTTTTACTTTATTCATTTTGTTTATTTACTTATTTTGCTATTCATATTGCTTTTATTTATTTATTTTTCATTCTCATATATTGTGATTTATTATGTTTTTTATTTTCTTTACTTATTTTAATTATGCTTCTATTATTTTATCACCTCGTTTTTCATTATTATTTTATTATCATACATTTGTTTATTTTTACCCTTATTACTTTTTATTTCGATTTGTTTTATTTTAAATTATTACACTTATTATTGCCATTCCATTATTTATTTATTTATGTATTTATATTCTGCTGTACATAATTTCAAATTTCGACTATTCATTATTGATATTTATATTTATTATTGTCATCATTATTACTTTGTTACATATATTAGCACTAAAATTCATTTTATATCTTGCCATAAGAGCATATTCCATTTTTCCGATCCATTAAAATTTTTGTTTTAAAATAAGCTAATACTCTGCGTTCTAAGGTTCGAAAGAAATCGTACCCTAACTTACTGGGTTTCGATTTTTCTCATTGAATCCAAAGAACCTATTATTTTCTTTTTAAAATCAAAGCATAAAAGTTAAATAAAAACTTATTCTCGGGAATTCAAAATGATGTGTCCTAACTCATTGGATGTGAAATTTTGTTATCTCGAGGTAAGAATTTCTAAAAAATAAAGGTAGTATTATGTATTTGGAACTTCGAGAAATCGTGCCCTAACTTACTGGGTTCCAGTTTTTCATTTGACCCAAATGACCGAATATCCTTCTTAAACTTAAATACATGAGTTTCAAAAGTCAAAAGACAAGCTCAATTTCGGGAATTTGAAATGTCGTACCCTAACTTACTGGTGTGACATTTTACTTCTTCGAAATAAGAGGGTCTTAGCATCCATTTTAATTTATCCAAGTTTCTTTTAAATAGAGAGGATCGTATTTTAAAATCTTTTCAAATTTTCGACATTAAGAAGTTTATCAGTCAATTCGGTACCAAATTTGGGCGTTACGAGGGCGCTAATCCTTCCTCGTACGTAACCGACTCTCGAACCCGTTTTTCAAATTTTATAGGTCAAAATAATCGTCTTAATAAATCAAAGTGTTTTAATGATAAATCTCAAAATGATCCGATTACACCTCAAAAAAGGGATTAATGGCGACTCCATTTTCATAATGAAGTAAAACCTTAATAAATGAAGTATAACCTTTCTCATTGGAGTTGAGAATACAACTGCATCATTTCTTATATTATGACCTTTTAGCCTAAGCTGTCTATAAATATAATGCTTGCATGCAAAGGGAAACAATAAAATTGACAAACTCCAATTTCCTTGCTTTATCTTACATGTTATATTTTACATATGGAATATGATTAATTCTAAGGTTTCATCTCTTTATCTAAATTAGATAATATTAAATACGAATAAAGAAAATAAATATTATTACCAAAATAAATTATTTAAGACAATTACCTTGTAATATTGTAATGATATATATGCCTTACCACGAACAGGTTTCCTCTACTTTCTTATTATGATTAGGGGTGATAAAAATTTGATTTGATTTGATTTGAAAAAAATTGAATTTCGAGTTAATCAAATCGAGTTGTTCTAGTTAACTCGAATAAGTAATTCGAATTTCGGGTTCGAGTCGAATTGAATTTTACAATTCGAATAATTTGAATAATAGATTGGTGTAAATACTTCTTTGGTCACTGTAAATTTGAAAATAAGAAAATTGGTCTCTCACACAAAATCACAAAAATATATATATTTATAAAAATTCCAAAATTTATATTTTTTAAAAAGATTAAAAATCTAATAATATAAGAGAAATTTAAAATTTTAAAAATTTTCTAAATAATAATTTTTAGGTCCTCGAATTAACTTATTTTAGAAAAATTTTAAACTTCTTTATATATTCTTTAGATTTTAAAAAATATACATTTTTAAATTTTATAAATATTTTGAATTTTAAAAATTATTTTAAATTATTTATAATTTTATTGAGCGAGTTGTTCTAGTTAACTCGAATAAGTAATTCGAATTTCGGGTTCGAGTCGAATTGAATTTTACAATTCGAATAATTTGAATAATAGATTGGTGTAAATACTTCTTTGGTCACTGTAAATTTGAAAATAGAAAATTGGTCTCTCAACAAAATCACAAAATATATATTTATAAAAATTCCAAAATTTATATTTTTTAAAAAGATTAAAAATCTAAATAATATAAGAGAAATTTAAAATTTTAAAAATTTTCTAAAATAATAATTTTTTAGGTCCTCGAATTAACTTATTTTAGAAAAATTTTAAACTTCTTTATATATTCTTTAGATTTTAAAAATATATATATACATTTTTAAATTTTTATAAATATTTTGAATTTTAAAAATTATTTTAAATTATTTTATAATTTTTATTGAGAGAGACTAATTTGCTCATTTTAAAATTGACAGGGACCAAAGGGCTATTTATACTATTATGTTATTCGAGTTATTTGAATTACAAAATTCAACTTGGCTTGAACTCGGAACTTGAATTACTTATTCACTCGAAAAAATTAAATAATTCAATTTGATTAACCCAAAATTTGAAATTTTTTTATTCGAATAGAATTTTACTCACCCTTAGATATTATATTGATTGTTTTGATTCAATAAAACATTTTTTATTTATCTATTTGAGAAAAAAGGGTGTAAAATAAATAAAAGTTCTATTAAATAAACAAAATATATTTCAAAAAAATAAAATTAAGTTAAAGGTGGAGTAGGGGTAGAGGAAATCTATTCGCCTTATCCCCTACACCTTATTTTGTTGGAATCCCCTTAACTGTCCATCTTATAAAAATTCATTAATTTATTAATAGTAAAGATAATTATATCTCATTTGCCACTTGTAAGATTGGTCGACTCATTATCATGACACGTGATCAAGGAATACGCATCAGTAAATGTGTTGATAGGGACACATAATTGATAGATGCTAGAAAAATACCTTAGCAGGAGTATGTATATATGAGTTCCCACACATCAGAAAAAAAATCTAGTAACTCTTTAAACTATTAGACTCTCAGCACCATGCGGTGTGAACCTCGTACCACTCGGCAAGCTTCATCTTCTTCCTTCAATTTACCTCTTCACTTCCTCCTTCATTCACACCCTTTCTCCTCATTGATTCACCTCCATCCACATCCAGCATCAACAAGCAAAATCGGTTTTCCTGTTAGGAAGCTGGGGTTTCTCTTTGTATTTTGTCCGTCACCATTGTTGAAGCCAGGTGTAACCTTCATATTTGTTTTCTTACGATGATATTAGCAATGTTTATAGGCTTTTCATAATGCTTTCAGCCTCGTTTATTAAAAAAAACAGTGATCTTTTTTAATATAATAATAATACATCATTATAGAAGTGATTAGAACTGTTTATGAGTTTGATATATCTTATTTAAGTCTGGACCAAACCAATACAATAATCTATTTAACCATTATAAAATATATTTTTATAATTTTCTATATTAATATTTTATATTTTATTATGCTTTTGATTCAATAATAAAATGATTTCTTTTACTTTTCCCAAAGAAGAACGGATAGTCCGATCTTTGGATATCTATAAGGGAGGATGTTTTTTTAAATATATCTGGTAATGAGCTGGAAGAACAAGGACATATAGCATTGTACTTAGCTTGGGAAAGGCTTATAAGAAATTATAAATAGAATATCCACAAGAAAATGTGTTTAATTCTCTTGGGAAATCTGAAAGCTGGTGTTGGAAATAAGGCAATTGGACCCCATACGGGAGCAGAAGGATGTTGCACTCAATTTAAGTAATATGTATAATTAAGATTTTGAAAATTCAATAAAAAATTTTGAGGTTGAGAGATTCATATAAAATTTGGGTTATAATTTAAAAACTTCTAGTGCAATTAACCCTATATAATCATAAGAGATAACGTCTTCAGCAATAAATGAAGTTCTGCATTTACGACCATATAAAGCTTCATACGGTGCCATCTTTATGCTCGATTGAAAACTATTATTATATGCAAACTCAACCAATGGTAAATATTTTTCCTAGTTGCCCTCAAACTCTAAAACACAGAAACGAAGCATATCTTTAAGAATCTGAATTACTCTCTCAGATTGACCATCAGTTTGAGGATGAAATGTGGTACTAAAATGCAACCGCGTACCCAAAGCCTCTTGCAACTTCTTCCAAAATCGTGATTTAAATCGCGGATCTCTATCCGAAATAATAGAAACTAGCACTCGTGCAATATGATAATCTCAGAGATGTACAATTCAGCTAATCTATCAAGTGAAAAGTCTGTATGTGCCGGAATGAAATGTGCAGATTTCGTTAAACGATCAACAACAACCCAAATATCATCTTTTTTTTTTGGAGATAGGGGTAACCTCGATACAAAATCCATCGTAACTCTATCCCATTTCCACTCAGGTATCATCACTAGCTGTAATAGTTTCGAAGGCACTTGATGTTCGACTTTAACTTGTTAACAAATCAAGCATCTCGGCACAAATTCTGAAATGTCTCGTTTCATGCCCGACCACCAATACATCTGTTTCAAATCATTGTACATCTTAGTACTCCTTGGATGAATAGATAAGCAACCACTATGTGCTTCATGTAAAATTTTCTATATAAGCTCGAGATTCCTCAGCACACAAACTCTACCTCAGAATAACAAACAATCATCGTATCCTATCTGAAACTCTGAATCAGTAGTCGACTCGCACTGTACTCTTTTAGCTTGCAATTCGTTGTCACATTTTTTAGCTTCACAGATTTGCTGGAGAAACACCGATTTAGCTTTTAACTCAGCTAAAATCGAACCATCATCAGATAATTTCAATCGTTTATTCATCGCTCTCAAAGCAAATAAAGATTTTCTACTCAGAGCATCCGCGACTACATTCGCTTTTCTCAGATCATAATCAATCACTAACTCATAGTTTTTCAATAATTCGAGCCATCTTCGTTGTCGCAAATTCAAATATTTCTGAGACATCAGATACTTCAAGCTCTTGTGGTCGGTAAATATGTGACACTTCTCACCGAACAAATAATTTCGCCAAATTTTCACTGCGAAAACAATAGCGGCTAACTCTAAGTCGTGCGTCAGATAATTCTTTTCATGCGGTTTTAACTGTCTGGAAGCATAAGTTGTCACTTTGCCTTCTTACATTAAGACAAATCCAAAACCGTTCAATTACGCATCACTGAAAATTAAAAATCCTTTACCCGACTCAGGCTGAACTAAAACTGGTGCTTCAGTTAATAGTGCTTTCAACTGTTCAAAGCTCTGTTGACATTTTTCAAACCATTCAAACTTCACATCTTTTTGCAATAAACGAGTTATCGGTGTAGCTATCATCAAAAACCCTTTTACAAAAAGCCGATAATATCCAGGTAATCCCAGAAAATTCTAACCTCGGATACATTTCTTGGTGGTTTCCAGTCAACGACTGCTGAAATCTTACTCGGATCAACTCGAATGCCTTCCATTGAAACAATGTGTCCCAAAAATCCAACTTCTCGGAGCTAAAACTCGCACTTACTGAATTTAGCAAATAGTTGCTTATCTCTCAATGTTTGTAACACAATCCTCAAATGCTCAGCATATTCAGACTCATCTCGAGAATAGATCAGAACGTCATCAATGAATACAACTACGAATCTGTCTAAATACGGTCTGAAAATTCTATTCATCAAATCCATAAAAACTACAAGAGCGTTAGTTAATCCAAACGACATAACAAGAAATTTCATAATGCCCGTACCTAGTTCTGAACACAGTTTTCTGCACATCCGAATCTTTAACCCACAACTGATAATAACCAGATTTTAGATCAATCTTCGAAAATATTATTGCTCCTTTCAATTGATCGAACAAATCATCAATTCTCGGCAAAGGATACTTATTCTTAATCATAACTTTATTAAGTTGTCGATAGTCAATACATAATCTAATTGATCCATCTTTCTTCTTTACGAACAGAACTATTGCACCCCAGGGCGAGAAACTAGGTCGTGCAAAACCTCTATCTATTAACTCTTGCAACTGAGCTTTTAATTCTTTCAATTCTGTTGGAGCCATTCTGTATGGAGCTATTGGTATCGGTGATGTTCCCGGTACTAATTCAATAACAAACTCAACCTCTCTGATTGGCGGCAATCCAGGTAACTCTTCTGGAAAAACATCTGGATATTCACAAACCACTGGCACCGATTCAATCTTTTGATTCAGACAATTTTTTATCAAGTACATACGCAAGGTAAGCATTGTAACCCTTTCTCACATATTTTTGTGCTAGCATCATCAATATCACAACAGGCAACCCACTCGAATCATCGAATTCAATACGAAGAATTTCACTATTCTGACATTTCAACTCAATAGTCTTTCATCTATAGTTTACAACAATATCATGTAGATTCAACCAATCCATACCCAAAATCACATTAAATTCATCGAACAGTAAAATCATCAAATCAGCCAGAAAACAGTAACCCCGTGACATCAAAAGGACAATTCTTACAAACTTTATCAATTAGAACATACTGGCCTAAGGGGTTCGATACTTTAATCACAAATTCAATAGACTCAATAGGTAAACTCTTACTAGATACTAAATTCACACAGACATATGAATGGGTCGATCCAGGATCAATCAAAGTAGTTACATCGGTGTCATAAAGAGAAAATGTACCAGTGATAACATCTGGTGCTGATGTATCTTCACGAGCACGAATAGCATAATCTTAGGCTGGTGCTCGAGCCTCAGATCTCACAAAAGAATCCTTTGTTGCACCTTTGCTATTCATATTTCCAGTATTTCTAGGTGGTCTCCCTTTGGCAACTGTATTACTCGGCATTGTATTCAAAAATTTGTATTTCTCAGGTAACTCAGGGAAATCACGAATAAAATGATCTTGCGAGCCACATCTGAAACAAGTTTTATTATTCATCCAACTATCTCCAAAATGTTTGTTGGCTTTGACACTACCAATGCTCGATACTGAAGTGGCTTGAGCTTTTGGACTCGTGTGTTGCTTCCCATGATCTCTGTTGGAATACCCCATTGAAGTAGTTGAACGATTATAAGAATCCCTTGATTTCTTTAACAATGAATGATATGATTTACCCATTAACCTCTTTCTCGAATCTCTAGCCTCAAAATCGGCTCTTCTCTTTTCTTTGTTAAGCTCCTCGGCTTTGTAAGCTCTATCAACCAAAACAACAAATTCTTTCAGTTCCAGATTTCCGAGTAAAAGCTTGATATCTTCATTCAACCCATTTTCAGACCGTTTATACATAATTTCTTCAGTGGAGACGCATTCTTGAGCATACTTACTCAGTCTCACGAATTCTCTTTCGTACTCAGTTACTATTGTAGCGACGTAAAATTTGGTTGGACGCTAATTGAGAAAATTATTGAACATTTGAAAACAGAGTTTCGATTTTATTAAAAAAGGGAGTCGCCACCGATCTTTTTTTCTAGGTGTGATCGGACACCTAATAAATCCCTTTTTTTAAAAGAAAAATTATTTTTTGAATTTTCTTAAAAAAAGGGCCGAGTTTAGGTCTACGTCAAAATTCTAGAGAAAAATAGGGTTCGGGAGTCGATTACGCGGGAGGAAGGTATTAGCACCCTCGCGACGCCCAAAATTGGTATATTGTTAAACGCGTGTTGTCTTAATTTTCAAAAATATGAGTTCAATCTAATATTTAGCCGTGATCTGATTGAAACACGAGAATTTTTGAAAACACAAAAATTTTTGAAAACACAAATTTTTTGAAAACACGAAAATTTTGAAGCACGAGAAATTTTGAAAACACGAGAATTTTTGAAACAAGAAATTTTTGAAAATACAAAAATTTTGAAACACGAAAATTTTGAAACACGAGAATTTTTTTTAAAACACGAAAATTTTGAAATATGATAAATTTTGAAAATACGAAAATTTTTGAAACACGAAAACCTTTGAAAACACGAAAATTTCTGAAACTCGAGAATTTCTTGAAACCCGAGAATTTTTGAAAACACGAACATTTTGAAACACGAAATTTTTTGAAAACACGAAATTTTTTAAACTCGAGAATTTTTTGAAACCCGAAAATTTAAAAAAATTACACATTGACGTAGTATAATCTAAAAATAAAATTTTCGTAATTTAAAAATAACTACAAAAATAATCATCTTATTTTAAAACCCGAGGATTTTTTAAAATTTTTTTGATTTTTTAAAAGGATGTATCGTATTTAACACGAACAGATGATATTCACCCAACATAGCGACGACTTAGTATCAAACCGATTCGTTGCCTTATTTATTAAAAAAAATTAGTCAAATAATAATAAAATTAAATTAAATAAAATTAAAAATAAAAAATTAAAAAATACCAAAATACCAAAATACACAAATTAAATTAAAAGTGGGTAAAAAAGAAATTACCGAGAAGCCCAAAATTACGGGATTGAAGAACGGGATACATGACCCGATTTTTTTTTCTTCTTCTTTTTTCTCTTCTTTTGGCCTGCTGCTAACTGGGCTGGGTCTGGGCCTGTGCTGGCCTGCTATTTTTTATGGGCTTTTTTTTTGCTTGGCCTATTTCTTTTTTTTATTCTGATGGGCCTGCTGCTGGTGGGTCTGCTGGACGCGGGTCGGGCCGCCGCAGGTCGCGGGTCGGGTCAGGTCGACCCGACTGATTTTGATTTTTTTTTTCTTTTTTTCTTCTTTCTTCTTCTTCTTCCTTCTTCTCCTAGCCCGCCGCCGCCATGGTTGCCGTCTCCTCCGCCGGTGGTGCGACGCGTTCTCCCTCTTCTCTTCTTCTTCTTCTTCTCTCTTTTTCCTCCTTTCCTTCTCTTTTTTTGCTTGGGGGTCCTTTTTTTTTTAAATGTTGGGGGTTTGATTTTTGGTTGATTTCCCTCTTTTATAGTGTGTTTTTTTGCAGGTATTAGGTAGCTAGGGGGAAGGGAGGCCATCCCTTAGGCCGGTGGCCGAAAAATCGGGGGGTGGGTGCGCGAAATCCGTCAGATTTTTGGAGATTTTCTGACAGAAGAACTGAACTGTAAATGCAGTAAAACTGTTGGGGCTGAAGTGTAATTTCGAGAAAGATAAAGGGTTAAAATATAATTTTGAAAAGTTTAGGGGCTGAAATATAATTTAAGGAAAGTTTAGGGGTCAAAATGCAATTTTTATTTTTTATTTTTTTAAATTTTTTTTAAAAAAATTTGAAAATTAAACACATAGTTGAGCCGGACAAAATTTAGTGTTTACAGCCGCCCCTCTTTGCTCATCGTTGTGAAACAAGGATAGTGCAAAGACTTAAAAGTACTAAATTTTGTTCGATTGTCCAATCTTTATTCTTTATTTTTTTATTTGAAAACAAAAATCGAAAATAGCTCAGCATGCGACACGAAGCTCAACTCACCTCTCGCAATATTAGTTGATTTTTTTGAAAAACAGAAATTGAAAATACCTCAGCGTGTGACCCGAGGCTCAACTCACCTCTCGCAATATGAGTTGATTTTTTTTGAAAAACAGAAATTGAAAATACCTCAGCATGTGACCCCGAGGCTCAACTCACCTCTCACTATATAAGTTGATTTTTTTTTTGAAAAACAGAATTTGAAAAATACCTCAGCGTGTGACCTAAGGCTCAACTCACCTCTCGCAATATGAGTTATTTTTTTTTTGAAAAACAGAATTTGAAAAATACCTCAGCGTGTGACCTGAGGCTCAACTCACTTCTCGCAATATGAGTTGATTTTTTTTTGAAAAACAGAAATTGAAAATACCTCAGCGTGTGACCCAAGGCTCAACTCACTTCTCGCAATATGAGTTGATTTTTTTTGGAAAACAGAATTTGAAAAATACCTCAGCGTGTGACCTGAGGCTCAACTCACCTCTCGCAATATGAGTTGATTTCTTTGAAAAACAGAAATTGAAAATACCTCAGCGTGTGACCCGAGGCGCAACTCACTTCTCGCAATATGAGTTGGTTTTTTTTTTAAAACAGAAATTGAAAAATACCTCAGCGTGTGACCTGAGCCTCAACTCACTTCTGACAATATGAGTTGATTTTTTTTTTAAAACAGAAATTGAAAATACCTCAGCGTGTGACCCGAGGCTCAACTCACTTCTCGCAATATGAGTTGATTTTTTTTTTAAAAAAACATAAATTGAACAATACCTCAGCGTGTGACCTGAGGCTCCACTCACTTCTCGGAGTATAAGTTGATTTTTTTTGGGACAAACAGAAATTGGAAAACAGAAATTGAAAATACCTCGGCATGTGACCCGAGGCTCAACTCACCTCTCATATTATGAGTTGATTTTTAATAAAAGGAAATTAAAAAAATACCTCGGAGTGTGACCCGAGACTCAACTCACCTATCGCAATATGAGTTGATTTTTTGAAAAACAGAAATAAATTTTTTTAAAAAAAATCATAATTTCAGAACATATCATCTGGTGGAACTCGGATGTCTTCTTTTTCCTTAATTTAGTACAACTATCATCAAAACCTCTTGCTCTACTAGAGTACCTGTATATGTCATGCATGATGTTATCATGATATGCACGTGTTTGTCTTAAATGCTTTCATGCCTACATGATTATGCCATGCGCATTGGGCTTGTTTGTCATATATCCCTTTTCGTTACGATTTTCGTGATGACCTGCATTCATTGCTTCGAATCTTGACTTTCCTTTCAAGTTTTGTACCCTTCCTCAAGCTTTACGAGTAATCTGCGTTTCTTGTATATCACCCTTTTGCCCCCAGTTGAACTTTGTCCTTGCTTTGAGTCTCTTGTACTTACCAAATTCTCATCCGGGTAATACTCAACATTCCTTTTGTTTAGAGTATGTCATTTCACTATTTATTATTTAAATGAACCAAACATGATATGCTTGACAATGACACAGTAGGTACGAAAGAAATACCTCACATTCATATTTATTTCAAAAGCAACAAGCAAAGAAAATTGACAAGGAATAGTTCAATAAAGAAAACATTATAAAGAAAGGAAAGCAAATTCAATTGTCACAAATGCTCTAGATATCCAACGCATAAACTTGTCCACGTTTCTTCATCCTGGATTTTTTCGAGCAAAGCTTCTTGTGTAGAAGATTTCGAGCTTCCAAGAATGCTTCAAATATTGTAATCTCGGCATTCGACTCCTTGTTCAAATCGCCTTACTCCTTAAGCCCAAATCTGCTTCATTAGGACGCCCTTTCGGGTTTTCATCCTAATCCTTTTTTGTTTATCAAGACGCCCCTTTTCGGGTTTTCATCTTGATTTCTCTTTCTTTTCTTTTTCTTTTTTTTTTTTAATTTTTTATCAAGAAGCCCATTTTGGGTTTTCATCTTGATCCTTTTTTTTATCAAGCATTTCAGGTTTTCATCTTGATCTCTTTTTTTTTAGGCATAATATTTCTTCACAACATCTGAGTTCACTGGATTAGGTAACTCCTTCCCATCCATCTCAGTGAGAATCAAAGCTCCACCCGAGAAGGCCTTCTTTACAACATACGGCCCTTTCCAATTTGGTGCCCATTTTCCTCAATAGTCTTTTTGTATTGGGAGAATCTTTCTCAATACGAGTTCTCCCTCGCGGAATTCTCTTGGCCGCACCTTCTTGTCATGTGCCATGATCATTCTCTTCTGGTACATCTGTCCATGACAGATTGCCTTCAAGCGTTTTTCTTTGATAAGATTTAGCTGGTCATATCGAGCTCGAACCCATTCTGATTCCTCTAGTTTCGACTCCATTAAAACTCGTAGAGAAGGGATCTCAACTTCGATGGGCAGCACAGCTTCCATTCCATAGACTAGAGAGAAAGGAGTTGCTCCCGTAGATGTCTGCACAGATGTGCGATATGCATACAAAACAAATGGTAGTTTCTCGTGCCAGTCTTTATATGTCTCGGTCATTTTCCCAATAATCCTCTTAATATTTTTGTTAGCCGCTTCTACTGCTCCGTTCATCTTTGGGTGATAGGGTAAGGAATTATGATGCTTTATTTGGAATTGCTCGTACACTTCTTTCATCATCTTGTTGTTCAGATTTAAAGCGTTATCTGAAATGATTCTTTCAGGCAAACCGTATCGACATATGATTTCCTTTTTTAAGAACCTGCAAACTGCAGTCTTCATCACATTAGCAAACGAAGCGGCTTCTGCCCATTTTGTGAAATAATCTATTACCACCAAAATGAATTGGTGTCCATTAGAAGCTTTTAGGGAAATTGGCCCTGTAACATCCATGCCCCACATAGAAAAAGGCCACGGAGAAGTCTTGACATGAAAAGGCGAATGGGCTGCATGAATTTTATCGCCATAAATTTGACATTTGTGGCACTTTCGTGCGTACCTAATGCAGTCATTTTCCATCATTAGCCAGTAATAACCGAGTCTCATAATCTGCCTAGCCATAGTGAAACCATTGGCATGCGTCCCACAAATTCCTTCATGGACATCTTCAAGTATTTTTCTGGCTTCAACAGCATCGACGCATCTTAGAAGTACTTGACCTTTTCCTCTTTTGTACAGAATATCCCCATCAAGGACAAATCCCACCGCCATTCTTCTGATTGTTCTTTTGTCGTTTTCATTTGCTTGCTCGGGATACCTTTGATTCTTGATATATTCTAAGATATCATGGAACCATGGCAGTCCATCTGTCTCTTTTTCAATGCTAAAACAATGTGCAGGAACCTCATATATGCTCATTTGGAGAGGCATTATTTCCGTTTCTCTGTTTGCTTCGAACATTGAAGCCAAAGTGGCCAGGGCATCAGCCAATTGGTTTTCTTCTCGTAGGAAGTAATTAAAAGTTACTTCTTTGAATTTTTTAATTAGTTCTGCAACTAGATCGTGATATTTAACTAATTTCGAATCTCTCACTTCCCAATTTCCACGGATTTGGTAAATCACCAACGCTGAGTCCCCGTACACCTCTAAGATTTCAATGTTTCGTTCAATAGCTGCACGAAGTCCCATAATGCAAGCTCATATTCTGTTATGTTATTGGTACAGAAGAAATTTAATCTGGCAGTGAGCGGATAATGGTTCCCTTCTGGTGACACTAAGACTGCTCCAATCCCATGTCCCAATGCATTCGATGCACCATCAAAGCTCATCTTTCATGATTTCTCTTTTGACGACTCATATTCTTTTTCTGTAATGCACATCAAGTCTTCGTCTAGGAAATCAAATCTCAATGGCTCGTATTCCTCTATTGTTCGAGTTGCTAAGAAGTCAACTATCGCGCTCCCCTTTATCGACTTTTGACTCACATATACGATGTCGTACTCCGATAGTAGGATCTGCCATCGTTCCATTCTTCCTGAGAGTGCAGGTGATTCCATCATGTACTTTATTGGGTCTAGCTTTGAAATTAACCACGCCGTATGATACAACATATATTGTCTGAGCCATCGAACTACCCAGACCAAAGCACAACAAAATTTTTCAATTGACGGGTACTTTGCTTCATACACTGTGAACTTCTTGCTGAGGTAGTAAATTGCCCTTTCTCTTTTCCCTGACTCATCATGTTGCCCCAGTACACAACCCATTAAGTTTTCGAACACAGTCAGATACAATATTAACGGTCTCCTGGGAGTTGGCGGTACTAGCACCGAGGGGCTAGACAAATATTGTTTTATCTTGTCAAAAGCCACTTGACACTCCTCGTTCCATTCTCCAGGATTGTGTTTTCAAAGGAGTCAAAAAATTGGGTCACACTGGTTGGTAAGTTGAGCAATGAACCGAGCGATGTAGTTCAACCTCCCTAAAAATCCCCTGACTTCTTTTTGTGTGCGCAGAGGTGGTAGTTCTTGTATGGCTTTTATCTTATCTGGATCAACCACAATACCTCTCTCACTGACAATGAAGCCTAGTAATTTTCCCGAAGTAGCCCCAAACGTACACTTGGCTGGATTAAGCTTCAACTGGAACTTTCTTAGTCTTTCAAAAAACTTCCTGAGGTTCCCAACATGCTCTCTTTCCCCCCGAGATTTGGCAATCATATCATCGACATAGACTTCTATTTCTTTGTGCATCATGTCATGGAATAGCATCACCATTGCCCTCTAATATGTTGCCCCAGCATTCTTTAATCCGAATGGCATCACCTTATAACAAAATGTCCCCCACATTGTTACAAATGTAGTTTTCTCCATATCTTGAAGAGCCATCTTTATCTGATTATAACACGAGAATCCATCCATGAAAGAAAACAAGGAATGTTTTGCCGTGTTATCCACCAACGTATCGATGTGTGGCAAGGGAAAATTATCTTTAGGAGTTGCTCGATTCAGATCGCGATAATCCACGCACATTCGTAGCTTGCCATCTTTCTTCGGTACTAGGACTATGTTAGCTACCCATTCTGGGTATTTGGAAACTTGTAGGAAGCTAGCATCAAATTGTTTCTTAACTTATTCTTTTATCTTTAACATCATTTCAAGTCTCATTCGTCTTACCTTCTATTGAATGAGTTTGCATTCTGGTTTCAGTGGGAGTCTATGGACCACTACATCCTCGTTCAACCCTGGCATGTCCTGATACGACCATGCAAATACATCTTTGTACTCACGAAGCAAGGCGATGAAATCATGTTTGGTGTTCTCTGAAATGGAGGTCCCAATCTTCACTTCTTGCCTCTTTTCTTCATTTTCCAAGTTTACTGTCTCAACAGATTCTTGATGGGGTAGAATCTGTTTATCTTCTTGTTCTATCATTCTTAGTAAGTCAAGAGACGAAACATAATCTTCAGCATTTTCCTCAGCACCAAATTCTCCTAAACAAATAGCTTTCTCGAAATCGATTTTAGGACTTGTAACGGGATTGCTCATGCCGTTGACATCTGAGCACCTGAAAGGTGAATGGAAAAGAAAACTATAGAGGAGCATCAAGGTATGAGAATCAACAAACATAATGTTATGGCATGATATGAGATACATATAAGGACAAGCTATGAGAAGGGGGAATAATTATGAAGTTAATGAGAATGAAAAGACTATGACAAAATGCATCTCCGTTATTGTTCATTTAAATGATAAAGAGCAAACATAAGCTCTTACAAAAGAATCCCACTATTACTTAGGGGCACACAAACAAAAGAGAGTTAACATTGATCATTACTCTGGAGAGGACTTAGAAACTACAAGAAGGTCCACAGCAGTCCAATTGTTCAAAACGAATCTAGGAGGATAAGGGCGTATCATTGAAACATCTTTAATTGCATCATCTCCTTTGTCAATAACAATTATACTAACGTTCTGAAGACCCCTTTCAATTAATGGCAGCGTGCTTCGTGCATTATCTCGCCCTGGGTACATCATTCCTGCAGATGTAAATGTTTTTGACAAAGGAGGATGCGCTATGGGCTCCCATTCCAATTCCCGGCCTGAGGCTCTTACAATCCTCCTTTCTCGATCTTTCTACAACTGTTTTCTTCTTTGTCGCATACCGGCTTGAATCCTAAACCATATCAAGTCTTGTGATGTACTGGTTTTAGTGCTCTAACTATCCCTTGCTGATTTCTTCCCAAACCTTTCTTCGCTCGGGCTCCCTTTCCCATAGTCAGCTTAATTCCCATCTTGGTATTCTTTGACAGCTTGGGTGTAGGAATGCTACTTCCTTCAGCAACAAATGTAGCATTGATAAATTCGAAGGAACGGAAGGAACATTCTACTACATCTTTGTTTACTTCGATGTAGGGCGCATTAGTAGAGATAGATGCAACAATGTCTTCTTCACCAGCGACCATGATCAAGCGGCTATCCATGATAAACTTTACTTTTTGATGGAAAGATAAAGGAACCGCCCCAGCAGAATGGATCCAAGGCCTCCCTAAAAGGCAATTATACGAAGGCGTGATGTCCATGACCTGGAACTTGATATCATATGTACATAGGCCCACTTCTAGAGGAATTTCAATCTTTCCCATGACCTCTCATTGTGTCCCATCAAATGCCCTTACTATGGAATGGCAAGGCCTTAGATAAGACATATAAACTGGCATCCTGGAAAGTGTGGCCAAAGGCATGACATTGAGTGCAGATCCGTTGTCAGTACATTCGGTATTTTATAACCCTTGCAACTGGTTGTGATGTACAATGCTTTTACGGAGCCCCTACAATTTGGCGGTATTTCATCGTCACTGAAAGAGATGAAATTATCCACATTCAAGTTGTTCACCCACCTATCAAGCTTTTCAATAGATACGTTGCTCGCCACATAAGCTTGATTTAACACTTTCATCAAAGCATTCCGATGTGGTTCTGAATTCAATAGTAGGGACAATACCGAGATTCGCGCCGGTTGCTTGTTTAATTATTCTACGACATTATATTCACTGTGCTTAATGAACTTCAAGAATTCATGTGCTTCCTCTTTATTCACAGGCTTTTTAACTTCTTGTTCAGACGAAGTTTCAAACTCGACCTCAGCCTCATGCATCAGTGCCTTTCCTTTTTGGTTCGAGTCATCAATCTTCTTCCTTGGTTCAACCACCTCAGGAGAATAACATCTCCCACTGCGGGTAAAGTCGCTGACACTTCCGGTCATAGCTTTGGATTTTTCACCTTCGGGTATGATAATGTTGACATCATATTTCCATGGTACCGCCTTGTTGTCCTTGTAAGGGAAAGGAGATGGTACTTCAATTATCATCTTTGGTTTCACTTTTTCCTTTTTTGCCTCGTAATAGATTACCAAAGGTCGATCGGCGCTATAAGGGGAACCTAATGATTGATTATCAGAAGCGCATATTTCTCCTTTATTGGCCTCTTCCACTCTGTTAAAGATCTCGACCTCCTTGTTGTTCATCATGTCTTGAAGTAATTTTTTGAATCCCTCACAAGACTGGATGTAATGCCCTTCTATGCCATGGAAGACACAAAAACTTTGACCTTTTGTACTTTCTTCCTTGAAACTTCTGTTGAGTGGACAGAACAAACCCTTCTCAGCCATTATTTCCCATACCTTCCACAAAGGTGTCTTTATTTCAGAAACACAACTTTTAGCTCGCCACCTGTCTTCTTTCGTCACCACGCTCACATTCCCTTCAGTATGGTTAGGGAGCGGATTTCTAGCCATACTACTAGCACCATCAAATCGTAAAATTCCTGCACCAATAAGACCTTGAACCTCCTTTTAAAGGCAATACAATTTTCTGTAGAATGCCCCGGGTTTCCAGCGTGGTACATGCAACTAGCATTATGATTGTACCATTTTAGGTATGGAGGCTTCAGGGGTGCCATATAATGTGGGGATATTAATTGTTTTTCCAATATTTTTGGGTAGAGCTCTCCGTATGACACGGGAATAGGGGTGAAGAATATGGGTGAATTGAGGTTTTTCAGGATTGGGTCTTGTTGGTCTTTGTTCATTTTTGGGTTGGCTTTGAGTAGGCATGGTATTTGGTGGGAACATGGCGAATGGTCTTTGGTTATTTGTGGCATAGACGGGATAAGAAAGAGGTGCTTGATAGTAAGGGCTTTGGGGAGTAAAATAGAAGTTTGAAGGTGGGCGATATCGAGGTCGTGATTGGGTTGGGTACGAATTAGAAGTGTAGTGGTTCTCGGTTCCCCACCATATGGGTTTCTACCTCTTTTTTCTTTATGGGTACTGCCCTTTTCGAACTCTCGGGGCCTTCCATCCTTCCACTCTTGATGGCATTCTCTATAAGTTCCCCGTATATTACAATATCTGCGAAGTCTTTCGTGGCACTTCCTACCAACTTATCGTAAAATGGCGCTTTCAAAGTGTTGATAAAAAGGACCGTTATCTCAATTTTAGTTAATAGGGGTTTTACTTGGGCCGAGATATCCCTCCATCTTTGCGCATATTGCCTAAAAGTCTCTGTCGGCTTCTTTTCCATCATCTGCAGAGTTAGTATCAGGCACCATGTCAGATACATGCTTGTATTGTTAACAAAATACTGATGCTAAGTCTTTCCATGATCGGATCCTTTCTCTACTGAGTTGATTATACCATCAAAAAGTCGATCCGATTAAGCTGTCTTGAAAATAGTGTATTAGTAATTTATCCTCATTCACATAACCAGTCATCTTCCGGCAAAACATGATAAGATGCACCTTTGGACATCTCGTTCCATCATATTTTTCAAAATCTGGCACTTTAAATTTCGGAGGCAGAACCAGGTCGAGCACCAAACTGAGCTCTTTGGCACTCAGTGCAGAGAAGACTTCGGTACCTTCTATCGCCTTGAGCCTTTCTTCTAGGCTCCTATACTTATCCTGAGCATTATGATCATCCATTTTCAACTTAGCTATTTCTACCGAATCATCCAAGTCTGGAACAATTGGATCAGCAGGATTAGCTCTGGGGTTCGATACGAATATACCTTGCCCCTCTTGAGCAGGTGGTGCAGGTCGTTGCTCTAGGCCTGCAGGTTCCCCTTGAGGATATCCTCTTTGCATTGCATGGACGTGAGGTAGAGTGAATCCTGGGGGATAGAATGGACCCTGATTAGCTCTTGAATGAGGTTCTATGATATCAGGGCTCTGCATGGGTCCTTTTCCTTTGACCAAAGCTGTCATCATCTCCATCATTTTGGCCATTTGATCCTTTTGTTCGAGCGATTCCTCTCGAGATCTTACCATCAGATCTCTTGCTTCCTGCTGTGACTTGACCAACTGCTCTTGTAACTCTCTTTGGATCCTTTCCATCCTTTCAATTCTTTCGTTGCGTTCAGCATCCATAGTTCTAGCTCTTAGACGCGTCCTATAAGAATGACGTGATTCCAGATTCGTGGTGTCGCAACTGTGGATTATACGGTTTTAGCCTCAGTGAATGATTAGGATGATATGCACATGCAATGAATGGATGAATGGATAAATGACAAATGAATGTTAGTCATGAATAAATATGCAAGAATTTGGTGTTGATTTCAAGATAGCCCAATACTTAGGCATTTCATTAATCAAAAGAGTCCATTACAAAACATTTTGCCATCTCTGATTTAACAGCTACACAAATTTCCTAGCCATATCGCCTTGTTTCTTCACTCGTTCTAGGAATTCCAACATGCTTGATCTTTGGCTCGGAGGGAATTGGCAATTGAAAGCTTCGGCTTCATCTGATAATTGCACGATTTGCACAGCCGCCTTGCGAATTTAATTTATCAAACTGCCGAGATGCAGATCTTTTTCTTGGAGAGCTTTTTCATAGATGCGAGTGTCGCTGTCATGCTAACCATTCTTTTTTTCTAGGGCTTTTAGGAGAGTATCTAAAAGTTGTTGATGAGCTTGTAGCGTATTTTCTAAATCTCGTATTTTCCCTCTTAGTTTTTGACGCTCAGACTGACTAGCCATTAATTCTATAGACACGATTTCATATTCAACATTCTTCTTTCTTAACTCTATCATAGCACGCGCAGCTTTTTCCTCTTCCTTCTTCGCTTTCCCTCTCCAGAATTCCATCCCACCTTTGATGTTGCTTAGTTCTTCCTTCCATTCTGCCGATGATTTGCCCAACCCGCTATTCTTTATAGTGCCTCTTAATTTCTTATTTTCCAAATGAAGATCCATTAAGTCATTTCTCATAATCTCAGCTTCTTTATGGACTTTCTCGGTTCTGGATTTTTCAATTTGAACATCGATCTTCAGCTGGTAGTTTTCCTCTTGAAGAGAACTAATATCCTGTAACAGCTTGGCCTTTTCACGTTCAAATTCATGTCTTGCCATTTCCAGTTCAGACGGCCTTTCTTCTGAGAAAGGATTCTGGAAAGTGTAATCCGTCGGCGATATTTCCTAACTATTCACTCGTCGTTGTCTCCATATGTCATAATCTTGAGTGATAGTGTTAGCATACAGAGCTAACTCCATTAGGTAAATTTCTTTCCAAGACTTTGCAGTATCTCGAACTTTTTTCATGTAACCTTCACTTGTAAAATCAAACTCAGACTGTGCCAATCCCCCGGTAGCTGGTATGAACTGTCGTGAAGCAAACTGCCTTTGAACCATTAACGGAGCATATCCAACTCCTCCCCATAATCCGAGTAAAGTCACCCAATCTTGGCTTCCGTATTTGTATAACAGAACCGAAGGACGGATCCATGGTGCTCTCCAAGTTATGTCTTCGGCGCGAAGGTTTTGAAAAACTGAAACCCAGTGTTGTTCGGTGACATCCTTCGGTCAATCTTTCCCAAGGTAAGCTTCCAATGGAGAGAATGTTTTTGAAAACATGTGGAAAGATATGCGCTCCACTTTCCAGAAGTGGCTCAGAATCCAAACATTAAATAACTGTGCACATCCGATAAAACGTCCTTCCCCTTTCCTTCTACAACTACTTAGAGATCTAAAAGTCCCAACTAAGATAGTTGGGACGGGGTTGATTCCTTGCCTCAACTTTTCAAAAAAATCTACTACCGCAACTTCTATATGTCCCAGAACCTTTGGGAAGATGATTAATTCGTAAATGGCCAAAGCAAACAGATTCACTCTCTTTAGAGTATCTGGATGGTTTTGAACTAAGTCTCGCAGAGAAAACCATGGAACACAACTGACTTTATTCTTTTTCTTTATCTATTTTTCAGCCCATGTATCAGTCATTCCCGTAAACTTCATTAGCTTTTTCTTGAAGGTCATAGGTTTGGGCTCTTTCACATATATCTTATTGAATTGTGCATTGTCAACACGAAGCAAGGCGGCATACTCTTCTATGGTCGGAGTCATATCTTCCTGATTGAAAGTGAAACATTGGTAAGCTGGGTCCCAGAATCGAACCATGGCTTGAATCAAATGTTCGTCTACGTTGACAGCGATCAAGTGAGCTATATCCCCGAACTTTTCAGTGAAGATGCACCTAGTGTCTGAGTCCCACTATTTCCAGATCCTAGTCAAGTCTCCGAGGTTATTCTGACGAGCATTCGAAGTCACATGCTCAGGAAGATTGAAGATACATCCTTCCTTTAAACTGTCCCCTTTAGCTTTCTGGGTTTTCAAAGACCAGTCTTGAACCACGACATTTTTCTAGGTTACTTGTGTAATTGACTCCTCCATCAGAAACCCGTTTTTGGCAACCAGTCTCTAATCAACACCTTCCTAACAAGATGCCTATGATGCATGATTAAAAATAAAAATGAAGATAAATAACCTTGGTTAGTAATTACAACAAATATAAACAGATAAAAAAATGGAAAATCTAACAAATTAAGCTATTTAATCGTGCATTTTAGTGGAACCGACCTACTTTTTTTTCTTTTTTTTTACACTCATCATGCTTTACAAAAACCTACCCCACATGCTTATTAGATAATCTATCCAATCCAAATTATTAAAAGGACCCGATTCCCTTGCATAAAAAGTGTAAATGTAAAAGGTAAGAGGCGTTTCTCCCATGTACTTATTTTGGTGATTATTTAACGGACAAAGGTTCGACATGGCTTTAGTCGGGTGGCTCATACGGTTCACTATATGCGGTTTCAGTTCTAAAAAGGTACTCGAATTGTCCGTACTGTCGCCTACTAAGGCTAGTACAGAGCCTCGGTTATCACCCATCATTGGCTCGCGAGCTCAATTCGAAGGATTACATTTACTTATGCCTATGCGGAGGGACAAGTTAACTCACGAAAGCATAAGTCATATGTAACCCGAAAGTATTCACTAGCCTGTGCGAAGGGACGAGTTAACTCACGAAGGAATAGCGTTTGCTTCCACTTAAGCGGACGAAGCCTGGGTAGAAAGCTCATGTTATGCAAAAATGCAAGTGCACGGTGTGTGGGGAGAAACTCACAAACCTTTTTACTTTACTAAAAACAAACTAAAAACCGTAAAACTTAAAGCTGAAAAAAACAAAAAATAAACAAGTTAGAAAAATATTAATTTGAAAACTGAATGTAGATGCATGACTTTTCAAAAATAAAATTCAAGGATCACGATTAAAATTAATTTGAACGAGGAATTTCAAAAATTTTGACAACACGCGTTTAATTCCAAACTCGACTCTCCAAAAAAAGTCCCCAGTGGAGTCGCCAGCTGTAGCGGCGTAAAATTTGGTTGGGTGCTAATTGAGAAAATTATTGAACATTTGAAAATAGAATTTCGATTTTATTAAAAAAGGGAGTCGCCACTGATCTTTTTTGCTAGGTGTGATCGGACACTTAATAAATCCTTTTTTTTAAAAAGAAAAATTATTTTTTGAATTTTCTTAAAAAAAAGGGCCGAGTTTAGATCTACGTCAAAATTCCAGAGAAAAATAGGGTTCAGGAGTCGGTTACGCGCGAGGAAGGTATTAGCACCCTCGCGACGCCCAAAATTGGTATCTTGTTAAAGGCGTGTTGTCTTAATTTTCAAAAATATGAGTTCAATCTAATATTTAATCGTGATCTGATTGACACACGAGAATTTTTGAAAACACGAATTTTTTGAAAACACGAAAATTTTGAAGCACGAGAATTTTTAAAACACGAAATTTTTGAAAATACGAAAATTTTGAAACACGAGAATTTTTTTTAAAACACGAGAATTTTGAAATACGAGAATTTTTAAAAATACGAAATTTTTTAAACTCGAGAATTTTTTGTAACCCGAAAATTTAAAAAAATTACATATTGACGTAGTATAATCTAAAAATGAAATTTTGGTAATTTAAAAATAACTACAAAAATAATCATTTTATTTTAAAACCCGAGGATTTTTTTAAAATTTTTTCGATTTTTTAAAAGGGCGTATCATATTTAACACGAACCGATGATATTCACCCAACATAGTGATGAAATCAACGACTTAGTGTCAAATCGATTCGTTGCCTTATTTATTAAAAAAATTAATCGAATAATAATAAAATAAAATAAAATAAAATTAAAAATATAAATACAAAATAAAAATATGCTTAAAAAATATTAATAATGTCATCAAAATACACGAATTAAATTAAAAGTGGATAAAAAAGAAATTACCGAAAAGCCCAAAATTACGAGATTGAAGAACGGGATACACGACCCGGTTTTTTTTCTTCTTCTTTTTTCTCTTTTTTTGGCTGCTGCTGACTGGGCTTGGGTCTGGGCCTGTGCTGGCCTACTATTTTTTTGCTGGGCTGTCTTTTTTTCTTTTTGGGCTTGTTTCTTTTTTTTTTTGCTTGGCCTATTTCTTTTTTTTATTTTGATGGGCCTGCTGGACGCGGGTCGGGCCGCCGAGGGTCGCAGGTCGGGTCGGGTCGACCCGATTGATTTTGATTTGTTTTTTGCTTTTTCTTTTTTCTTTTTTTCTTCTTTCTTCTTCTTCCCTCTTCTTCTTCTTCCTTCTTCTCCTAGCCTGCCGCCGCCATAGTCGCCATCTCCTCCACCAGTGGTGCGACGCCTTTTCCCTCTTCTCTCTTTTTCCTTCTCTTTTTTTGCTTAAGGGTTCTTTTTTTTTTTTTTTGAATGTTGGGGGTTTGATTTTTGGTTGATTTCCCTCCTTTATAGTGTTTTTTTTTTTGCAGGTATTAGGTAGCTAAGGGGAAGGGAGGCCATCCCTTAGGCCGGTGGCCGGAAAATCGAGGGTGGGTGCACGAAATCTGTCAAATTTTTGGAGATTTACAGAAGGACTGAACTGTAAATGCAGTAAAACTGTTGGGGCTGAAGTGTAATTTTGAGAAAGATGAAGGGTCAAAATATAATTTTGAAAATTTTAGGGGTCGAAATGTAATTTAAGGAAAGTTTAGGGGTCAAAATGCATTTTTTATTTTTTATTTTTTAAATGTTTTTAAAAAAATTTGAAAATTAAACACATAGTTGAGCCGGACAAAATTTAGTGTTTACAACTGTCATACGACCCTGTTTCAATTCTAGAAATTCTTTGCGCTTTTGATCAAGAAACCGCTGACTTATATATTTCTTTCTGAACTCAGTCTGAAAGAATTCCCATGTGACCCGTTCTCTCAGCACCACAGATATTAAAGTGCTCCACCACTAGTATCTCTCAGAAGAGATACAGCACATTTAACACATTCTGCTAGCGTACAAGACAATTCATCAAAAACTCGAGTTGAATTCTCAAGCCAAAACTCAGCTCTCTCAAGATCATCATCAACTGTAGCTCTAAACTCTTCAGCCCTGTACTTTTCAATTTTATCAACAGGTGGCTTACTCATACGCAAAGGTTCCAAACCTTGAGGAGCTACAGGAATCTGTAGGGGAATAGGTGGAGGTGGAGGTTGCTGAGCAGTCGGATTCGTTCGGACAAACTCAGTGAACCATTCATTCATCATTTGGATGAAGGATTCCTTAGCCTTCTCCTCCACGACCCTCAGATATGGGTCTCGATTCAGACGACGCTACCCCGTGAGCAGAGGCTGGCACGTTACTTTCTACATCATCGGAAACTGCTCGATTGGGATCCATTATTATATGAAAACATAATTTAAAGTTAAGAGATATCACACTATCACAGGTTAAATATGACATGTATAGCTAGACTTACACACGCTACATTAGTCCTAGAATCGACTAAACCGTAGCTGTGATACTAATAAATGTAACACCCCTAACCTGTATTCATCGTCGGAATAGGGTTACGAAGCATTTTCAGACTTATCTCTTAAACAATCACACATTTCTCATATCCAAACAAAAGTCATTCAAATACAATCATATAGTCCCCAACATGAGCCCTCGGGATTAAAACAAGCATTAGAAGTGGTTCGAGACTAAATCTAATACTTTATAAATTTTTAGAAAAACATAGAAAATTTTTAAAATGCAGGGGACACACGTCCGTATGGCCAGGCCGTGTGTCTCACACGGCCAATAGACACACCCATGTCATAGACCGTGTGGACATTGGAAATGGGATCACATGGCCGTGTCCCAACCCATGTCCAACCCCATGTAACTCACTAACTCGGGTCACACAGCCAGCCATACACTCGTGTGACTAGCCCGTGTATCCTTTGAAATGGCCTCACACGCCCGTGTGCCAGGCCGTGTCAAAACTAGAGGGTATACTGACTTGTACCGCATAGCCAAACCACACACCCATGTGTTAGGCCATGTGAAGCTGCTGACTTGGTTTCTAAATAAGTATCAAGGAACACACAGCCGTGTCACCTAGCTGTGTGTCACACACTGCTGAGACACACGCCCGTGTCTCTACCCGTATGGACAAAAATAGGTTATTTTCCAAGCCATTTTTCTCACCCAATTTGAATCAACCTAAACACATAAAATAGCATATGACCATATCATCAATAGGCATTCAAACCAATCACAATCAAGTCCAAATCATGCTATACCAATACCAATAATAAACAATGTTCATAAACATCACAATTGGGCATTCAAAATCATACCAATATCACTACCAAAAATCACCTAAATGGTCAAATGCATACATGAGACACTGTGCCTAAAACTTATCATGAAATTTCATCTCAATTCCAACCATTTGGTACCAAAACACAATTTCACAAAAAAGGCATTCATATAGCAACTATACACCACATTTCACAAGACCATTTGTACATATATACAATTCAAAATATATGACTACTTTACAGGCCAATTCAAATGGCAAAAACACATCAAGACATATAGGGTACATTAGCCAAAAGACCTATACATGTCATATAACCAAAATACACAAAGTCCAAAAGTACAAAACAACAGCTGGATAATGTGATGATATCTCTGACAACTTCCAATTTGAGCAAGCTTCGAAATCACAATAAAACACGGAAAAATAAACAGAGTAAGTTATTAAGCTTAGCATGTATGGCTAATAAGTACAACTTACCATTTATTCAGAATGTAACACCCCTAACCCAAAATCGTCACCGGATTAGGGTTAAGAGGCATTACCAGACAATAGGATCATTTCACAACTCATTTACAATACAAAGTCAATCATCATCATAATACATCAAACATAAGCGATTAGACCCTTATTAAGGGGTATAAGACCTTAAACATATGTTAAAGAGGGATCGGGACTAAACCGAAGCACATACAGAAACTTCTCGAAAACTTAAAACTTTTCTAGGTTTCAGGGGATACACGCCCGTGGGGGTAGGCCCTGTGCCTCCCACAGCTGCTAGACACACCTGTGTGTCCTTCCCGTGGTTGAAACTAGCCTTTGCCCCACGGCCACCAAGCACGCTCGTGTACTTTGGCCGTGGTCGATCCTGAAAAAACCACACGGCTACCAGGCACGTCCGTGTGCTATGGCCGTGTGCTCTTAAGCCATATAATGACTTACGCCCACGGTCACTAGGCACGCCCGTGTGGCAAAAATAGGCCATTTGCAAGGCCAAAATGCCACCCACATAGGTCAATCCTATAAGCACATTTAAGCATAATCCCACACACAATTTAGCAACCAATTTCATGCCAAGTGATCATCATATCATCACATACAACCTCATTACTAAATATGTTAACTTATATGCCATCTTGTTCAACCAAATCATATACATTATCAAGCATGACTCTTCCACAAATCATTTTATTATTATGGCATCAAATCTGCACTAATCTAGCCATACTTAAAAACATATCATAATCACCAAGCCATACCAAAATGTACTTCACATATCATATACCTAACTCATTCATAAGTTAGCATCATTTCACTTCCAAGCCAACTCATATGGCAAGGATTAAATATTTCCCAAAACATACCATAACTTCTAGCCTATACATGCCATATTTCATCTATTTACATCTTTCCAAAAGTACCAAACTAGATTGTCGATAGTGTGATAGATGTGCTGACGATTCCCGAATCTGAGCTAGCTTTGCTGACACTATAAAACAGATAACCGATCGCACACTAAGCTTTCAAAGCTTAGTAAGTTCGAAATACAATGTAATTATCTCATCAAATCAAACTAATGTATTTAATAAATCATCACATAGATCAATTCTTCAATAATCTTACCATATCATCCATAGCCCAAAACACTCATCCATCCATTCATAGCTTTATCTATAAACTCATCAACCACAAAGTTTCAATACATACCTTACTAATACAGAGTTATTCAATTTCCAAGCTACTCAATACTCGATATTACATGTCGATCATTCTCTGATATTCTTTCAATTTAATCGCACACTCAGTGCCATATACATGTTAGAAGCATATTCGTCATCGCACACTTAGTGCCTATTCTTTCAGCTGACTTATCTCGGTATTGCACACACAGTGCTAAATCTATAAGCTGAAGCTTTCATAACATCGCACACACAGTGCTATTTATTTCTGTTTCGATTTCAATTTCGCACACTTAGTGCCATCTAATTAAATCTTGCACCTAGCATCTCAACTCTCATAATCATATACATATTCATTCCGTAATACTAAAACATATCTTAATAACATGTATTATAACTCCTCGGACGTCAAACTATCGATACGGTCGATTAATCGAGACTCAAACTATGATTCGATCTTGATCTGGACACTTTATCTTTGCTTCGATCTTGATCTGGACCTCTCCTCTCTTGGTCTATACACATTCAAATTTAATCCATTTAATCACTAACTTATTCAATTTAATCCACACACACACATATTTAGGGCATTTTACAAAATAGCCTTCATATTTTCACATTTCGACACTTTAGTCACTATTTCACAAAATCATCAAATACACAAAATTTCAATACACATGTGCTTAGCCGAATTCTTCCCTTGCTTATACAAGCCCACACATTTCATTTGTTTTACATTTTAGTCCTTCAATTTACACTTTTCTCAATTTAACCCAATTTATTCAATTTCACTAAAAACTCAAATACAAAATATGTTAATCCAACACTAAGCTTTCATATTATACCAACTATCAACACAAAGCTCACATGTTCATTAATAGCACATCTCAAAATCTTCACCAATTCACAAAATTGAAGCATGGGTTTTAAAAAGTACAAAGCAACGATTGCAAAAACGTAGAAGTTATTAATAACCGAAGCAAAACATACCTTGAATTATGAATCACAAGCTTGCCGAAAGTTTAGGGTTCTTCCTTCTTTTTATTTTCTTTGTTTTTCGGCACTAAGAATGAATGAACAACCCCACTTTCCATTTCATTTAATTATAATATAACTTTATAATATAATATCGTGCTTTTATCTTTTATAAATAATAAATAAAAGCCTTATATTAAACAACATGCCATTCACCACTCTCACATTTGGCTAAATTGCAATATAAATCCTCCCAATTATAAAGACAACAACAATTTAGCACTTATCAATCAGCACACAGCATTTTACACTTTACGCGATTAAGTCCTTTTTCATAAATCAGCATACAATCGATAAAATTATCACACAGAATTTTCACACAGGCTATATCACATACTATTCACACAAAAAATATCATTAAAATATATTTACGACCTCAAATTTATGGTCTCGAAACCACTGTTCCGACTAGGGTCTAAACCAGGCTGTTACAACTCTTCCCCCTTAGGGATTTTCGTCCTCGAAAATCTTACCAGTGAATAATTGTGGATGTTGCTCTCTCATAACATTCTCAGGCTCCCACGTAGCCTCTTCAATTCCGTGTTTGTGCCATAATACTTTTACTAAAGAAATTTTCTTATTTCTCAACTCTTTGGTCTCTCGTGCCCAAATTCGGATCGGTTCTTCACTATACGAAAAGTCTGACTGAATCTCAATTTCAGTAAAAATAATCACATGAGACGGGTCTGATCTGTATCGTCGAAGCATTGACACATGAAACACATTATGAATCTTTTTTGACTCAGTTGGTAATCTCAATCTATAAGCAACCGGCCCAACTCGTTCAATAATCTTATACGGTTCGATGAACCTCGAACTCAGCTTGCCCTTTTGGCCAAATCGAAGTATTTTCTTCCACGGAGACACTTTCAGAAATACTTTATCACCAATTTCAAATTTAATATCCTTCCATTTCAAATCTGCATAAGACTTCTAACGATCTAAGGCTGCTTTCAAATTGTCACGAATTACTTCCACTTTCTGTTCAGTCTCTTTTATCAGATCAACCCCGTGAATCTTATTCTCACTTAGCTCAGTCTAAGACAATAGAGTTCGACACTTTCGGCCATAAAGGGCCTTATATGGTGCCATTTTAATGCTATATTGAAAACTGTTGTTATACGCAAACTCAATCAATGATAAATGCTTTTCCCACGTACTTTCAAATTCAAGTATGCAACATCTCAGCATGTCTTCGAGAATATGAATGATTCGCTCGGATTGACCATCCATTTGCGGATGAAATGCAGTACTGAAATGCAATTTTGTGCCTAAAGCATCTTGTAATTTCTTCCAAAATCGAGAGGTAAACCTCGGATCTCTGTCAGACACTATAGATAGTGGTACTCTGTGCAATTTCACAATCTCGGCAATATACAATTCAGCCAATCTATCGAGTGAATAATCTGTTCTCACCGGAACAAAATGAGCTGATTCGTCAATCTATCAACTATTACCCAGACTGCATCCTTCTTACTCGGAGATAAGGGCAAACCCGACATAAAGTCCATCGTGATTCTCTCCTATTTCCACTCAGGAATCATAATTGGTTGTAACAAACCAGACGAAACTTGATGTTCAGCTTTGACTTGCTGACAAACTAAACATTTTGACACAAAGTCAGAAATGTCTCTTTTCATGCCATGCCACCAATAGAACTGTTTCAGATCATTGTACATCTTTGTACTCCCCGGATGCACAGTTAAATGACTATTGTGAGCTTCATTCAAAATCATCAAAATCAACTTTGAATTTCTCGAAACACAATCCGATCACTAAATCTCAAACAATCATCACTACCAACTCAAAATTCTGATTCAGCATTCAATTCACATTGAGTTCGTTTAGCCATCATTTCAACATCATTTTTCTGAGCATCACAAATTTGTTGTACAAACATCGGCTTTACTTTCAATTCAGCTACAACCGCACTATCATCACATAAATCTATCTGATTACTCATAGCTCGCAAAGCATATAATGATTTTCGACTCAAGGCATCAGCTACAACATTAGCTATACCCGAGTGGTAATCTACCACAAGTTCATAGTCTTTCAATAATTCTAACCATCTTCTCTGTCGCAAATTCAAGTCTTTCTGAGTCATCAAGTACTTTAAACTCTTATGATCAATATAGATGTGACATTTTTCCCCAAACAGATAATGACACCAAATCTTCAATGCGAACACAATCGCAGCCAATTCAAGATCATGCATTGGGTAATTCTTTTCATACGGTTTTAATTGTCTCGAAGCGTAGCAATGACTTTCCCTTCTTGCACCAACACACAGCCCAAGCCATTCAATGATGCATCACTGTAAACTATGAACTCTTTGCTGATTCGGGCTGAATCAACACTGGTGCTTCCGTTAACAACACTTTCAACTGTTCAAAACTTTGTTGGCACTTTTCTGACCACTCGAATTTAACATCTTTCTGTAACAATTTTGTCAATGGAGTCGCAATCATCGAGAAGTCTTTCACAAGCCGCCTATAATATCCCGCTAGTCCCAGAAAACTACGGACTTCAGACACATTTCTCGGAGGCTTCCATTCCAAAATAGTAGAGATTTTACTCGCATCAACTCTTATTCCCGCAACTGATACAATATGTCCCATAAACCCAACCTCACGCAACCAAAATTCACATTTACTAAACTTTCATATAACTATTTCTCACGTAGAGTTTGTAGCACGATTCTCAAATGCTCAGCATGCTGCGTCTCATCACATGAATAGATCAAAATATCATCAATGAACACCACAACAAAGCAGTCCAAATACGGTCTGAATATCCAATTCATTATATCCATAAACATTGCAGGAGCATTTGTTAGTTCGAAAGGCATCACTAAGAATTTATAATGTCCATACCTCGTTCTGAAAGTGGTCTTCGGTACATCAGATTCTTTAACTCTTAACTGATAGTAACCAGATCTCAAGTCTATCTTTGAAAACACTGTAGCTCCCTTCAACTGATCAAATAAATCATCAATACGAGGCAACGGATATTTATTCTTTATCGTCACTTTGTTTAACTATCGATAATCGATACACATTCTCATAGTTCCATCTTTCTTTTTCATAAATAACACAGGAGCTCCCCAGGGTGAGAAACTCGGTCATGCAAATCCTCTATCATTTAATTCTTGCAACTGCGATTTTAACTCTTTCAGTTCTGTTGGTGCCATTCTATACGGAGCTATAAAAATGAAAGTGGTCCCCGGCACTAATTCAATACCAAATTCCACTTCCCGAATTGGAGGTAATCCCGGCAGCTCTTCAGGAAACATATCTGGAAACTCACATACCACAGTCACAGATTCAGTTTTCTTTTCCGACACTTTTGTATCAATCACATATGCCAAATAAGCTTCACACCCTTTTCTCACATAACTCATAACTTTCATCGCAGATACAATAGTTGGTAGTCCTTTCATATCATTGGATTCAATTCGAACTATCTCACCATTCTGACTCTTCAACTCAATACTCTTTCTTTTACAATTCACGATGGCATTATGCAGAGTAAGCCAATCCATACCCAGAATTATGTCAAACTCATTGAATGGTAGTAACATCAAATTGGCCAGAAAACATATATCACGAAACATCAATGGGCAATTCTTGTATATTTTATCCACCAGGACATACTTGCCTAAAGGGTTTGACACTCTAAACACAAATTCAGTAGACTCAACAGGTAGATTCTTATTCAATACTAAGTTCATACACACATGGGAATGAGTTGATCCTGGATCTATCAATACAATGAAATCAGTATTAAATAAAGTGAAAGTACCGGTGATGACGTCTGGAGATGATGCTTCCTCTCGTGCACATATAGCATAGGCTCGGGCAGGTGCTCTCGTTTCTGACCTCACAACTGTGTCAGTTGTCCCTTTCTGACTTTCGCTCACATTTCTGTTGTTTCTGTGTGGTCCACCTCTAGCAACCACATTACTTGGTCTTTCATTCTGAACATTTTCCTCTTTGACCATCTTCGGGCAATCTCGAATAAAATGATCTCAGGATCCACATTTATAACAAACTCTATTGTTGTACTTGCCTCAGCACTCTCCCACATGTCATCTTCCACACCTTCTGCACTCAGGTTTGTTACTCTTAACGCTACCAACACTCGATTCATTCAGAGCTTGAATTCGTGAACCAGTACTTTGTCTCAAACGATCTTTACTTAGATGTCCAAACAAAACATTTGAACGATTGCTTGCATCTCTATACCTCTTTGCTGAAGGTTGAGAGAACTTATTCATCGATCTCTTTCTTTCATCACGAGCCTCAGAATCGGCTTTCTTCTTTTCTTTACTGAGCTCCTCAGCCTTGCATGCTCTTTCAACTAACACAACAAATTCATTTATATCAAGTATCCTAACCAACAATTTAATGTCTTCATTCAATCCCTCTATGAAACGTTTGCACATAGTAGCTTCGGTCAAAACACATTCCCTCGCGTATTGACTCAATCTTATGAATACCCACTCATACTCAATAACAGAAAAATAGCCCTGTTTCAACTCTAGAAACTCTTTACGTTTCTGATCAATGAAGCGCTGACTGATATACTTCTTTCTGAACTCAACTTGAAAGAAATCTCAGGTGATTCTCTCTCTCAGAACCACAGATATCAATGTTTTCCACCAGTTATAAGCCGTGTCTCTCAACAAGGAAACTGCACACTTAATGCACTCATCAGGATTCAACGACATCTCATCGAATACTCTGATTGTATTCTCAAGCCAAAACTTGGCTCGCTCTGCATCGTCATCAGATGTGACCCTAAACTCCTCGGCCCCGTATTTTCAAATCTTATCTACAGGTGGTTTATTCAATCTGATCGGGTTTACAACTTGTGGCACAACAGGTACTTGTGGGGGTGGAGGTTGTGGAACAGCCGGATTCATTCGAACGAACTTCATAAACCACTCGCTCATTATTCGGAAGAAGGCTTGCTTGGCCTCTCCTCCCTTACCACTATCATTCGGCCTAGATGTGGCCGGTGCTGTCCCTTGAGCGGGAGCAGGCGAATTGCTTTCTACATTGTCAGCAACTGCTTGATCGGGATCCATTACTGTATGAAAACACATTTTCAACTGTCAGAATTCATCACACTATTGCAATTTCATAATATGGCATGTATAGCTAGACTCACACGCGCTACATTAGTCTGAGAATCGACTAAACCGTAGCTCTGATACTAAAAAATGTAACACCCTTAACCCGAGACCGTCGCCGGATTAGGGTTAAGAGGCATTACCAGACAATAGGATCATTTCATAACTCATTTACGACACAAAGTCAATCATCATCATAATACGTCAAACATAAGCGATTAGTCCCTTATTAAGGCGTATAAGACCTTAAACATTTGTTAAAGAGGGATCACGACTAAACAGAAGCACATACAGAAACTTCTCAGAAACTTAAAACTTTTCTAGGTTTCAGGGGATACACACCCTTGGGGGTAGGTCGTGTGCCTCCCACGGCTACTAGACACACCCGTGTGTCCTCCCCGTAGTTGAAACTGACCTTCGCCCCACGGCCACCAAGCACGCCCGTGTACTTTTGTAACATCCCAGTTTAGACCCTAGTCGGAGCAGTGGTTCGAGACCACAAATCTGAGGTCGTAAAAATATTTTAATGAATAGTACGTGACATAGCTTGTGTGAAAATTCTGTGTGATAATTTAATCGTTTATATGTTGAATTAAGAGAATGGACTTAATCGCATAAGTGAAAAATGTTGTGTGCTGATTTATGAGTATTTACATGTAGTGACTTTGAAAAGATGGAGGTTTTATATTGCAAATTAGCCATTACTTTAGATAGTGGACAGCATTAGTCCATATTAACCTTTGAAAATGTGTTTCATAAGCTTATATTATAAGGTCAAAATGGGAAGTTTATTAAAGAATAATAATATGATAGTAATATGAAAATGGATATTCTTTCTTGCATTCTTCCACTGAAATTCAAAAGAAAAAGAAAGGTTAAAAGCTCTCATACATTCGGCTACTATCAAGCCAAAATTAAGGTATGTTTTGAGTCGGTTTTTGATAATTTCTACGTTTTTGTAATCGTTGCTCCGTGCTTTAACTAACCCATGTTGTAATTTCATGAATTGATGATGTTTTTGTGTTGTGCCATTGATGAGTATGTGAGCTTGGGGATGAGTGTTGGTGTTAAATGAAAGATATGTGTTTAATGAACATGTGTTGTTCTTGAATTTTTGATGAATTTAGTTAATTAGGGCTAATTTGTGAAAATAGCATTTTGAAGGACTAGAATGTGAAATAAATGAAATGTGTGGGCTTTTATTAGCATGGGAAGAATTCGGCTAAGCACATGTGTATTGAAATTTTGTGTATTTGATGATTTTGTGAAATAGGGACTAAGGTGTCGAAATATGAAAATGTGAGGGCTATTGTTTAAAATGCCCTAAATATGTGTGTTTGGACTAAAATGAATGATTTGATGATTGAATGGATTAAATTTGATTGTATATAGACCAAGAGAGGAGAAGTTCGGATCGAGATCGAGGCAAAGATAAAGTGTTCGATTAATCGACCGTATCGATAGTTCAACGTCCGAGGTAAGTTCAGATATAATACATGTTATTAAGATACGTTTTAGTATTATGCATTGAATATGTATATATGTATGAAATTGAGATGCTATGTGCAAGATTTAGTTAATGGCACTAAGTGTGCGAAAATGTAAATTGAAACAGAAATGAATGGCACTGGGTGTGCGATGATATGAAAGCTACGGTTTATTGATTTGGTACTGTGTGTGCAATGCCGAGACAGGTCGGTTAAAAGAATAGGCACTAAGTGTGCGATGGCAAATATGCTACGATTATGTATATAGCACTGAGTGTGCGATCAAATCGAATGAAAATTAAGGATGATCGACAAGTATTATCGAGCATTGAGTAGCTTGGAGGTTTAATAACTATGTATAGCTAAGGTACGTATTAAACCTTTGTGGTTGATGAGTATAAACGAACTTTGATTGAGGGAATGAGTATTTTAGCTATGAATGAAAGGGCATGAATACGAGATAATAGATTTATGTGATTGTTTATTATATACATTGGTTGAATTGATATGATAATTGTATTGTATGTCGAACTTACTAAGCTTTGGAAAGCTTACTGTGTGATTTGTTTCTTTGCTTTGCAGTGTCAATAAAACGAGCTCGAATCAGAGGATCGTCAGCATCTCAGTCACACTATCGGCAATCTATTTTGGGGTATTTGGAAAGATGTACATAGTTAAGATATGGCATGTATAGGTTGGTCTTTTGAATCATGTTTGAGATTTGTAGTAGCCATGAGATATGGCTAGATATGTGCTAGTTTTAGCATGAATAACTTTGGTGTATATATATATATATATGATGCATCTTTTGGTATGGATTGTGAGTTGAGAAATTGACTTATGAATGGTAACTTTGTGTTGGTAAAATGCTAGTATGAATTAGTGAAATTGAAAGGAATGATATTTGGTAATGAATGAATTGTGCTTGTGATGATATGAGTTTTAGTCTATGAAATTGTCATGGTTGGAATTGGTATTGAATGCATAGGTTGAATGATTATTTTGGTATGTTTTTTTATGGTAACTTGTGCATGAGATGTCTTGGTTAATATGGCTTGTAGGTTTGACCCTTATGGGTGGCATTTTGGCCTTATAAATGGCCTATAATGTCACACGGTTGTGGCACATGGGCGTGCCTAAAGACTGTGGGTAAATTGGCAGAATGTAGATTAGTAGCACACGACCTCGACACGGGGGTGTCAGCTAGCCATGGTGTACAGGTCAGTAGCTAGCTAAGAGTACACGGCCATGGCACACGGACGTGCTTGGTGGCTGTGGTAGGGAAGTCAGTATATGGCCTAGTAACACACGGCCATGACACACGGGCGTGCCTAGTGACCGTGTTGGTATAGTCAGTATATGGACACGAGAGGACACACGGGGGTGTATAGAAGCCGTGGAGGGCACACGGTCTCCTCCCACTGGTGTGTATCCCCTGAATCTTAGAAGAAAATTTTAAATGTTCAAAAATTTTTCTGTGTGTTCGGTTTAGTCCCGACCTCTCCCTAGCATGTGTTTAAGGTCTTATACACCTTAAAAGGGACTATTTGTTTATGTTTGATGTGTTATGATGATGATTGACTTTGTGTCGTAATTGGGCTGTAAATAATCCTGTTGTCCGGTAATGCCTCTTAACCTTATTTCGGCGACGGTTTCGGGTTAGGGGTGTTACAATTTTATTGGTATTAGAGCTACGGTTTAGTCGATTCTCGGACTAACGTAGCGCGTGTGAGTATAGCTATACATGCCATATATGAAATTGCGATAGTGTGATGAAATCTGACATTTGAAAACGTGTTTACATATAGTAATGGATCTTGATCGAGCAATTGCTGACGATGTAGAAAGCACTGTGCCTGCTCCTGCTCAAAGGCAGCGCCGGCCACATCAAGGCCGAATGATAGTGGTGAGGGAGGAGAGGCTAAGTAAGCCTTCTTCCGAATGATGAGCGAGTGGTTTTCGAAGTTCGTTCGAATGAATCTGACTGTTCCACAACCTCCACCCCCACAAGTACCTGTTGTACCACATGTTGTAGATCTGATCAGATTGAATAAACCTCTTGTGGATAAGGTTCGCAAGTATGGGGCCGAAGAGTTTAGGGCCACATCTGATGATGATGCTGAGCGAACCGAGTTTTGGCTTGAGAATACAATCAGAGTATTTGATGAGATGTCGTTGAACCCTGATGAGTGCATTAAGTGTGCAGTTTCCTTGTTGAGAGACACGGCTTACAACTAGTGGAAAACGTTGATATCTGTAGTTCCGAGTGAGAGAATCACATGGGATTTCTTTCAAGCTAAGTTTAGAAAGAAGTATATCAGTCAATGCTTCATTGATCAGAAACGTAAAGAGTTTCTAGAATTGAAACAGGGCCGGTTGTCTGTTACTGAGTACGAGCGAGAACTCGTAAGATTGAGTCAATACGCGAGAGAATGTGTTTCGACTGAAACTACTATGTGCAAATGTTTCATAGAGGGATTGAATGAAGACATCAAGTTATTGGTTTAGATACTCGATATAAATGAATTTGTTGTGTTAGTTGAAAGAGCGTGCAAAGCTGAAGAGCTTAGTAAAGAAAAGAAGAAAGCTGATTCTGAAGCTCGTGATGAAAAAAAGAGATCAATGAATAAATTTTCTCAACCTTCTACTAAGAGATATAGAGATGCAAGCAATCGTTCAAATGCTTCATTTGGACATCCGAGTAAAGATCGTTCAAGACAAAGTATTGGTTTACGGATTCAAGCTCCGGATGAATCAAGTGTTGGCAGTGTTAAGAATAACAAGCCTGAGTGCAGACAGTGTGGAAGACGACATGTAGGAGAGTGCTGGGGTAAGTACAACAATATAGTTTGCTATAAATGTGGACCCCGAGATCATTTTATTCGAGATTGCCTAAAAATGGTTGAAGAAAAAAATGTTCAGAATGAAAGATCGAGTAATGTGACGGCTAGAGGTAGACCACCCAGAAACATCAGAAATGTGAATGATAGCCAGAGAGGGACAACTGATACAGCTGTGAGATCAGAGGCGAGAGTTCCTGCCCGAGCCTATGCTATACGTGCATGAGAGGAAGCATCATGTCCAGACGTCATCACCGGTACTTTCACTTTATTTGATATTGATGTTATTGCATTGATAGATCCGGGCTCAACTCATTCCTATGTGTGTGTGAATCTAGTATCGAGTAAAACTCTACCTGTTAAGTCTACTGAATTCGTGATTAGAGTATCGAACCCCTTAGGCAAGTGTTTTTGGTGGATAAGGTGTGCAAGAATTGCCCATTGATGTTTCGTGATATATGTTTTACGGTCAACTTGATGTTGCTTCCATTTGATGAATTTGACATAATTCTGGGTATGGATTGGCTTACTTTGCATAATGCCATCGTGAATTGTAAGAGAAAGAGTATTGAGTTGAAGAGTCAGAATGGTGAGTTAGTTTGAATTGAGTCCAGTGATATGAAAGGACTACCAGCCGTTGTATCTGCGATGAAAGCTATGAATTTTGTGAGAAAAGGGTGTGAAGCTTATTTGGCTTATGTGATTGATACAATACTGTTGGAAAAGAAAGTTGAATCAGTGTCTGTGGTATGTGAGTTTCTAGATGTGTTTCCTGAAGAGCTGCTGGGATTACCTCCAATTCGAGAAGTGGAATTTGGTATTGAATTAGTGCCGGGGACCACTCCCATTTCTATAGCTCCGTATAGAATGGCACCAACAGAATTGAAAAAGCTAAAGTCACAGTTGCAAGAGTTTACTGACAGAGGATTTGCACGACCGAGTTTCTCACCCTGGGGAGCTCCTGTGCTATTTGTGAAAAAGAAAGACGGAACTTTGAGAATGTGTATTGATTATCGACAGCTGAACAAACTGATAATAAAGAACAAATATCCGTTGCCTCGTATCGATGATTTGTTTGATCAGTTGGAGGGAGCTACAGTGTTTTCTGAGATAGATTTGAGATCATGCTACTATCAGTTAAGAGTTAAAGAATCCAATGTACCGAAGACTGCTTTCAGAACAAGGTATGGACATTACGAATTCTTAGTGATGCCTTTCGGACTAACAAATGCACCTGCAATATTTATGGATTTGATGAATCGGATATTCAGACTGTATTTGGATCGCTTTGTGGTGGTATTTATTGATGATATTTTGATTTATTCGTGTGATGAGACGCAACATGCTGAGCATTTAAGAATTGTGCTACAAACTCTGTGTGAGAAACAGTTGTATGCAAATTTTAGCAAATGTGAATTTTGGTTGCATGAGGTCAGTTTTCTGGGACATATTGTATCAGCTACTGGGATACGAGTAGATACGAGTAGATTCGAGTAAATCTCTGCTATTTTGGAATGGAAGCCTCTGAGAAATGTGTCTGAAGTCCATAGTTTTCTGGGATTAGCGGGATATTATAGGCGGTTTGTGAAAGGTTTCTCTATGATTGCGACTCCGTTGACGAGGTTGTTACAGAAAGATGTTAGATTTGAGTGGTCAGAAAAGTGCCAGCAGAGTTTTGAGCAGTTGAAAGTGTTGTTAACGGAAGCACCAGTTTTGATTCAACCCGAATCGGGTAAAGAGTTCATAGTTTACAGTGATGCCTCATTGAATGGTTTGGGCTGTGTGCTGATGCAAGAAGGGAAAGTCATTGCGTATGCTTCGAGACAGTTAAAACCGCATGAAAAGAATTATCCGACGCACGACCTTGAATTAGCTGCAATTGTGTTTGCGTTAAAGATTTGGCATTACTACTTATTTGGTGAGAAATGTCATATTTTTACAGATCATAAGAGTTTGAAGTATTTGATGACTCAGAAAGATTTGAACTTGTGACAGAGAAGATGGTTAGAATTGTTGAAAGACTACGAACTTGTGATAGATTACCACCCGGGTAAAGCTAACGTTGTAGCTAATGCTTTGAGTCGTAAATCGTTATACGCTTTGAGAGCTATGAGTAATCAGATAGATCTATGTGATGATAGTACGGTTGTAGCTGAATTGAAAGTAAAGCTAATGTTCATACAGAAAATTTGTGATGCTCAGAAAAATGATGTTGAAATGAGGGCTAAACGAATTCAATGTGAATTGAATGCTGAATTAGAATTTCAAGTGGGTAGTGATGATTGTTTGAGATTTAGAAATCGAATTTGTGTTCCGAGAAATTTAGAGTTGATTCAAATGATTTTGAATGAAGCTCACAATAGTCATTTAACTGTGCATCCGGGGAGTACAAAGATGGATAATGATTTGAAACAGTTCTATTGGTGGCATGGCATGAAAAGAGATATTTCTGACTTTGTGTCGAAATGTTTAGTTTGTCAGCAAGTCAAAGCTGAACATCAAGTTCTGTCTGGTTTGTTACAACTGATTATGATTCCTAAGTGGAAATGGGAGAAAATTATGATGGACTTTGTGTCGGGTTTGCCCTTATCTCCGAATAAGAAAGATGCAATCTAGGTGATAGTGGACAGATTGACGAAATCAGCTCATTTTGTTCCGGTGAGAACCGATTATTCTTTAGATAAGTTAGTTGAATTGTATATTGATGAGATTGTGAGATTACACAGAGTACCGTTATCTATAGTGTCTGACAGAGATCTGAGATTTACCTCACGATTTTGGAAGAAATTTCAAGATGCTTTAGGCACGAAATTGCATTTCAGTACTGCTTTTCATCCGCAAAAGGATGGTCAATCCAAGCGAATCATTCAGATTCTCAAAGACATGTTGAGATGTTGCATACTTGAATTTGAAAGTACATGGGAAAAGCATTTATCATTGATTGAGTTTGCTTATAACAGTTTTCAATCTAGTATCAAAATGGCACCATATGAGGCTCTTTACGGTCGAAAGTGTCGAACTCCATTGTATTGGACTGAGCTAAGTGAGAATAAGATTCACGGGGTTGATTTGGTAAAAGAGACTGAACAGAAAGTGAAGGTAATTCGTGACAGTTTGAAAGCAGCTTCAGATCATCAGAGATCTTATACAGACTTGAAACAAAAAGATATCGAGTTTGAGGTTGGTGATAAAGTGTTTTTGAAAGTGTCTCCATGGAAGAAAATACTTCGATTTGGTCAAAAGGGCAAGCTGAGTCCGAGATTCATTGGGCCGTACGAGATTATTGAATGAATTGGGTCGGTTGCTTATAGATTGAAATTTCCATCTGAGTTAGAAAAGATTCACAACGTGTTTCATGTGTCAATGCTTCGACGGTACAAATCAGACCCGTCTCATGTGATTGCTCCTACTAAAGTTGAGATTCAGTCAGACTTGTCGTATAGTGAAGAACCGATCTGAATCTTGGCACGAGAGACCAAAGAGTTGAGAAATAAGAAAATCTCTTTAGTGAAAGTATTATGGCACAAACACGGGGTTGAAGACACTATGTGGGAGTCTGAGAACGTTATAAGAGAGCAATATCCACACCTATTCACCGGTAAGATTTTCGGGGACGAAAATCCCTAAGGGGGGAGAGTTGTAACATCCCGGTTTAGACCCTAGTCAGAACAGTGGTTCGAGACCACAAATCCGAGGTCATAAGAATATTTTAATGATATTTTCTGTGTGAATAGTACGTGACATAGCCTGTGTGAAAATTCTGTGTGATAATTTAATCGTTTATATGTTAATCAAGAGAAAGGACTTAATCGCATAAGTGAAAAATGCTGTGTGCTGATTTATGAGTATTTATATGTTGTGGCTTTGAAAAGATGGAGGTTTTATATGGCAAATTAGCCATTACTTTAGATAGTGGACGGCATTAGTCCATATTAATATTTGAAAATGTGTTTCATAAGCTTATATTATAAGGTCAAAATGGGAAATTGTTTATTAAAGAATTATAATATGATAATAATATGAAAATGGACATTATTTCATGCATTCTTCCACCGAAATTCAAAAGATAAAGAAAGGTTAAAAGCTCTCATACATTCGGCTACTATCAAGCCAAAATTAAGGTATGTTTTGAGTCGGTTTTCGATAATTTCTACGTTTTTGTAATCGTTGCTCCGTGCTCTAACTAACCCATGTTGTAATTTCATGAATTGATGATGTTTTTGTGATGTGCCATTGATGAGTATGTGAGATTGGTGATGAGTGTTGGTGTTAAATGAAAGATATGTGTTTAATGAACATGTGTTGTTCTTGAATTTTTGATGAATTTAGTTAATTAGGGCTAAATTGTGAAAATAGCATTTTGAAGGACTAGAATGTGAAATAAATGAAATGTGTGGGCTTGTATTAGCATGGGAAGAATTTGGCTAAGCACATGTGTATTGAAATTTTGTGTATTTGATGATTTGGTGAAATAGGGACTAAAGTGTCGAAATGTGAAAATGCAAGGGCTATTGTTAAAATGCCCTAAATATGTGTGTTTGGACTAAAATGAATGATTTGATGATTGAATGGATTAAATTTGATTGTATATAGACCAAGAGAGGAGAAGTTCGGATCGAGATCAAGGCAAAGATAAAGTGTTCGATTAATCGACCGTATCGATAGTTCGACATCCGAGGTAAGTTCGGATATAATACATGTTATTAAGATACGTTTTAGTATTATGCATTGAATATGTCTATATGTATGAAATTGAGATGCTATGTGCAAGATTTAGTTGATGGCACTAAGTGTGCGAAAATGTAAATCGAAATAGAAATGAATGGCACTTGGTGTGCGATGATATGAAAGCTACGGTTTATTGATTTGGTACTGTGTGTGCAATGCCGAGACAGGTCGGTTAAAAGAATAGGCACTAAGTGTACGATGATAAATATGCTACGATTATGTATATAGCACTGAGTGTGCGACCAAATCGAATGAAAATTAAGGATGATCGACAAGTATTATCGAGCATTGAGTAGCTTGGAGGTTTAATAACTATGTGTAGCTAAGGAACGTATTAAACCTTTGTGGTTGATGAGTATAAACGAACTTTGATTGAGGGAATGAGTATTTTAGCTATGGATGAAAGGGCATGAATATGAGATAATAGATTTATGTGATTGTTTATTATATACATTGGTTGAATTGATATGATAATTGTATTGTATGTCGAACTTACTAAGCTTTGGAAAGCTTACCGTGTGATTTGTTTCTTTGCTTTGCAGTGTCAGTAAAGCTAGCTCGGATCAGGGGATCGTCAGCATCTCAGTCACACTATCGGAAATCTATTTTGGGGTATTTGGAAAGATGTACATAGTTAAGATATGGCATGTATAGATTGGTCTTTTGAATCATGTTTGAGATTTGTAGTAGCCATGAGATATGGCTAGATATGTGCTAGTTTTAGCATGAATGCTTTATATATATATATATATATATATGATGCATCTTTTATGGATTGTGAGTTGAGAAATTGGCTTATGAATGGTAACTTTGTGTTGGTAAAATGCTAGTATGAATTAGTGAAATTGAAAGGAATGATATTTGGTAATGAATGAATTGTGCTTGTGATGATATGAGTTTTAGTCTATGAAATTGTCATGGTTGGAATTGGTATTGAATGCATGGGTTGAATGATTATTTTGGTATGTTTTTGATGGTAACATGTGCATGAGATGTCTTGGTTAATATGGCTTGTAGGTTTGACCCTTATGGGTGGCATTTTGGCCTTGTAAATGGCCTATAATGTCACACGCCTGTGGCACACGGGCGTGCCTAAAGACCGTGGGTGAATTGGCAGAATGTAGATTAGTAGCACACAGCCTCGACACGGGGGTGTCAGCTAGCCGTGGTGTACAAGTCAGTAGCTAGCTAAGAGTACACGGCCATGGCACACGAGCGTGCTTGGTGGCCGTGGTGGGGAAGTCAGTGTATGGCCTAGTAGCACAGGACCATGGCACACGGGCGTGCCTAGTGACTGTGTTGGTATAGTCAGTATATGGACACGAGAGGACACACGGGGGTGTATAGCAGCCGTGGAGGGCACACGGTCTCCTCCCACGGGCGTGTATCCCCTGAATTTTAGAAGAAAATTTTAAATGTTCAAAAATTTCTGTGTGTGTTCAGTTTAGTCCCGACCTCTCCCTAGCATGTGTTTAAGGTCTTATATGCCATAAAAGGGACTATTTGTTTATGTTTGATGTATTATGATGATGATTGACTTTGTGTCGTAACTGGGCTGTAAATAATCTTGTTGTCCGGTAATGCCTCTTAACCCTATTTCGGCGACGGTTTCGGGTTAGGGGTGTTACAACTTTGGCCATAGTCGATCCTGTCGAAAACCACACGGCTACCAGGCACGTCTGTGTGCCATGGCCGTGTGCTCTTAGGCCATATACTGACTTACGCCCACGGTCACTAGGCACGCCCGTGTGCCACAACCGTGTGGCAAAAATAGCCCATTTGCAAGGCCAAAATGCCACCACATGGGTCAATCCTACAAGCACATTTAAGCATAATCCCACACACAATTTAGCAACCACTTTCATGCCAAGTGATCATCATATCATCACATGCAACATCATTACTAAATATGTTAACTTATATACCATCTTGTTCAACCAAATCATACACATTATCAAGCATGACTCTTCCACAAATCATTTTATTATTATGGCATCAAATCATCACTAATCTAACCATACTTAAAAACATATCATAATCACCAAGCCATACCAAAATGTACTTCACATATCATAAACCTAACTCATTCATAAGTTAGCATCATTTCACTTCCAAGCCAACTCATATGGCAAGGATTAAACATTTCCCAAAACATACCATAACTTCTAGCCTATACATGCCATATTTCATCTATTTACATCTTTCCAAAAGTACCAAACTAGATTGCCGATAGTGTGATAGATGTGCTGACGATTCCCGAATCTGAGCTAGCTTTGCTGACACTGTGAAACAGAGAAACGATCACATAGTAAGCTTTCAAAGCTTAGTAAGTTCGAAATACAATATAATTATCTCATCAAATCAAACTAATGTATTTAATAAATCATCACATAGATCAATTCTTCCATAATCTTACCATATCATCCATAACCCAAAACACTCATCCATCCATTCATAGCTTTATCTATAAACTCATCAACCACAAAGGTTCAATACATACCTTACTAATACAGAGTTATTCAATTTCCAAGCTTCTCAATACTCGATATTACATGTCGATCATTCTCTGATATTCTTTCAATTTAATCGCACACTCAGTGCCATATACATGTTAGAAGCATATTCGTCATCGCACACTTAGTGCCTATTCTTTCAGCTGACTTATCTCGGTATCGCACACACAGTGCTAAATCTATAAGCCGAAGCTTTCATTACGTCGCACACACAGTGCTATTTATTTCTGTTTCGATTTCAATTTCTCACACATAGTGCCATCTAATTAAATCTTGCACCTAGCATCTCAACTCTCATAATCATATACATATTCATTCCATAATACTAAAACATATCTTAATAACATGTATTATATCCGAACTTACCTCGGACGTCAAACTATCGATACGGTCGATTAATCGAACACTTTATCTTTGCCTCGATCTCGATCCGAACCTCTCCTCTCTTGGTCTATACACATTCAAATTTAATCCATTTAATCACTAATTTATTCAATTTAATCCACACACACACACACACACACATTTAGGGCATTTTACAAAATAGCCCTCACATTTTCACATTTCGAGACTTTAGTCAGTATTTCACAAAATCATCAAATACAGAAAATTTCAATACACATGTGCTTAGCCGGATTCTTCCCATGCTAATACAAGCCCACACATTTCATTTGTTTTACATTTTAGTCCTTCAATTTACACTTTTCTCAATTTAGCCCAATTTATTCAATTTCACCAAAAACTCAAATACAAAATATGTTAATCCAACACTAAGCTTTCATATTATACCAATTAACAACACAAAGCTCACATGTTCATTAATAGCACATCTCAAAATCTTCACCAATTCACAAAATTGAAGCATGGGTTTGAAAGAGCACAAAGTAACGATTGCAAAAATGTAGAAATTATTAATAACCGAAGCAAAACATACCTTGAATTATGAATCACAAGCTAGCCAAAAGTTTAGAGTTCTTCCTTCTTTTTATTTTCTTTGTTTTTCGGCACTAAGAATGAATGAACAACCCCACTTTCCATTTCATTTAATTATAATATAACTTTATAATATAATATAATATCGTGCTTTTATCTTTTATAAATAATAAATAAAAGCCTTATATTAAACAACATGTCATCCACCACTCTCACATTTGGCTAAATTGCGATATAAATCCTCCCAATTATAAAGACAACAACAATTTAGCACTTATCAATCAGCACACAGCATTTTACACTTTACGCGATTAAGTCCTTTTTCATAAATCAGCACACAGTCAATAAAATTATCACACAAAATTTTCACACAGGCTATATCACATACTATTCACACAGAAAATATCATTAAAATATTTTTACGACCTCGGATTTGTGGTCTCGAAACCACTATTCCAACTAGGGTCTAAACCAGGCTGTTACACAGAATTTAAAGAAGCATAAGTCAACATAGGTAAGTTATAATCAAATCCAAAGGTTAGCACATAATCATAACCATGTTAGTCATGTATGAGTAAATCAACTATGAATTTCTTGACATACTTCTCACAAATACCTGAACTGGTTCGTATCATATCCTATATCCTCGTACCATCATCTTCGCTTGTTGAACCATTTGGAATACTATCGGATACTCAGGAGTCTCTCACACTAAGTGCCAATATATGGTCGAAACCATCTCTATCTCATATCTCATATAAATGCTCACTCTCGAGCTATCACTGGGTCTACTCACACTAGCTGTCGGTCAAATTGTAACTACACGGTGCTGCTCACACAAGCTGTCGAGTAACCACAACACATGCTGAAAAACTCAGCCACAGGTAGAACGTAAGGACGAGCACCCAAAACACAGTAACCCCTAATGACATGTCATTTGTATCCTATCTGTTCCTATGGTTCAACCGGGATTTCTTACATCGCCAAATCTTCATCGAGTATTTTCATGAAGTCGTATTCATCAAGAATGCAATCATAAATTATTTAAAACACAACTTCTTTAATGCTTATTAACATACGAACTTACCTCAAATTAATACGAAGAAAAATATAGCAATCAATCCACTACTTTGTTTTTCCCCGATCTAATTTCGAAGTAGCTTTTCTTGATCTGTAACAGCTCGATTTTAGGGCTAATCGGTAGTGGTTTCGGGACCACTAATGCGAGGTTGAAGAAAATTATTTTGATATTATTTTATGTGCTATAGCATGATTATAAGGTTGCATGGAAATTTTGGTGCTTTAATTTTAATGATTGTATGCTTAATTGTGAAAAATGACTAAATCGCATAAAGTGCGAAAGTTCCATTTTTCAAGCTAAGAGTGTCTAATAGCTATGGAATATTAAATTGGAGGTATTTAAAGTGCAAATAGACCACCTTAAGAGTGATGGCCGACCAAGGGGGACAAAGACATTAATTTGGTCAAAAATTTCGTGAAATTAGGTAACCAAAAATGAATAAAATAAGACAAAGAAAGAATATATCATCTTTCACTATTCACCCTTCTTCTTCCACCGAAAATTTAAGAGAAATTAGAGGTTTTTGGAGTTCAAACTTTTAGCCAAGCTATTCTCTTGCAAGTAAGTGATTTTAGAGGTCTTTCTTGATAATTTTTGTACTTTTGGAACCCCTAAAGCTTAAGCTAGCTAATGAAGAGACTATTTTGCAAAATGGTTGAAAGTTTAGGGACTTTCCATGTGAGTGTTTATGTTGTTTGCTGAGTTTTTATGGAAGAAAATGAATGTTAGTGAGTTAAGGAACAACTTTTGTGAAAGGTGTTACCATGAAAACACCTAAATGGGACTTATTAGTAAAGGTTGAATTTGTGTAATAAATGCATGAAATAATTGGTTGTTTGAGTTATTGTAAGAGAAATAAATATTCAACTAGGCTTGTTTAATGAGAAAATATGATGAAAAACGATTTACGAGCCTAGGGGAAAAATCGTAATTTTGCCAAAGTAGAAGGGCAAAATGGTCATTTTCGCCTAAGTAGAAATTTTGATATATCATGAATTATAAAGTGATTGAATGAGTGAATTTTATTATTATAGATCAAGAAGAGCGCGGAAACAACCTTGACCGAGGAAAAGGCAAGGTTACGGACTAAAATGTTGATTAATACATTTTGCACCGAGGTAAGTTTATGTGTTAACGATACATTCTTTAATACATATGTTGTTACTCATTGGTGCATTGTATAAATGAGATCAATTATGTTTGAGATTGATTAAAATTTATAGATAGTGAATAATTCTCGTATGAACCTCGGGATAGATATGTAAGTGCGGAAAAAATATCCATAAATATTCTTGTTGGTGGGCTATGTGCGATACCACCCTATTATTGATTAATGGTGGGCTGTGTACGAAACCACCAGGTACTTAGTATTATTCTGAATGGTTCATCGAGAAATTGTCTATGTAAATGTTTCATGTAGCTTTGTGGTGATGAGTACAGGATATGTGAGCAATATAAATGTTATACGGTTGGAAGGTGGTAAGAGATAAGATGAGTAAGCATCGTTATGAAAATGTGAATTATTCTTGTTTAGTATGAAATGTTATTGACTTATTAGCACATGCTATGATGCTTTTTTTTTTCATGTAAACTTACTAAGCTTAAAGCTTATTCCCTTTCTTTTATCTTGTTTTATAGTGTCAAAGAACCAGCTCGGGATACAAAGATAATTTGAAGAGCATCCACACTATCAGCTCATCTCGATATATTAGACTTAGTATTTTGAGTATGGCATGCATAGAAGCTAGACATAGTGAAATGTTTTGTTGTTTTGGCCAAGTGTGTTGGCTCTTTTAAAGATGAACACTTTTGTAAATGGCCATATTTAATGGCTCATTATCATTATATATATGAAAAGGTGAGGTTATTTATGAATGTGGATGATACATGATTGAGTTGCTTGGTAAATGGTTGAATGTGATTGATGTTGTATAAGTTGGGGTGATAGAAAGAGCTTGGAAAATAGCCTTGTTCTTGTCCACATGGGTAGGCACATGGGCGTGTGTCTAGGCCGTGTGTGACGCACGGTCAGTCCCATGGGTGTGTGACCAGGCTGTGTGTCCCCTGCATGTTAGTGATGCAAGCCAGTGTCGGGATAGACACACGGGCGTGTGCCTAGGCCGTGTACTCCTTATTTAGTTGTTGACGTCACAAATAGAATACCTAGGTTTTCACACACAGGTGATGACATAGGCGTGTCTAGGCCGTGTGGAGGACACGGGCCAAGGACACTGGCGTGTGCCCGGCCATGTGAAAGCCCCTGTAGGTTCAAAGAGAAAATAAATTCCACACGGGCTAAGGACATGGGTGTGCGTGACCACACGGCCTGCCCACACGGACGTGTCCCATTTCACACGGGCGTGTGACCCTGTTAAGGAAAAACTTTTCTAAGTATACAAAAATCCCGATTTGATTTCGAGGCCCTCTATTTGTAGGAGTAAGGCCTCGTAGGCCCATAATAAGAATGTTATGAATGTAAATGAAAGATTTTATATTGGAATGAAATTTGATAGCTCAAAGTTGTATGTTAAAGTGCATTAAGTCCTGTAATGCCTTGTACTCGGTTCTAGAGTTGATTACGGGTAAGGGGTGTTACATGATCTATATATAATGAAATTTAACTTATTTAAATATCATTCTATTCAATTTAAACCAAAACTCATATTATGGCAAAATTATTATTTTACCCCTAAACATTTGACCTATTTACAATTTAGTCCCTAGCTCATAAAAATGCAAATTCATGCAATTTAATCCACACCTATGCTAGCCAAATTCTATATAGACCCATAGCAGCCCATAATTTTTATTATTTCACACATTTACCACATAATTTTCACATTTGACAAATAAATCCCTAATTTGCAATTTCATTAAGAATCACTTAACAAATGTTGTTTATCTAACAACAACTATTCATTTTCTACCATTAAACTTCAAAACACATAGACATTCAACAATGGTGAAACCCTAATACTTTAATAGTTTTGCAAATTAGTCCCCGGGCTAGCTAGACTGAGCTACAACGACTCCAAAAACATAGACATTATTAAAAACCGAGCAAAATTGCACTTACATGAACAGTATACTCTTGGCTGAACCTTCAAGCTCCTTCCATGGAGTTTTCAAGTCTAAATTTCGGTGGTAGATAGGAAGAAACAAGATAATGGCTTTGTTTTAATCATTTTACTGTTATGTAATTATTAAATTACTAAATTAACCTTATTAATTAACCTTTGGAAACATCCATTTAGTGTCCATAAATGTCCACTCACTATAACAATGGTCTAATTACCACATAAGGACCTCCACTTTAAAGTTCCATAGTTATTAGACACATTTAGCTATTAAAACACATCTTTTGCACTTTATGCGATTTAGTCTTTTTTATCAAATTAAGCATGCAAACAATAAAATTTCTTAACGAAATTTTTATACAATCATACTATCATGTTGTAGACCTCAAAATAATAATAAAATAAATATTTCTACTTTAGATTTGCAGTCCCGAAACTACTATTTTGATTTCACTGAAAATGGGCTGCTACAGTTCAGAGTGTTCGTCTTTTTTTTTTTTTTTGCTTTCTCATCTCTTTTTTTTTTATTTGAACAATTTAGTTTTTTATTTTTTATTTAAAAATGTAAGTCCGATTGTTAACGTCATTAAATTTTTTTTGGTTAAATTTAGGTTCATTGCAACATCATTTTATTTATTACATGTTTATCAAATAATTTTTTATTTTAAAATATCACACCAATGAATATAATAGAAAATTTTAATAATTTAACCTAAAACTTAAAATCTAAAACAACACAGATTAAACTTCTTAAAATAAAAGTAAATCAACCAAATTCTAAATATAAAAAAATATAGAAACTTGTAGTATATTTTATTTTAATTGGATTGAGAAGAGGGATTTGTGTTTCACATTAGGGATTCTGACATTGAATTGGAGAATTTAGAGATTGAGCACTGGAGTTGTTTTCACATTTACAGATGGATTTTTAACTTTTACACTTAATTGCTTTAGACATTTCCTTGAAATTTATTTTAAATTTGATCTTAAACTTTAAAAGGTTCTAATTACATTTTTAAATTATTGATTTTATATCAATTAAGTTTTTCAATTATTAAAATTAGTAAATGACATGTCAAATTTTACGTGATATAATTGAAAAATAAAAATTTTAAAGAAAAATAAAAGTTGTTGCATAATTTTTAAAAGTAAAAATTAAAAAGAAAAAAAAAAGTGAATGGTAAAATTTTTTGAAAGCCTCAAAATTAATATTTTTATAGAATTCATTTTCACAATATTTATTTTTAAGACTTTTCATTTTAAACTATATCACATATTTAACATATCATTTAACGGTTAAATAATGATTTTAATAATGAAAGGATATTATTGATATAAAATCAAAAAATTAAATATGTAATTAAAATGTTTTAAAATTTTAAAGATGAATTTAAAATAAAACTTGTAATTTGAAAATGTATGGTACAATTAACTCAAATTTTTTTGGTCAAAGTATTACGTGGTAAATATATAATATTTTTGTTGTAATCCCACATTAGTTTTCTTTCCTCATAATACATATTAATAGATTAAGGATAATTAATTAAAGGTTAGTTATTGGTACACTAACAATATACTTTTTTTTATTTCACAAATAATTTTAAAAAATTATTATGTATCTCTTTTTTTTAATATTTATTTTTAGTATTTTAAAAACTCTACCCATAGTGTATAAATATCTTCTCATTAATTAATACATTTATGATGGGAGTTTTTAATATATTTTTATCAATATTAGAGGAGAGAATGGGGGTAACACAGGTCGAATCCGTGCCAACAAGTATATAACAATATTTTTAAACATTGCTACATACAAGTCAAGAAAAATTAAATAAATTAAATACATTAATTGGTATTTAAAATTTTTAAAATTAAATAAATGAAACACATAGCATTAGAAAAATTAAATTGAAGAAAAAAGGACTAAATTCACACTAAATATATAGCATATAGGTTACTTACAGAATTTGACCTTATACTTCTTTAATAGTTCCCCACTCCAATTCCAAATTTGAATCGAGAAGCAATCAAGGTGATGATCTACCACTAATGTATATTTATGAATATCACTATCCCTAAACTACAGTCCTATAACTACAAATTTACAATTAGATGGAAGGCCGAGGCGAGGAACCTTTTTCACCTTGCTCAACTTTCAAGTTGAGACAATATAGCTTCTCTTTAACGGACGTTAACCCTCTCCATGAATGGGACTCATCGTCCCAATCTCCACCGCCACCTTTAGGAGACTTAAGCGGACCCGTCTTCGAAACAAACGTCGGTGTCCTTGAAAACACCCAACGGTCTATGTTACTTTTCCCCCTACTACTTCCTTCTCCTCCCTTCTTCCAACTACCTTCCCTTCCCAATACGACGTCGTAACTACTTGCCCGCTTCAACCCCCCCCCTTTCGCAATTTGCTTCCTGAATTCCTCTGCGAACCTTAACGTAAACCTTTCCGTGTTCTCCCCAGGTTGAATCATTGAGTGACCCGTCGAGTGAGAACGTGTAAACTTCCAAGTTATTTCTCTCTCGGTCTCGTTTCCTCGTCGACATGAATGACCAACTCATTTTGCTGCTCAACTCGTTGTCTTGTCGGATGACTCGACTCGGTGTTGTTGTTGTCCGACTCAGTGGTGTTGGAGCTTAACTCTACCGGTAGAGCTATGTCATCGGAATCGGGGGAGAGCTTAGCTCGACAAACGGGACAGGTCACGTGGTAAGCCAACCAAGCGTCGATACAATCAAGATGAAACACGTGACAGCATTTCGGAATTACACGCAGCGTTTCATCGTCTTCGAACTCACTCAAACAAACCGCGCATTCCAGCGCCCGTGTACCAATTTGAAGGTTCTTAACATGGGAATATAAAAAAACGGGGAAATTCTCGATCACCTCCGGATCAAGACCGCTTGGCCGGAACCTTTGAGCAGAGGAAGCTGCAGCGGTGGTGGCGATTGGGTAAGATTCGTCGTAATGACGGATGTAAATAGAGAGGATCCAGACGAAGAAGAAAGCGCCGACGAGGACCATAACGACGATGGCCATCGAGGGGTCGAAATGACTGTAAAGACGGTACGAGTCTCCCCTTGGTGGTGGAGCTGTAGACTGTGCCGTCACTACGACGACGGTTAGTAAGTACAAGAAAATCGAACTGCTGAGATTAAACATCAGGGACAGTGGAATCAAAATTTTTAGAGAGGGTAATAGAAACGTTAGTCACTTGAAACACTTTATTTATTTATTTGTCTGAAATTTCGGGTTTGAGCTAAAAATATAAAGAAACAAGACAAAGATAAAAGAAGGAACAATAAAACTAAGGTTAAAGATAAGGAATTTCCCAATTGCAGTGGGCGGGAAGTAAAGATACCGGGGGAGGCTGACGTCATTTAATGGCATTGGCTCGATTTCTAACACTTTGTTCCACAAAAAAGAAAAGCTAAAACCCAGGTTAGCATATTAGTTTTTGGTTTATAATACATTTTTAAAATTTTCAAATTACTCGCACACTGAGTTCTACTACATTTCAAAAATCCGAGAAATTCTCATTGTGATAATAACATGAAAACAAAGGTTGAAAATGACATGAAATGAATATGAAAAAAGATGAAGGGTAGGATAAAACTTATTATTATTTTTTAAACTCTAGTCAGTCTTTTATCTTAATCACTTAAGTATTAAATTTTTAATATCGATTAATTATACATAACACATCATGATTATACTTTTATTTTGACCACTCAATTTTTAGATCGTTTTTATTTTAATAACTCAAAATAGATTTTTTTTCAAGTAACAAATCAGTCACACTATCAAGGGATTAAAATTTTCAATAATTATTTAATTGATTTTAATTTTTTAAAATTTAAATTTTTAATATTAAAAAAATTAGAATTTTGATGAATAAATACAATTTGATAATTTTTATATATTATTTTAATTTTATCACTTTTTATTTTAATTTTTGATATTTTTTACCTAATCAATACTTAAAAAATAATATATTTTAAGTGATTAGAATAAAAACGACTTAAAAATTAAGTGACCAAAATATAATAATTTTATTTTAAATGATCAAAATAAAAATATTTTAAAAATTGTTTCGCAAATTAACTAGTTTACAATATTTCTTTTTTCTGTGAAAGGACAATTTATTAATAAGATGAAAGTGAGTTTTTTTTTTTTTTTTAAGATGTATTGGTTCTAAAATGCAAATTGCAATTATTTTTTGGCTTTTCCTAATTGATGTGACATTAGAATTTTTTCCAAAATTTTATGATTATCGTTTAATTTCAGTTAAGAAGTCAAAAATTGGGGTTTTAGATCATGGTATAAACGCACTTGGGTTAACTTAGTGTTTAGATTACAAGTTTTGAAGATGCCGTTGTTTTTCAACCGAATAAATCCATTGTTTATGGAATAAGTCAAATCTGGTTTCTCTTTTCTTAAACAAACAAAGTGGCTTATGATTGTTACCAAAAAAATGGCGGCTTATGATTCCTTTGGTTTCTTTGATTTTTTTTTTTAACCGAAAGCCAAAAGGGCAAAATACAATTTAATAGCACTAGAAAATTAACAAAAAAAAAAAAAGTTCTAATTTATGGTTTTTTCGTCATTATAAGGATTTTTTTTTTTTGTTTGGTAGTGCTTTGAAATGATGTAATGGTTCCATGGAAATGTACTCCGAATGTTGAGGATGACAAGTTAAACAGATATGTCGGATTAACTTTTAAATTCATTTTTAATATTTAAAATTTCACCAACTATATATAAAAATCTAAAAAAAATGCCTTGTATATGATAAAAGTACAGAAAAATGCTATAACTGAGGCTTAAATAAAAAAAATTACCCATCATCTCCAGCAACGGTTAATGGAAATTAATGCCATTGCCACGTAAGGCAGTATCTGGAATGGCAGTTATATGAGCTTTCGTCATTTGCGTGGTGCTGGTCTGGAGGAGTTAAGTGGTGCCTGGAGGTGATGGGGCGATTAGAGCTTGGTGTGAGAACAGCTGTGAGGGTGGGCAGTTACGAGGGGGAAGAAGACGATGGAACGTCGGAGAGGAGATAGAGGGGGGAAAATATTTAGTTTATTTTATTTCTATTAATATTGTATATAAATTTTTATTTATATAAAAATGTCAGAGGCCACACTGAATGATTTAGAGAGCTTTTAAGGAACTAACGATTTGAACCAAAATTAGTAATACAATTAAAATTTAGGTACTATTTTTTACTAAAATTATTATAACAAAAAAGTCCTAGGACGATACTTTTTGGGGCGACATTTTCTTAAATGTTGGGATAGATTTGTCGACATATGCTTTGACCAACTCTTTGTATAAGCGTTGTGATATGCATGCCTAAGGCAACGCTTAAATAAGAGTTGGATTTGTCCGACACTATAGCGACACTTTTGGGCCGACACTTTCCTAAGTATTGGGATAGACTTGCCGACTGTTAACAAAGACAGTAAAGAAGAAAAATCAATTTATTCCATGCCTCAAATGATGACTAGCAGAGTATTTAATACAGTAAGTTAGTAACTAACTACTAACTAACTAACTACATAACAACTGAAGCTTAATAGAAACTTTAACAAACTTCTATTTACTTCATTCCATAACATGCCCCATGCTTCTCAACTTCCCAGCTTCTGCATGTCATCCTTTCCCATGGAAACAACTCCAAGCTTTCTTCTAAACTTTTCAAACAACCCTACTGATAAGGGCTTGGTCAAAATATCGGCAATCTGATCTTGTCCAGATATATGACCGACTTGAAGCATCTCATTTGCCACCTTTTCTCTGACAAAAAATAAGTCTAATTCAACGTGTTTAAATTTGGAATGCATGACAGGGTTGCTTGCTACAGTAACAGCAGCTGAGCTATCACACTAAACCATTGCTCTCCTTTGAACTGAAACACCGAGTTCTGACGGTAAAGACTGAATCCAAACGATTTCTGCTGTGACATGAGCCAAGCTTCGATATTCAGCCTTAGCGGTGGACCTCGACACTACTTGTTGCTTCCTAGAGCTCCAGGAAATTGGATTGCCTCCAAGAAAGACACAGAAGCCGGAGGTGGAACGACGATCATCAGTATCAGATGCCCAACTTGCATCGGAATAGCCTTCGAGAATTAGCTTTGAGTGCCGAGTGATCTGTAACCCAAAGTCTAGTGTCCCTTGTAAGTATCTTAGGATTCTTTTGACTGCTTTGAAATGTGTATCCAAGGGTTTGTGCATATACTGACAAACCTTGTTGACAGAGAAGGCAATGTCTGGTCTTGTTATTACGACGTATTATAAAGCACCCACAATGCTGCGGAAGAGGCGTTCCTTCTCTATTGGACTTCCTTCATGAACCGATAACCGACAGGTGGACATCATTAGTGTAGGAGAAGCATTCGACTTATCCATGAAAGCACGTTGAAGTAACTCCAATATGTACTTCTTTTGACTCAAAAAAATACCACTCGAGGTATGTGTTACTTCGATTCCAAGAAAGTTGTTCAGCTGGCCCAAGTCCTTCAAAGAAAAATGAATATTAAGATCCTTGACAAAGTGATCAATGCCAAGAGAGTCATTACCAGTGATTATTATATCATCAATGTAGACCAAAACAAAGATAAGTTGAGACCCTATGCGTCAAATGAAGAGAGAATTATCAGCCTTGGATGCAACAAACTGAGTAGCCAGCAAGTATTCAGGCAATTTGTGAAACCATGCACGAGGTGCTTGTTTAAGGCCATAAAGTGCCTTTCGCAGTTTGCAAACAAGCGGTCGACCATCAAGTTGGTGATGTTCAAAACCAGGTGGTTGAGTCATATAAATCTCCTTATTCAGATCCCCATTTAAAAAAGCATTGTTGATGTCAACCTGTCTGAGAGACCATCCTCTAGACACAGCAAAAGCCAAAACGACCCGGATTGATGTCGGCTTGACTACAGGACTAAAGGTCTCCAAAAAATTCGATATCAGCCTCTTGTAAATAACCTTTAACAACTAATCTTCCTTTATAGCGAGCTACTGACCCATCTAAATGGTGTTTGACCTTGAAAATCCACTTGCAACCAATGGTTTGATGACCTTCAGGCAATGGTACAAGATCCCATGTGTGATTGGCTAATAAGGCCTCATATTCGGCTTGTGCAACTGCAGTCCAAGCAGGACTTTAAAAGCCTCATCAATAGTAGACGGCTCCTTTTCATGCAAAGTAGTAGAGAAAATCTTTGGCTTAAAGATGCCATTCTTTGACCGAGTCGTCATTGGATGACAATTAACAGGAGAAGTTGGCTGTGTACAAGTAAGAGCAAGAGCATGAGACATAGATGAGCCAGTCATCGAAAATGAATCCCTTGGTGAAGATGGCAAATGAGGAAAATGGAGGACAACCGGAGGCTAACCTGAAGTTGAGGCAATGGGAGCTGTTGTAGAACGGAAAGAACCATGAGAAAAATGACTATTAGATACCACCACCAGAACACGAGAATTATGATGAAGAAATCTTGTAGGAGTCACGGCTGGTGCCTGAGAGAAACCATCCTGAAATGGAAAGCAAGCCTCATCAAACAGTACATGTCGTGAAACAAAAACATGACCATCCTCAACTAGGCATCTGTAACCCTTCTGATTAGACCCAAAACCAAGAAAAACACACCGCTGAGAATGAAAATGAAGTTTGTGTGGCTGAAACGGCCTCAAGTATGGAAAGCATGCACTCTCAAACACTTTCAATTGAGAATAGTCAAGTTGAGCCTTATAGAGTTTCTCATAAGAGCTTTGATGTTGTAAATCAGGTGTTGGTAACCTGTTGATGATATGTACTGCATGAGAAAAAGCCGACGACCAATAATCTAACGGTATTGAAGCCCGAGCTTGTAACACCCTAACCCGTGTCCGTCACCGAATTAGGGCCACAAGGTGTTACTTATCAAAAACTTAAACACTTTGCTTTATAACAATGTATGTATATATAAGTACTCGCACCACATAAATATATAGTCAGTCAAAACATATCTACTCATTTACCCAATGCACATGCAACCTTATTATTAATACGCCATGGCCAAACATATCCTAAGTTCAATATGACCGAATATATATACATTATGCATAACTTTACCACGTTACTAAATTATGTATCAAAATACCATTCATTCTCTGATGACTTAATCACCAAATAAAACTAAATGGTTATTTACACTTTAATCAAACGAAATTTAAATACATTCCATATACATGTAATGATTGCAATATCCTATTTAACATATATCATTTTCGCATACAATTCATACACAAATACGTCATGTAATACCTTATTACTTACCATTATACACCGAATCCATATAATTAAATATGCTAGTAAATCTCCATTGTAAAAACATGCATATGTATATTTATATAAAAATAAATGCATATACATCAAACGGTTGTACATATAAACTATGAAATATTATACAACTTGAATATATATATATAATTTAACAAAATATGCACTGTCAAAGCATTATTTAGACTCAAAATGCCATGAACCACAAAACCAAACCATACCTATTATAAATACATACAATGGCCGGATACAAATACTAGCTAAAACCTTCACAACCATGCAAAATAATAACATGAACATACCCAGTATCATTACCGAACATAACTATTACACTTAATCATTAACAATTGGACATGCCATTATACCTAACACATAAGTAAAGTTTAACAAAAGAAATAGCCATATTCGCAAGGCTATATATATATATATATATAAATACAAGACCGAACATCATTCAATTAAACCGTAATTCAACCTATACATGCCTTTGATTCAAAGATTAAACTTAAGTACCAAAAAGGGGTGATAGCGTGGTCGACTTCTTCGACGATCCTCTGAGCCCATAGCTGAATCAACAATCTATAAAACAGTAAAGTAAACACGTACAGAGTAAGCTTACTAGCTTTGTAAGTCTCAAGCAAATGATAATACAACATTCAAACACTTAAACATTTTAATCTTTAAACCTATGACATTGAATATAAACATTTCAATATGCGAATTTATACAGGGCCGAATACTACTAGTTCATTAACCTAAGTAATTGCACTTCATTACCATAAACCTGTATCTCATCGAAGTACAAAGTAAATATATTACATGAATCACATGCTCCAAATCATATAAGTATAACATTCATATCAACTATGTTATCACACTCAAAATCTTATCACTTTTAACATTTCTATTTGTAACCGAATTTCCCCAAATAGTACATTTAAGCTCAAATTCTATCATATAATATTCATACACATCGACCGTAAGCTCAATTGCACATAACACCATTCTTATCATATTATCCCAACTCAAGTAGTATTAAACACAACTTACCTTACTCCCGGTAATTATAAAGGAACTTATGCTTACCTGAGCTTTTAACTCGATACATTGACTATGTTTCACCTCGAATAATTTATGGTTTCTCCATTTAAAATGCATCACCGGCATCAAACATGCTAGGCATCAAAGCCCGATATGTAACACCGGCACAAAGCCTGCTAGGCTCAAAGTCCGGAATAAGTCACCGGCACTAGGCCTGCTAGGCTCAAAGCCCGAATATCAACACAGTCAACATTCCCATACACATTACTTAATGCTAAAATCACAACCATCTCATATACTTTAATTTACAATCACATATTAAACCGGACATAATTATTCACATTACATTCAACAAGCAAATTTACTACAAGTTCATACCCCATATTCGGCCAACATATATTTTCATGCCTTAAATTCCAAATTTTATCATATACTACTTTCGTAAATGATTCTTCGGCATAAATTTGCTTAAGGACTTACCTCGACTGTCGACGGACCGCGTAAACGGCTATTCGATAACCTTCGTCTTTCCCTAATCCAAATCCGTTTTTCTTTGTTCTTGATCTAAACACATTAAAATTCAGCTCATTCAAGTACATTTCATCTCAATTTAGTCCCTAAGCATATAAATAGGTAAATTACCATTTTACCCCTACTATTTCACATTTTCACAATTTAGTCCTAATTGCACAAAACACAAAATACACAAAATTTCAATATGGTACCTTAGGGCCGAATATTCATAGGGACCATACTAGTCCATATCTTTCATTTATTTTGCAAATAAGCCCCTCTAAAAATTTATTTTTACAAATTAGCGCTAAATACTCAATTTCACCAAAATTTCCAATTCAAAACTTGTTAATCTTTAACATAACTTTAATATAAAATCATCAAACATCAAAAATCACATGAACATGTCAATGGCCGAATCTCACATACATACTAATCTCAAAAATTCTAGCATGGGTCGGGTAATATACGAAGCAACGATCTCAAAAACGTAAAAATTATCAAAAACTGAAATTAAACTAACCTTGAATTTGTGATTATAAATGCCGGAATTCAAGTGAACCTAAACCCCTTTTCTTTTCTCCACATTTGGCCAAGCAAGGTAAAAGATGATAATGCCTTTTTTTTATGTTTTATTTAACATATTATAAGACATTTAATCAATTACTATTATAACCTTATTATATAAAATCATACAATATAAAAATTAAGGTTAAACATGTCATATGTCACCCACTAACTTAAAAATGGGTTATTTACCCCTTTGATGCTTCATATTAAAAAGCCATCCTCATTCTAGCACTTTACGCTATAGCATGCAACTTTTACACTTTACGCGACTTAGTCCTTTTTGTTAAATTGAACACATAAACGGTTAAATTTTTCTACGAAACTTTCACACACATAAAAGCACATATAATAAGCACAAAATATATCATTTAAATATATTTCAGACTCGGATTCGTGGTCTCGAAACCACCGTTTCGATTAGGGTCACATTCGGACTGTTACAACTCTCCCCCTAAAGGATTTTTGTCCCCGAAAATCTTACCGTTAAACAAAGTTGAATATTGTTGCCTCATTGAATCTTCAGGCTCCCACGTAGCCTCTTCAACTCCGTGCCTATTCCACAGTACTTTCACTAATGGAATTCTCTTGTTTCTCAACTCTTTCGTTTCCCGAGCTAAAATACGGATCGGTTCTTCTTCATACGTCATATCGATTCGGATTTCAATCTCAGACGGAGTAATCACATGTGACAGATCTGATCTATATTTACGAAGCATTGAAATGTGAAATACGTTGTGTATCTTTTCTAATTCAGAGGGCAATTTCAATCTATAAGCAACAGGCCCAATACGTTCAATGATCTCGTACGGTCCGATAAACCTCGGGCTTAGTTTGCCTTTCCGACCAAATCGGAGTACTTTTTTCCATGGGGAAACTTTCAAGAATACCCGATCTCCGACCTGGAACTCTATATCTTTGCGCTTCAAATCAGCATAGGACTTTTGACGATCCAAGGCAGCTTTCAAACTATCTCTGATTATAACCACCTTCTGTTTTGTCTCTTTAATCAGATCAACCCCGTGTATCTTGTTTTCACTGAGTTCGGTCCAGTACAATGGTGTACGACACTTGCGGCCATATAGAGCTTCATATGGTGCCATTTTGATACTAGATTGAAAACTGTTATTATAAGCAAATTCAATCAAAGGTAAGTATCTTTCCCACGTACCTTCAAACTCAAGGACGCAACATCTCAACATGTCCTCAAGTATCTGAATGGTTCGTTCAGACTGACCGTCTGTCTGCGGATGAAAAGCTGTACTAAAGTGGAGTTTAGTACCTAAAGCATCTTCCAAAACCGCGATGTGAATCTCGGGTCTCTGTCTGAAACAATGGAACTCGGCACACCATGTAACCTCATAATCTGCGATACATACAATTCAGCGAGTTTATCAAGTAAATAGCCTGTACTAACTGGCACAAAGTGAGCTGATTTAGTCAGTCTATCTACTATAACCCAGACTGCATCTTTCTTGCTCGGTGCCATAGGCAAACCGGATACAAAATCCATTGTAATTCTATCCCATTTCCATTCAGGTATCATGATTGGCTGAAGTAATCCAGAAGGCACTTGATGTTCGGCTTTGACTTGCTGACATATTAAACACTTTGAAACAAATTCAGATATATCCCTTTTCATGCTAGGCCACCAGTAAAACTGTTTCAAATCATTATACATCTTCGTGCTACCCAGATGTATCGACATTTGACTATTATGAGCCTCGTTTAAAATCATCTGAATCAAATCTACATTCCTCGGAATACATATTTGGCCTTTGAAGTTTAAGCAATTATTTTCATCAATTCGAAACTCTAACTCTCCACCATTTTCACACTGACCTCGTCTAGCAATCATCTCTTTGTCGATTTTCTGTGCATCACAAATTTACTGAATAAACAACGGTCTTGCCTTCAACTCGGCTATGATTGAACCATCACCAGACATAACCATGTGTGCGTTCAACGCACGAAGAGCAAACAGTGATTTTTGACTTAAGGTATCCGCAACAACATTAGCTTTTCCTGGATGGTAATCAATTACTAATTCATAGTCTTTCAATAGTTCTAACCATCTGCGTTGTCTCAAGTTCAAATCTTTTTGAGTCATTAAGTACTTCAAGCTTTTGTAATCTGAATAAACATGACATTTTTCGTCGAACAAGTAATGACGCCATATTTTCAAAGCGAAAACTATGGCTGCTAGTTCCAAATCATGAGTCGGATAATTTCTTTCGTGAGGCTTCAATTGTCTCGAAGCGTAGGCTATGACTTTGCCTTCCTGCATCAAAACGCAACCCAAGCCATTCAAAGAAGCATCATTGAAAACAATAAATTCTTTACCCGATTCAGGCTGAGCTAACACTGGAGCTTCGGTTAAAAGGGCTTTCAACTGATCGAAACTTTTCTGACATTTTTCCGACCATTCAAACTTGACATCTTTCTGTAGTAGATTTGTCAAGGTGTAGCTATCATGGAAAAACCTTTGATGAATCGTCTGTAGTATCCTACAAGTTCCAGAAGGCTTCGAATTTCGGAAACATTCTTTGGTGGTTTCCAATCAAGTATAGCCGATATTTTGTTTGGATCAACCCGAATACCTGACGCTGAAACAACATGACCCAGGAAGCTGACTTCATTCATCCAGAACTCACACTTACTAAACTTTGCATACAACTGCCGATCTTGCAAAGTTTGTAGTACTAATCTCAAATGCTCGGCATGCTCGGTTTCATCTTCAGAGTAGATCAGTATATCATCAATAAACACTACCACAAATCGATCCAAATACTGTTTGAAAACCCGATTCATCAAATCCATAAAAACAACAGGTGCATTAGTAAGCCCAAAAGGCATAACCAGAAACTCAAAATGTCTGTACCTCATTCGGAATGCAGTCTTAGGCACACCGGAATCTCTGACTCGCAACTGGTAATAACCCGATCTCAGATCTATTTTTGAAAACACTGAAGCCCCTTTCAACTGGTCAAACAAATCATCAATTCGAGGCAACGGGTATTTACTCTTTATTGTCACTTTATTTAACTGCCGATAATTAATACACATTCACATAGTCCCATCTTTCTTTTTTACAAATAGAACTGGTGCACCCCAAGGAGAAAAACTCGGTCGTGCAAAGCCCCTATCTGTCAACTCTTGTAACTCTGCTTTCAATTCTTTCAATTCAGTAGGTGCCATCCGATACGGAGCTATCGAAATCGGAGTCGTCCCTGGTACTAATTCAATGCCAAACTCAATCTCTCGTACTGGTGGTAAACCCGGTAATTCTTCAGGAAACACATCTGAGTATTCACACACAACCGGTACGGATTCAATCTGTTTTTCAGACACTTTATTATCCAACACGTAAGCCAAGTAAGCTTCACATCCTTTTCTCACATACTTTCAGGTTAGCATCGAGGATATTACTGTAGGTAACCCACTCAAATCAGTAGATTCAACCCGGATGATTTCACCATTTTGACATCTCAAATCAATAATCTTTCTTTTGCAATTCACCACTACATCATGCAAAGTTAACCAGTCCATTCCCAAAATTATATCGAACTCGTCGAAAGGTAACAACATTAAATTAGCTGGAAAGCAGGAGTCCCTAATCATCAATGGGCAACCTTTACACACTTTATCAACAACTACACATCGACCTAAGGGGTTGGACACACGGATTACAAACTCAGTAGACTCAACAGGTAGAGTCTTACTGGTTACTAGAGTTTCACACACATATGAATGAGTCGAACCAGGATCAATCAATGCAATCACAGTAATATCATAAAGAGTGAAAGTACCAGTGATAACATCTGGGGAAGAAGCATCCTCTCTGGCACGAATAGCATACGCTCTAGCTGGTGCACGAGCCTCTGATCTAACTGCAGTGTCTTTATGACTGCCACTAACATTTCCCGTATGCCTAGGTGGTCTGCCTCGCACTGACACATTGCTCGGTCTGATGTTCTGAACTGTATTCTGCTCGGCTAACATCGGGCACTCTCTGATGAAATGATCTGACGATCCACATTTAAAGCAAGACCGATCACAGAATCTACAACTCCCGGAATGCCATTTACCATAGTGCTTGCATTCAACTCGATTCTGCGGAACATTACCAACAGTGGCCATCGAGGTAGCTCGGGAACCCACTGGAGGTCGGTCTCGTCTAGACATATCTGAAGTAGCTTTATGTCGGCCAGAATCATCTCTGAACTTTTTAGATACAGATTGGAAAGCCTTACTCGATGATCTCTTACGAGTATCTCTAGCTTCCATCTCAGCTTTTCTTTTCTCTTTTCCAAGTTCTTCAGCTTTGCAAGCTCGTTCGACAAGTACTACAAACTCTTTAATTTCAAGAATGCCAACCAACAACTTTATGTCTTCATTCAGGCCGTCTTCAAATCTTTTACACATAATGGCTTCAGTGGATACGCACTCTCGGGCATATCGACTCAATTTGACAAATTTCCGCTCATATTTAGTCACAGTCATGCGGCCCTGTTTTAGCTCCAAAAATTCTTTCCTTTTCTGATCGATGAACCTTTGGCTAATATATTTCTTATGGAAATCGATCTGAAAGAAATCCCACGTCACTTTTTCTTTCGGAACCACTGATACTAGTGTATTCCACCAGTGATATGCAGTGTACCATAATAGAGATATAGCACATTTCAGACATTCATCTGGAGTACAATATAGCTCATCAAGTACCCGAATAGTGTTATCAAGCCACATCTCAGCCCGCTCCGCATCATCATCATCATTAGCTTTGAATTCTTCGGCCCCATATTTTCTAATTTTATCAACAGGAGGCCTACTAGATCTCATCGGATCTATCATCGGAGGTGCTGAAGGTACTGGAGTTGGATTATTCGGGGGTGGAGGTTGTTGTACAGCCGGGTTAGTCTGAACAAACTGGGTAAACCACTCGTTCATCATCTGGTAGAAGGCTTGTTTAGCCACCCCCTCGTGGCTACCCGAAACTGGTCGAGAGTCTACTGGCGCTGATCCACGTGCACGGTCAGGCGCTACACTCTCTACATCATCCGCTATGGCTCTGTCGGGATCAGGATTCATTTACTATATAAAACACAGTTTGAGATGTTAGAAGTCACCACACTATCAAATATATAACAAAGGCATGTATAGCTAGACTCACAGCGCTACGGCAGTCCTAGAATCGACTAAACCTGGCTCTGATACCAATCAAATGTAACACCCCTAACCCGTGTCTGTCGCCGAATTAGGGTCACAAGGTGTTACTTATCAAAAACTTAAACACTTTGCTTTATAACAATGTATGTATATATAAGTACTCGCACCACATAAATATATAGTCAGTCAAAACATATCTACTCATTTACCCAATGCACATGCAACCTTATTATTAATACGCCATGGCCGAACATATCCTAAGTTTAATATGGCCGAATATATATACATTATGCATAACTTTACCACGTTACTAAATTATGTATCAAAATACCATTCATTCTCTGATGACTTAATCACCAAATAAAACTAAATTGTTATTTACACTTTAATCAAATGAAATTTAAATACATTCCATATACATGTAATGATTGCAATATCCTATTTAACATATATCATTTTCGCATACAATTCATACACAAATACGTCATGTAATACCTTATTACTTACCATTATACACCAAATCCATATAATTAAATATGCTAGTAAATCTCCATTGTAAAAACATGCATATGTATATTTATATAAAAATAAATGCATATACATCAAACGGTTGTACATATAAACTATGAAATATTATACAACTTGAATATATATATATATATATATATAATTTAATCGAATATGCACTGTCAAAGCATTTTTTAGAATCAAAATGCCATGAACCACAAAACCAAACCATACCTATTATAAATACATACAATGACCGAATACAAATACGAGCTAAAACCTTCACAACCATGCAAAATAATAACATGAACATACCCAGTATCATTACCGAACATAACTATTACACTTAATCATTAACAATTGGACATGCCATTATACCTAACACATAAGTAAAGTTTAACAAAAGAAATAGCCATATTCACAAGGATATATATATATAAATACAAGACCGAACATCATTCAATTAAACCGTAATTCAACCTATACATGCCTTTGATTCAAAAATTAAACTTAAGTACCAAAAAGGGGTGATAGTGTGGTCGACTTCTTCGACGATCCTCTGAGCCCGTAACTGAATCAACAATCTATAAAACAGTAAAGTAAACACATACAGAGTAAGCTTACTAGCTTTGTAAGTCTCAAGAAAATGATAATACAACATTCAAACACTTAAACATTTTAATCTTTAAACCTATGACATTGAATATAAACATTTCAACATGCGAATTTATATAGGGCCGAATACTACTAGTTCATTAACCTAAGTAATTGCACTTCATTACCATAAACCTGTATCTCATTGAAGTACAAAGTAAACATATTACATGAATCACATGCTCCAAATCATATAAGTATAACATTCATATCAACTATGTTATCACACTCAAAATCTTATCACTTTTAACATTTCTAGTTGTAACCGAGTTTCCCAAAATAGTACATTTAAGCTCAAATTCTATCATATAATATTCATACACATCGATCGTAAGCTCAATTGCACATAACACCATTCTTATCGTATTATCCCAACTCAAGTAGTATTAAACACAACTTACCTTACTCCCGGTAATAATAAAGGAACTTATGCTTACCTGAGCTTTTAGCTCGATACATTGACTATGTTTCACCTCGAATAATTTATGGTTTCTCCATTTAAAATGCATCACCGGCATCAAGCCTGCTAGGTATCAAAGCCCGATATGTTACACTGGCACAAAGCCTGCTAGGCATAAAGCCCGATATGTAACACCGGCACAAAGCCTGCTAGGCATAAAGCCCGATATGTAACACCGGCACAAAGCCTGCTAGGCTCAAAGCCTGAAATCAGTCACCGGCACTAGGCCTGCTAGGCTCAAAGCCCAAATATCAACACAATCAACATTTCCATACACATTACTTAATGCTAAAATCACAACCATCTCATATACTTTAATTTACAATCACATATTAAAACAAACATAATTATTCACATTACATTCAACAAGCAAATTTACTACAAGTTCATACCCCATATTCGGCCAACATATATTTTCATGCCTTAAATTCCAAATTTTATCATATACTACTTTCGTAAATGATTCTTCGGCATAAATTTGCTTAAGGACTTACCTCGACTGTTGACGGACCGCGTAAACCGGCTATTCGATAACCTTCGTCTTTCCCCGATCTAAGTCTGTTTTTCTTTGTTCTTCATCTAAACACATTAAAATTCAGCTCATTCAAGTACATTTCATCTCAATTTAGTCCCTAAGCATATAAATAGGTAAATTACCATTTCACCCCTACTATTTCACATTTTCACAATTTAGTCCTAATTGCACAAAACACAAAATACACAAAATTTCAATATGGTACCTTAGGGCCGAATATTCATAGGGACCATACTAGTCCATATCTTTCATTTATTTTGCAAATAAGCCCCTCTAAAAATTTATTTTTACAGATTAGCCCTAAATACTCAATTTCACCAAAATTTCCAATTCAAAACTTGTTAATCTTTAACATAACTTTAATATAAAATCATCAAACATCAAAAATCACATGAACATGTCAATGGCCGAATCACACATACATACTAATCTAAAAAATTCTAGCATGGGTCGGGTAATATACGAAGCAACGATCTCAAAAACGTAAAAAATTATCAAAAACTGAAATCAAACTAACCTTGAATTTATGATTATAAATGCCAAAATTCAAGTGAACCTAAACCCCTTTTCCTTTATCCACATTCGGCCAAGCAAGGTAAAAGATGATAATGCCTTTTTTTATGTTTTATTTAACATATTATAAGACATTTAATCAATTACTATTATAACTTTATTATATAAAATCATACAATATAAAAATTAAGGTTAAACATGTCATATGTCACCCACTAACTTAAAAATGGGTTATTTACCCATTTAATGCTTCATATTAAAAAGCCATCCTCATTCTAGCACTTTACGCTATAGCATGCAACTTTTACACTTTACGCGACTTAGTCCTTTTTGTTAAATTGAACACATAAACGGTTAAATTTTTCTACGAAACTTTCACACACATAAAAGCACATATAATAAGCACAAAATATATCATTTAAATATATTTCAGACTCGGATTCATGGTCTCAAAACCACCGTTCCGATTAGGGTCACATTCGGACTGTTATAGAGCTAGTAGTGCAAGTCCCATGTCAACTACATGTCGATGTCTCCTTTCAGCAACCCTATTTTTTTCTGAGGTGTAAGGACAATTTATTTGATGCTGAATACCTAGTTGAGAGAGAGTGGTGGATAAGGAACGATACTGGCCCCCCAATCTGTCTGAAGCTTTTTGATTGATAGCCCAAATTGTTCTTGAATCATCTTGTGAAAATGGATGAAACAGCGAAATACTTCATACTTGGATTTGAGAAAATATAACCATGTAAATCTGCTATACATGTCGAAAAAAAAGACATAATAAGAAAAGCCATTAGATGACACATGTGATGGTCCCCAAACATCTGATGCCACTAATTCAAATGAAAACTTGTACACTGTTTGTGAGGGACTGAAGGGTAACTTGTGGAACTTGCCCATCTTACAAGGTGTACACACAAACTGTAAGTTGTGATGCTTGAAAGTAACATTACAAGAATTCAAAACATGGGAAAGAGTATTATGACAGGGATGTCCAAGCCTGTCGTGCCATAGCTCAACAGGAGAAGAAGTCTGCACATTACACACAAGAGGAGAACCGAAGCTTCGAGTAGAACTGAGCCTATGTGAAGTAGGACGAGAAAAATGAAACCGATAAAAACCATCATGCATGTGGCCCTCCAGTAGAATCTTCTCCGTCTGAATGTCCTTCACAAAATACAAGAAAGGATGAAACTCGAAATATACTGCATTGTCTTTTGCAAACTGCCCTACTGATATCAGATTTTTACAAACTGCAAGAACATGAAGTACATTTTTTAGATGTAACAGTCGAGAACCAGCTACAAATGTTGAAGAACCTATGTTAGCAATGGAAACTGACTCACCATTACCCATTGAAACTTGACTTGTACCTGTGTAAGTGGAAGCATCATTAAGACCAGTTATATTCGGAGTGAAGTGATTAGTCGCACCCGAATCAGGATACCAAGTTTGAGTAGTCAATGAAGAAGGCATGGCTGGAGAAGATGATGCAGGAGCTGCAGATGGAGTCTTTGAATGCGAGCTACAACAGTGGATTGAGGAACACTGGGAAGGGGAAACTGCACCAAGATGATGATAATTGACCGACACTAAAGAACTCGAACCAGGGCAAAAAAAATTCTCATCAAAATGATGATAGCATGTCTACACCAAGTGTCCTATTTTACCACACAACTAACATTGTGGTTTAGAGCGGGACCATCCTCTTCCTGAACCACGAGAACGGCCACGAGACCACCCACGAGCTTGACTCCTTTGATTTTGATTAAAACTACGAGTAGAATCAGAATTAGACTTCATGTTGTCGAGATTACCTTGCTGTGATTGAGTCACCAAGTTAGCTTAGAGAGGCATATCAGTCAACAGAGCTAATTGACGTGCTTCACAATCAAGAAGCGTCTCATGTACCAGCTCAAGACTCATAGAAGTGGCAGAGACAAGCAGTCGAATGAATTCAAACTCGATGGGAAGGCCAGCCAAGATAACGCTAACTTGTTCTTGCTCAGTGACGGGACATCTAGCTGCAGTCAGATTGTCACTTAGACTTTTAACCGTGGAGATGTAATCTTTAATTGAGAGACTTATTTTCTTGATCGAGTATAACTCATGCCGCATACTTGAGAGCTTGATATTGGACTTGGCACCAAACCTTCTGTCAATGGTTGTCCAAATATCACGACTGGTCTTGGTGGTTGTTAGATGTACCAATATCTCATCAGAGACTGTGGACAAAAGCCATGAGGCCAAGAACTTATCCTGTTTGTTATGAATAAGAAATGCAGGACTTGCTATAAGCTGACTATCAGTGCTAGGAACAAAAGTAGGAGGAGGAAGTGTTGTGCCTAAAACAAACCCTTCAAGACCATAACCTTTAAGGATCAACAGTAACTGATGTTTCCATAACAAATAATTCTGTTGACTGAGTTTAATAGTATCATGTTTGGCAAAGTAATGAATACCAGTCGAAGGAAGAATCTCAGGTTGATGGACTGCTTCTCCTGAGTTGGTAGAATGCCGTGGTGTGTCAATTGTTGGAACACCGTCTGTAGTCATTATCACAAGAAAGAAGAGAACAAATAAAAAAGGAAAAAAATTACACCAAGAATGCTATGGCTCTTGATACCATGTTAACAGAGACAGTAAAGAAGAAAAATGAATTTATTCCATGCCTCAAATGAGGACTAGCAGAGTATTTAATATAGTAAGTTAGTAACTGACTACTAACTAACTAACTACATAACAACTGAAGCTTAACAGAAACTTTAACAAACTTCGATTTACTTCATTCCATAACACCGACATACGCTTTGGCCAACCATTTTCATAAGGGTTGGGATATGCATGCCTAGGGCAATGCTTAAATAAGAGTCGACTTTTTCCAACACTATGCCGACACTTTTGGGCCGACACTTTCTTAAGTGTTGGGGTAGACTTGCCGACATACGCTTTGGCCAACTCTTTGTTTAAGGGTTGAGATATGCATGCCTAAGGCAACGCTTAAATAAGAGTCACCTTTGTCCAACACTATGCCGACACTTTCCTAAGTGTTGGGATAGACTTTTCGACATACGCTTTGGCCAACTCTTTGTATAAGGGTTGAGATTGCCTAAGGCAACGCTTAAATAAGAGTCGCCTTTGTCCATACAACTTTGGCATCATGCATACAACTTATTTATGAATGCAAACATAATCCTATTTTAACTAAGGAAAGTATAAACTAAGTAATCCTATTTTAACTAAGGAAAGTATAAACTAAGTTTCATATGACACAAGCTACTAGTTTCATATTAAGCCTTTATGTCTAGGGAAACAATTTTTATTTTTTTAACAGTTTATTGATTTCACCTTTAAGCCTTTATGTCTAAGGAAATAGTTTCATACAACATAATAGCAAGGTTTATGTCTAAAAAAATAAAAAATGGTATTTATGAATGCAAACAAATTTTTTTTTTATTTTTTTAACAATTAGTTTCACACAAGCTACTAGTCTCATATTAAGCCTTTGTCACCCAAAGGAACTTGATTTCAATTTCCTATTTGAACAGTTTATTGGGATATGAAGGGCTTGAAGTTGTTAATCCAAAGGAACTTGATAATCTTCTAAAGGAAGATGTATGCTATTTCATTTTATTTGTTATTTCCTATCTAGTGCACCATTAAATTTATTATATTTTACTATAACAGTTTAAGGTTGAATGAGGTCTATAATTGGCTTACAGGAAGGTTGGGGCTTGGGGGATAACACTAAATATAGAAAAGAGTCGGGAAGCAATAATGGTGAAATAAGAAAAGACTTCATATGTTACAAGTAGGTAGTAAAGAAAATGGATTGTTAGGGTATATGGTATACTTGGATCTGGAGATGTTTCTGTAACATCCTGATTTAGGGGCTATGCATTTGATGTGTTTTTGTGTGTATGCTTTGTGTAATGTGTTTGCTTAGGGTGTATGGGAGTCTAGGAAAGGCCCGGGGAAAAGCCAGAGCCTTGGCTAAAATTTTCTTTTTAGGCACTTTAGTGGAGGAGCTAGCTGGAATAGGACTTAAGGGATTATGTTGGTGTTTGGTTGACACAAGAAAAGGAGTGGCAGAGTGGCAAGGAGGCGCCATTTAAGATGCTGGTAAGTGACGCCACAAGGAGTAGGAGAGGGAGCAGGTTCAAGTTACAAGGAGCTCATTTTGGGAGTTCTTTTTGGCATCAGGGAGAGCAGAGGTAGAATTCGACTGGGACACTTCATGATAGGGGAGTGGACTGAGTCAAATAATTTGATTGAATGGCAGAGAGGAAAAAGTGGAGTTTGAAGTGTTCAAAATATTTCAAACGGGTGATCAGGAGGAATTTGAGGAGAAAAGAAAGGGATGGGCATTGTGAGCTTGGTGTTGGCCGAATTTCAAACTCATAGTAGAGGGGGAAATCAGTTTTGTTTGGTTAGGGTGTGCCGAATTTCTACTTTGGAAACATAGGCTTTTTGTTCTCAAAAGAGTGCATTTTCGGCTTTTGGGTTGGTAAGTGCCGAAAATTTTGAATAGTCAAGTGAGAGTTCTCTTCCCATTTTCGGCATTTGAGGTTTTCTTTCATTCTCTTCTTCATTTTCTGCTAAAGCCAAACTTACTCAAGTCTTGTCGAAAATTCTTCTTCTTTACCATTCCTACCACTTCTTTTCCTTTCATTTTTATTCTTCTTCTCTCAATTGTTTCTTTCTCAAAAGCTGAAACCCCTAACCCCATTCTCATCTCCATTTCTATGCTATAGCCGAATGTCCCTTGTCCATAGTTCTTTTCTCTAATTTCTTCTACAAGCTGAATCTTCCTAGCCTTCTCTTTTTCATCTTTTCTTTTGATATCTGCTAAAACTGAAAACTCCTAAGTCCCATTTGTAGTTCTTTTATTTTATTTTTTGGCTCTTTCATCTTCTTCCCTGTCATTGCTGAATTCTCTTTTAAGCGATAGCCGAATCTCCTATGTTAAGGTAAGTGTTTAACTCTTTATTATCTCTTTCGGTTTTTGGAAGCCAAAGCCGAATGGCTAATTGGCTTGGTAAGGCCATCGTTGGATTTTTTATTCTTATTGTTTCTTATGTTCTCTTTGGGGCGCTATTTCGGGAATTGAAGAAAATTCAAATCATCTAGATCCCTAAGCCAGAAACCGTTAATCTCTGAACCCTATCTCTCTTTTCGAGATTTCAAGGTAAGGGTGTTCTCTTTAGATTTTGTTTAGGCTTGTTATTGTATTCGTTACCTTAACCCTATATTGTGGTTTAACAACCATATTTCATTATGGTAGCATCTGACAAGATCTTTTGATGGAATCCAATACCGATCAGGCAAAGGAGGGGGTTAGACCCATAAACCCAGCCCCTAAGTTTAAGAAGCGAGCGGTGTCAGTAGTCCGAGATTGGCCACCGGGTTGTGGACCGGCTTCAGAGCAGAGTCGTAGGCAGATTGTAGTTGTTTCTACTATCGATAGTGTCGACGTAGAAAATATTGTTTTACGTGTTACCAGGTGTGCAAACCCTCACACACTTTATTTATTTTAGCTGTATTATTAATTGTATGGGCTGAAAAGCCGGAGAAGGCTGTGTATACAGTCGAAATACCCTTATGGGTAGGGCAGGGAGTGCCAGGTACGTATCTGTGATGATTCAATATGAGGTTGGATGTATGTGATATTTTAATGCCTTGTTAATAGCATGTTACATTTATTATGACATATATGTTGTGCATGGGATGTGGGAATGATGATAAATGGTAATTGATAAGGTCACATAGTGATCGGTGGCTCTGCCGTAAATGATTTATGAGGTCACATGGTGACCACTGGCTCTGCCACAAACGATTTATAAGGTCAGATAGTGATCGGTGGCTAAGCCACAGTGGATTTAAAGGTCACATAGTGATCATTGTTAAAACCGGCGGCATGACTGTCGAGACGGCGTGTAGCGGATGGAGGGTTGATTGTAGAAATCCCCACGGTGTGATGGTTGGTACGGGATGGCGTGTAGAGGATGGAAAATGCTAGGTTGGGCTGGGCTTGATGCATTCATGTAGTTGTATGATATCATGTATGGGCTAAATATGAGATGGTAGGCCATGGGCCATGTTGTGTGTTTTAATGGTTTTACACACTGAGTCTTTGTGACTCACCCATTTTCTAACTTTACAGGTAATCAGTAGACTGTGGATTTGGGAGCCGAGGCGGACTCATGGAGGCCATAAAGTCTTTTCTTTTTGTAAACTTTTACTACTTTAATTTAATTTTATTTGGGGATTTTTGATGTAATAAGGCCTTCCTAAATTGATGTTTGGGTTTTAATTTTATCTGTTTATCGTTTATTAAAAACTTGACACTACGCAAATTTGAACACGAAATTAAAAATGGGATTTTCAAAATACGAGTAACTCAAAGCACACGTATTCTTTCAAGTATCACTGATCAAAATGAATATTTGATTAACACGAATTGAAATTTTCTTAAAGTATCAAATCGTTGTTTTCAAGACATCGCCTTAATCGGGAAAAAATCTTCAAATCTACAGTTTTTCTTAAATCAAACAAAACTTCATTTTTACTTCACCTTGTAACATATCGGATCCGGTCGTAACGTTTTGGCCGGGTTTGGGGTGTTACAGTTTCACTACTTGAGGCTACCCTTGTAGAAATAAGAGACCAGTAGAGTTTCTTGGAATTGAAGTCGCAGTTTCAGACAGTATTAGCTATTATGTAGTATAACATCAATATCAATGTCCATCATCTTAGGAACTTTTTTATTTGTTTACTTTTGTACATTGGGTTATATTTCGGCTCAATGTTAGTGTATTTTGATTATTAGATCGATTTTTGTAATGAATATTCAACCTTTATATTACTTCTAATTTTATATTTTTAGTTGTATTTAAAGCACAATTTCTATCATTATTCACTGTAAATGTTTATGAAAATATATTAATATCGAAACAATAAAAAATAGAGAAAAATTGCCTTAGACGTGTTTTTTCCAACATTTTTAAGATTGTCTTAAACGAGTTTATCCCAACCTTTTAAAAATTGCCTTAAATGGGTCTATCTCAACCTTTTTAAAGGTTGTCTTAGACAAGGTATATCCCAACCTTTTTAAGGTTGTATTAGACGTCTCTATCTCAACCTTTTTAAAGGTTGCCTTAGACAAGGTCTATCCCAACCTTTTCTAAGGGTTGCTTTAGACAAGGTCTATCCCAACCTTTTTAAAGTTGCTTTAGACATTGTTAGGATCGTCCCGATTAAGCAACAAGTAAAAAAATTTACGGTATAAATTGAGAAATTGAACACACAAATTTAACGTGGAAAAACTCCTCCAAAGAGGATAAGAAACCACGAGCAAAGATAATTTTACTATAATGGCAAAAGAACAAAGAGTACAAAAGATGGAGATAAAAACTAAACCCCGAAAACTCGAAAACAAAGAACCCTCAAAAGGTAAACACAAAATTCTCTAAATCTGTTATGAGTTCTAATATCTATTAGGTGTATTTTCTAAAGTTGTAAAAGAACCTATTTATAGGCTAAATTAGTAAGTCAAATAAACTATGCTAATAAATGCTAAATATATTATACTAATAAATACTAAATCTTCTAGAAAGAAAATATATTTTGATTAACTTGACTTGCAAGCAATCTCTTAGAATTTGGGTCACACAACTCTAATAATCTCTACCTTGACACGAATTCCTACAACGCCATCTTTGCCAAAGCCCGCCATGGGCCTATCTTGAACTATGCAGGGAATTAGCTGAGTCGAATCTGTGCTTAGAAGCTAGAAGACTTCTAACCTTCAACTTGTGCACTGCCAAATCAAAACTAACCCGGGTCTGATTCTCATGAACACAGTGCCCTAACTTTTCAAAACCTGTATCTAAAAGAGAACATCTCTTCAATGAAACAGTCATACGTTTTTCCCTCCTATGACCAAGTTGCCCCCACTCCAAACGAGTTGACTTCTACTCTGTAACGGAAGAGGGACATCTGATTTCACCGGTCATTGTAGAACCTTCCAAAATATAAAGACTGTCGATTTTTTGACCTTTTAACAAAACGAGAGCTCCACGAGATACTTTAATGTCGCTCGACTCGATGTTGATTCTGCATCCTTTCAAGTCTAAACTACTCAAGGAGATGAGATTCTTTTGTAAATCAGGTACATACCTGACATCTGAGAGTGTCCTAATCATCCCATCGTGTATCCTAATTTTAACAGTACCAATACCAATTACCTTACTAGATGAATAGTTTCTCATGCGCACAACTCCACCTTCAACCGAACTGTATGTGGAGAACCATTCTCTATTGGGACACATGTGGAAAGAACATCCTGAATCTAGGATCTACTTGGACGTGAGCTTGGAGTTATCTCTCATTGACACTAACAAGAAGTCATCACCTGAAACACCCCAAACCCGGCCCACGAGCCCTGACCGGATCTGGTATGTTCCTCAAGTAAACCGATTCAAAGTTCTTTTGTTCCTTAGGAAAAACTTGAGCAATTTTAAAGAAAATAATGTTTTGGGTTGGGCTTGTGTTGAAAACCAAATTTATCTTATATTGAAATCCATTTATTTCAGGTGACAAAATACTTAGAGTTTATTTTAAAATAAATTTGTTGATCCATAAATAGTAATTTGTAAACATAATAAATAAAAGTAAAAAGAAATAAAGAAATTCAACTATGGCCTTATGGCCTTATTACATCAAATAATCCCAAAATAAAATTCTTAAGTACTTAAATAAAATAAAATGTCCATTTTGAATAAAACTTTAAGCTAAGCATGGCCACCACAAGTTCTACCGTCCCGGTCCATCACTGTTCATCACCTGAAAAATGTTCCCACAACGGGGTGAGTCAACAGACTCAATGTGTACACAACACTAAAATTTAATAGATCAGGCATACCATAACGTATCACATGCACATTCATATACAGATAAAATAATGATGCAACCCATTCCCAAACCTAGATACCATCCGCTACACATCCCCGTACCAACCTGCACACCGTGGGGACTACTAAGTCAACCCTCCTTCCGCTACACACCATCGAAGGCAGTCGCTGCAGTCGACGTGCTCATCGCCCATATAAATTCGTGGCATAGCCACCAGATTCAGATAATTGTGTCATGAGACACCACATTCAGATAATGTAACCGAAGTTACCACATTCAGATAATGTAACCGAAGTTACCACATTCAGATAATGTGACCGAAGCCACCACATTCAGATAGTGAGACCGAAGTCATCACATTCACTTCCCCTTTCTCATATAACCCGAATGCCCCATATATATTTTATATCATGCATATCATACTTAAATTCACATTCATGTCACTTTTCACATGTTAAAATATAACATATTTCGTAATCCTAGTAGGAGTAGGAAACGTACCTGAGTACTTTGTACCACATTAGGGTATTTTAGCCACATTCACATTCTTATACATTCATATATTAAATATTTGCCATATAACATATTAAAAGTTAGTGTGGGGTGCACACCTGATTTGCTTAACGAATTCCTTGAAATCCCGAAAAAACCGATCTATTACTTTAGATCTCAATTCCTTGTTGTCGAATTGACTATAGTCAAATCCTGAAAACTTGTATTCTTCTCCTTTGAAATCGGCTACTCACTTGTGGATTTTAAATCTCGAAACTCACCGAATAACTAGGGAACACGCGGCTTATGGTGTACCTTCGAGAAAAGAACTTCTCCTTCCTTGTAGTCGACACTTAGTAAATCCCGAAAGATCTCCTTACTTTAGATATCGACAGTTCCTTTGCTTGAAGTCTCAAACTATTAGGCTATGGCCTTGATCTTAGCAAGCTTTCGGCTTTTGGAATATTGAGAGGAGAAGAATGAAGAAGAAAAGAATAGGGGTTGCAGAGAAAATTCGGCAGAGGTTATCAAGGAAGAGTAAATAATGCTGAATGGCCTCTCTATTCCTTTTATAGCCGAATTTACTAGCTAGAGTCTCTTACTTGGCCACCACTCTTCTATTTGATAGCTTTATCCTTTGTATTATTACTAAATAAAAGAATTTAATCCAACCATTATCTCTTGAAAATAATGATAAATAAATCCCTTATTTATCCATCATTTAGCCGAATTTTAAAGAGAATAAAACTCTTCCTTTTTAAATAGCATGTGCCGTCCATCTCACTTCTTCTGGAAGCAAAATAAAATTTCTTTTATTTGTTTCCCATGTGACTCGAACTCAGGCCCACTTGCTCATGTAGGTGGCGTCACTTACCTGGGCCTTAAGTGGCATTTCCAGGCCACTTTTCCAAGCCTGTTTGTGTGTTAAATTCCTCCTATTATTTTTCTTAAGGCCACCTTGCCTTAGTTTTCTCTTTTTAAGCCTTAAAACTTGACATTTCTTTACATTTCCAAGTTTCCAAAAATTTTCGTTTGGCTCTTTAAACTTGACATTTCCTTACATTTCCAAGTTTCCAGAAATGTTTACTTTCCTCTTTTGAATCATTTCTAAATCTTTTCCTTACATCCCCTAGTTTCCAAAAATGTTCACTTTCCTCTTTTAAACTTAACGTTTCCAAAGCATTTCCTTACATTTCCTTACATTTCCATACATTGCCTTACATTTCCATACATTTCCACACATTTCCATACATTTCCATACATTTCCATACATTTCTATACATTTCCCTACATTTCCATACATTTCATGAATTACACATCCAACACACCCACTGAGCTCACTATCTCATGAATTACACACGAACGCATAACCCCTAATCTAGGATGTTACATCACCGCTTTCATCGGCCAAATTAGCACCAACTACATCTTCCTTGTTACTTTCAATAGCTCTTTTATTTTGCAGTTTATAACAATCTGCTTTGACATGACCTAACTTTTTACAATAGTGACACCTTTTGTCTCGTTTCTTTGATGCTATCAAAACGGAAGCTTGCTTATCTACCTTGCTATCCAAACCAAACTCATTGTCGAGTTTGTCTCTACTTAACAAATGACCCTTCACATCTTTGAACGAGAGTTTGTCTCTGCCATAAATCAGGGTCTCCCTGAAAGACTTGTATGAAAGGGGTAAAGAGCACAATAGTAGCATAGCCTGATCTTTATCGTCAATATGAACCTCAACATTCTTTAAATCATTTAAAAGTGTAATGAATTGACTGATGTGATCTCTAAGAAGCTCACATTTGTTCATGCAAAACGTAAATAGACGTTGTTTCAACACTAAACGGTTAGCCAGAGACTTAGTCGCATAAAGAGTTTCTAACCTTTTCCACAAGGCGGATGAGGTTTTATCCATCAATACCTCCTGCAATACTGTATTCGCGAGGCACAATGGGATTGCACACAAGGCTTTTTCATCAAGCTCTTTCCATTCTGTTTGATTTAGATTCTCAGGCTTTTTCCCGATAACAACTTTTTTCAAGCCGGTTTGAACTAGATTGCCATTATCCGAACTTGCCACAGATTGAAATTTGTCTCACTATTAAACTTCTCAATTTCAAACCTTGTTGCTACCATATCTAAACAAGCTGATCTATAAAAAATAAACTAGCTCTGATACCACTTTTAGGATCGTCCCAATTAAGCAACAAGTAAAAAAATTACAGAATAAATTGAGAAATTGAACACACAAATTTAACGTGGAAAAACTCCTCCAAAAAGGATAAAAAATCACGGGCAAAGATAATTATACTATAATGGAAAAAGAACGAAGAGTACAAAAGATGGAGATAAAAACTAAACCCCGAAAACAAAGAACCCTCAAAAGGTAAACAAAAAATTCTCTAAATGTGTTATGAGTTCTAATATCTATTGGGTGTATTTTTCTAAAGTTGTAAAAGAACCTATTAATAGGCTAAATTAGTAAGTCAAATAAACTATGCTAATAAATGTTAAATATATTATACTAATAAATACTAAATCTTCTAGAAAGAAAATATATTTTGTTTAACTTGACTTGCAAGCAATCTCTTAGAATTTGGGTCACACAACTCTAACACGAGTCTATCCCAAACTTTTTAAGGTTGCCTTAGACGGGTCTATCTCAACATATTTAAAAGGTTGTTTTAGATGAGGTCTACCCCAACCTTTGTAAGGTTGCCATAGACGGCTCTATCTCAACCTTTTTTTAGAGGTTGCCTTAGACAAGGTATATGCCGACCTTTTTAAAGTTGTCTTAGACGGGTCTATCCTAACCTTTTTTAAAGGTTGCCTTAGACGGGTCTATCTCAACCTTTTTTAAAGGTTAGCCTTGACTAGGCCTTTGCCAACCCTTCAATAAAGGTTGGTTTATGTTGACTTATGCCTATGCTTTTTCAAAAGTGTTGTCGAACCTATGCCAACTGTAGTAAAAACAACCTTTTTGGAAGTGTCGAGAGAAGCCTCGCGACACCTATGCCAACCTTTTTTGCGACGTCTTACGTCAAAAAAATGTTGCGGTAGGCCTGTTTTGTTGTAGTGAATATAAATTAGATAATTAAATAAGAAAAACACTATAATTTAAACAAATTTAATATTTAATCCTTTAAATAAAAAAACTCTAAAGAAAAATAGATTGTATCACAATAATACTCGGATTATTAATACTAATTTTTTATAGCACATTTGTGAAATTTTCGAAATCGCAATTATATATAGAAAATTAGGGATATAATTAAGTCTTTGATTCAAAACTTGAAACTCGATTTCATTTAAAAAAGCACCATTCAAGTTTGATTTGATTAAGCTTAATTTATCTATTTATACTTAGTCATATATATTTTATTTGAATAATAATTATTTTAAATATAATATCACAACTAAAAAGAATCTATATAAAATCTTTTTTTTTTACTTAGAAAAGGGAAAATAAGATAAAAGAAAAAATATCTATTTATCATTCATCCAAATAACAATCTTAAATAAGCTTAATTTGGGGGCTTCCTTCAACTTCTGCTTATTTTCTATTTTTTGTTAGGTGAATTAAATATTCACCACCTTAAAAAACATTGATGGCGGTTTCTTCTGGTGGCGAAGGTGGCGGTATTATTTGTTCGGATGAGGATAAGACCACTAAGAAGGTCCTATTAAAGGATTCAGATGAAGATGGGGGCATTGAGATGGCTGTGGATCTTTCACCGAAGCCGTCCGTGTTGTGGAAAGATAGGTTGTTGGGGAAAGGTTCTACTAGTCCTAATAAGTCTTATGCATGTTTAGACAATGGCAGTGAGGAGGAGTTTGCTTTTATGGAGGGAGATGTTAAGAGATCTACTGTCAATGGAATCCTGACGATTGAGTTTTTAGAGTGGATTCAACAGCTCGTTCTTTCTGAAGGATATGGCATCCACGGTGGTAGTGAAACTCCTTGCGAGAAACATAGGGTATTCTACCCTTCATAATTGGATTTTTAGTTTATGGAAGCCCTTTTTGCCATTTCAACTCATGGATATTAAAAATGACTATTTCTTGGTCAAATTCCAGAGTATGGCAGATTATGAGAAAGTTCTTACCCAAGGTTCTTGGATCGTCTTCGGGCAATATCTCACGGTCCAATCATGGACCTCGGATTTGGACCCTCTATAGCCTTTTCCTCATGTAGTGATGACATGGACCCGGTTGCTTGGTTTTTCAAGATTCTTGTATAAAGGAGGATATTAGAGGAGAATGGAGCCTAGTTGGTAGGGTGGCCAAGCTAGATCTAAAAATCGATAGTAGCTTAAGGGGCTAGTTTGCTTGGATGGTTGTCTATATTAGCCTTGAGAAACCATTAGTCCCACAGAACTTAGTCAATGAAACACCATAGAAGGTGGAGTATGAGTCACTGTTGACCATATGTTTCTTTTGCGATCGCTATTAGGAGTGTAAATGAACCGAGCTCAAATGAACAAGGCTATGTTCCTGTTCGTTTGTTTATTTTTGAAGTTGTTCATGTTCGGTCTGTGTTTGTTTAAAATTTTAATATCATTTTCAAACTCATTTCGTTTATTATTTGGTGTGTTCGGGCTCGATTTGTTTAGTGTTCGCAAACATGTTCGTTTAATGTTCATGAATGTTAACTAAACAAACAAACAAAAAAAATAAAATAAAACAAAGCCATCTAAATAAAAATTACATTTCAACATGAGAATTGTTGAGTTCTAAAGTTGAAGGAGGTATTTGTAATTTCATAAAAAACTAAGTTGTAAACAAGTAGTTTGATCGATTCAAAACAAAACAAATTACAAGAGAATCTATTCAAAAAGATTGCACCAAAAATGTTGTAGTAAAAACCAACTAGAAAAGTTGACAACATAAATAACACATTCCCTTACAATGAATCCAATGATACCACAGCCTAAAAACACCAAATCAAAAAATTTATGAGTTACACCTATCAAATTCAATAAGGAAACAACATAAAAACTTGAAAGTTGCTAGATTAAGTACATTTGAAATTCTTCAAAATTCTACCTTCAAAGTAAAGAAATCTCTTTAATTTCTACTTTACTCTACATAAAAAATTAAAGGTCTGTTTGATAGGGGGAAAATGTTTTTTGGAAAACATTTTCCCCATTTTACAGTGTTTGTTTGTTTGGAAAATGAATTCCCAAGGAAAACATTTTCCAAAACACGGGTAAATTCATTTCATAATTCCAGAAAACATCTTACCAATTTCTAAACGGTAAGACATTTTCCAAAGCTGGTTCATCACTCTCTTCACCCTAAGGACTCTGCTGGTTCATCATCTCTGCCTCAGCTTCTCTGTTGGTTCATCATCTCTCCCTCCTCTTCTTTGTTGGTTCATCTTCATCAGGTTAGTTCACTCATTTTCCCCATTGCTTCACTTGTTATAAATACAAAAAACACAAAAATTTCTTCCTCCTCGAATCTCTCAATCAAACCCTTCCAACACTCTTCAGCTTGAACTCTCCGCAACAATGTTTCGATCAGTAGCTCGATCGGCTGCCGGAAAGCACCTCCTCCGCCGAGGATATGCCACTAAATCTGTTCCCGACCGGAAGGTCGCGGTTTTGGGCGCTGTCGGAGGGATTGACCAGCCCTTGGCTCTTCTCATGAAGCTTAACCCTCTTGTTTCTCGACTGGCTCTCTATGATATCGCAAACACTCCTAGCGTTGCAGCTGATGTCAGCCACGTCAACACCAGATCTGAGGTCCATATAAAAATTTCATCTTTTTTTTTCTTTTGGATTTAGAATTTGTGTTTTAATTTATAGTTTTTATTAAATTTGTTGTCAATAAAATGTGATCTCTCTGTCTACATTGCGAAGGTTTGAGTTGATCCAATGTTTTGTTGATGGAATTTCTGTAATGATTTAGTTGCTTGATTCCATTCAAATTTGACTTTGCTATTATGTTTTCATCTTCTCAGAAGTTTATATTAATGCATCTGATTTTATTTTAGGATTGTATATATGTCTTTTCATTTGGCTTAATCACTTTACTCTTCTTGTTTTTAAAGGATTTGAGATTTGGATTTTGTTGCTTGTTTATGCAATCTATTTACCTGAGCAAGTAGATGTCAATCTCCATGTTCATTTGACTGCTTTATTCCTTTAGCAACTTACATCCTTTTGTGCGTGTGACTTCAGGTTGCTGGATATGTTGGTGAAGATCAATTGAAGCAAGCTTTAGAGGGATGTGATGTTGTCATCGTTCCTGCCGGGGTGCCAAGAAAGCCTGGTATGACTCGCGACTACCTTTTCAACATCAATGCTGGAATCGTCAAGAGTCTATGTGCTGCTATTGCCAAGCATTGCCCTAATGTGAGTTTGTATCCCTTTTTTATTTCTTTAATTTATCTTCTTTGGAGAACTATTTTATTTGGATCCTTCATTCTTCTAAGACTTAAATTAGCTAGGTTCTGTTTCTTCTATATGACTGTTAAACTTGAACCAAAGAGGGATTGCTGTGCTAGTGGTTGGATAAGCTAAAATAGAATTATTTCTTATATACGATTTATACCCATTTCCTTGCTGTTTAAAATGTAATGGATAGTTTTGATAATTGAAAGATATTGCTTAGCACAAATGAATTATTTCTTTATGTTGTAAGCTTCTATAAGACTTTTCTTTCCCAACTATTAGATTGGATAGATAATTGGCTTTTACTTAATGAGTTATTGATACATGTGAGTAATATCTATGGATGAAGTGCACCAAGTTCCGAGTTATGATTTCTCCCTAAACCCACCCCCACTCTATACTTAAGCCAAACTCACATAGCTTCTTGTCTTACACTTTACCAGCCCGGTTACGATTTATTAACTTGAATTGAAAGGTTTCTTTTCCTCTCCGATCAGTCATTACCGTAAATTCTTTCTGTAAATGCAGGTAAGGCTTGGAAAGAATGGTGTGGAGGAAGTTATGGGGTTGGGTCCTCTCTCTGACTATGAGCAGGCAGGTTTGGAGAGCCTTAAACCAGAACTTAAAGCATCTATAGAGAAGGGAATCAAGTTTGCCAACCAGAATTAAATTTATATTATGTGGCAATGTGACAATGTGACAATGTTGTTATTATGTGGTGTACTACTAATTATGCATTTGGATAATATTTCTAGTATTTTAATTGTGATTTGGAAACTAATTTATAATTATTCAATCTTTTTTTTTATTTTTTTAACACAATTACAAATAATTTATTTGACTTTGGTTGTTTTCAATATGACGGTTAATAATGTAACTTAATAATTTAGTATTATTATATATTTAATCTAATTTATTTATAATAAATAAATCATTGCAATATATGTAAAAACAATTTAAAATATAAAAAATTATTAATATGTAAATAAATTTATTAATATATATGTAAAATCAACTTTTCCGGAAAACATTTTCAGGAAATCTGCCAAACAACAGAAAATATTTTACACAGATTCATCCAAACGCCAGAAAATATTTTCTGGTAAATCATTTTCCAGAGAAGTAAATCATTTTCTAGAAATTATTTTCCGGAAAACATTTTACTGCCAAACAAACAGACTCTAAAATTAGATGACCAGATTAAATAATATTTCAAATATTAAATAAATAGAACAAAAACTTGAAAATTACTCACTTTGGCTTTCTTTTTCAACCCATAAAAGTTCCGATACCAATCAAAACCACAAAGTAACATTTGCACCATATTAGTTCCTAAAGATGAATGGTATGCATCAATCACTCTACCGCCAGCACTAAAAGCAGATTTTGAAGCCACTGTGCTAATGGGAATAGACAAGATTTCACAAGTCATTTTTGATAAAATTCGAAACTTGAGGTTATTAACCTTCCACCACTCTAAGGCATCAAAATCACTACAGTTTTCCTTACAAATGAACACTCCTTCCAAGTATATATCTAGTTCAAATTTAACATTGTCAAATTTGTCAACACTCCTAATATATCTCTCAAACTTGGACCTTCTAGTCATAACTTTTTCCTTGCCTATTCAACTAATGGAAGAAGCATTGTTGGCACCACATTTTTGCACATCATTTTCCATTGATGCACCAACATTAGCTGCTGCATATTCATCCACATATTCTTTATAAAGATCATATAGACTATCACACTGTAACACCCGGGTTCTAGGGGTTATGCATTTAGTGCATAACTCAGGTGTTGGCATACGTCAGTGTGTGGTTGGGTGAGTTTTAGGGGTCTTGAGAACTCTAAAAGGTAGTGGAATGGCTTAGGAAATTTTTGGTTTTAGTGGGAAAAAGGGGAGCTTGGCTTTAGAGGTCTTAAGAGAATTATTTGGGAGGTTAAGACACAAGAATTGCTTTGGAAGAGTGGCAAGGAGGCGCCACATAAGGCTTTGGAAGGTGACGCCTCAAGGTGCTAAGGGGGCCAGTGTTCGAGCTGCGAAGTCAGCATGTTGGTTTTGTTTTTGCGTCATGAGAGGGGGAGGTGTTGGATTCGGCCAAGGCACTTAAAAAGGGGATTTTGAATGGGTCAAAGTGTTTTGAATGAGTGGCTAAGAGAAGGATTGAGTTGGTTTTAGTTTGAATTTGTTTGAAAGGAGGGTGTAGAGTGAATTTAGGAGGAAATCAAGGGAGTGGGTGAGAGGTAGAAGAGTTGGACGGCTAGGGGGTGCTCTTGAGGGTATTTTCGGCCATGAAGGTTTGGGGGGAGTGGCTGAATTCTATTTAAGGGGTGGTGAGCTTCCTTTAGCCGAATTTTGGCTTGCTCTCCTAAAACCTTCACTTTTTCTTCTCAAACACTACCTACACCAAAACGTAACTCTTCCTCTATTTGTTCTTTTCCTATCAATACCCGAACCTCTGTAAGCCCCATTATTATTCCTTTTCTTCTCCTATTTTCATCTAAGCCGTAAGTGAACTTAACCGAAACCTTGCTCTTCCCTTGTTACCTTGCTAAAGCCGATTCTTGAGGCCGTCAAGCTCTCTCTCTCAGTCTCTGCAAGCGTGTGGTAGTAGGTAAGCTCTTCCCTAGTATCGGTTTTGTTTCTTTCTCTTGTGGGGTGCGGAAACTAAAGGGTGGTCTTGGTATTTGGAGTTGGCCGAATGTCCTTAAGGTCTTAATATGGTGTTTCTTTCATGTGTAGCCAAAGGAAGGAAGCGCTAAGGATTTGTCAAGGCTTGATTGCATAAGGTAAGGGCTAGTTTCGGTCAATGGGGTTTTCCCTTATGTGTTCTTGTGTTGAGCCAAATCTATCATGGACCAAGCAGGGTTTTTGACAGACTCTTTTTAAGCAAGTGGCAGTTTCGGGTTTTGGTTAAGCAAGTAAGGGGCAGATCGACAGAAGCATAAAGTAGCATCCGGGATTCAAGTGGTTTTGGTAAGCAATTCTAGTGAGATTTGTTACTTAGTTTATGACTTGGGGTTAACCAGTTTATCTGATTAAGCGTTTTGATGGAGGCGAATACCAGTCAAGGTGGGCAAGGGAAAGTCCCTATCCCGAAGTTTAAGAAAAGAGCTGTCTCGGCGGTTCGGGATTGGCCACCGGGGTGTGGGCCAGCAGCAGGAGAAAGCTATAGGCAGATAGCCGTAGTCTCGCTTAGCGATAGCGTTGGGACCGAGAGTCTAGAACTCCAAGTGATTAGGTGCGTAATCATCGCACTGTTCCTCCGGTTAATTGTTTATTAATGTGTATACGTGTGTATGATGTGTGGTAGCCGATCATAATGGCTTACTTGGTGAGTACCCATGTTTTGGTTAATCGGATGTCAGGTAAGTAGTTTGTGATATTAAGTTATTTATGATGTATATATATATATATATATGATATGGTAATTAACATGTGATGTATACTCATTTGCTATGTTGAACTGACATGTTACACTTATACATATGCATGGGGGTTGGATTTGATCACAGAAGGACGGAGAGTACATATTGATGTACGTGGTCTAATGTTAGCCTCGTGCTACATTAGCGCTTGATGACTAGCTGTGTGCGTCATCAAGGGAGATGTTGGCTAGGTGCCCATCTCGGCGGTTGATGGCTGTGTGCATCATCGTAGACGGATGACCGTTGGGATCACTTATGTGATCGGTGGCTCAGCCACGGCCTTGTGCAGCAGGTCTGCCGAGGTAAGATATGTGGGATCACTCGATTGTGATCGGTGGATTAGCCACGGCCTTGAGCAGGGAGTCTGCTAAGGTTGGAGTAATGGACGGACCTAGGTTGGGCTGTGATGCATGATTGCATGAATGGTTCGTGGATTGTATGGATATGGGCCAAGCCCATACGTGTGGAACATGTGTTATGATTATGCACTGAGTCTGTGGACTCACCCAATTTTCTTAACCATTTCAGGTGATGCGTAAAGTTGGACCGGGATCGGAGAGGACACAAGGTGGCCCATGCAGAAGAAGATGTTTAATTATTTTAAGCTTATTTATATTAAGTATTTGGTTTTAAGTATTGGTTGTAATAAGGGCCTTATTATTATTATTTTTGGGTATTATTTTATTTCTATTTAATTATGACTTGATTAATCAATTTACTATGGGAAGATGATTTTATTTTAGGAACTGTTTTATTCAAAACATATGAATGTAACGTTTTAAGTTGGACATTTTATAACAAAGTTTACTTATAAACTTAAATGAACATGGTTTTCAAAAGTAATCAAATTCTCAAGCTTTATTCTAAGGTCAAAAATAGATTTTCAACTGTTTATCCGCAGTGACATAACCAAATCCGGTCAGGGCTTGTGGGCCGGGTTTGGGGGTGTTACAAACACATAATGCGAATTTGTCTCGGAGCTTCCTCTTCAGAATAAATAACACAAGAGCTGAAGCAAATAAATTTCATCTTATTCATAGGATCTAGTATAGTAGCAATAGAAATTAGCAAACTACATTCACCCCAATATTTATCATATTTTATTTGCATTTTATCGGCCATTTGTCTCATCCAAAGTTCCTCACTCAAAGATTTCTCCATCAATAACTCTTTGATACTCCAAAGTTCTGGAAGAAACAAATTTGAAGCTGGATATTCAGAATCTAATATTTATAAAGGAAATACCATGTATTATATTAAATAACATAAATTAAAATTAAAAAATAATGAAATAAAACTAGATATATTTAAATTGTTTACTTGAGATAATGCTGTTAACTTCATTAAAAAGTGCCAAGAAAGAACAAACTTCCTCAACCCTCACCCAATCTTCATCACTTGGAAAATACTTATAACATGCATCTCGTTGAGCATACTGTAGAAATACATCCTTAAACTCCAATACACATGACAACATAGCATATGTTGCATTCCACCGTGTACAACAATCTAAAATCAACCTCTTATTTGGAAACTAAAGTTGTTTAACAATATCACTGAACATAGTCAAAGGCACAGTGGGTGTTGTGATGTACTTCATACCAACATAGCATATGTTGCATTTCACCGTGTTCAACAATCTAAAATCAACCTCGTATTTGGCAACTGAAGCTGTTTAATAATATCACTGAACATAGTTAAAGGCACAATGGATGCTGTGATGTACTTCACACTTTCCCTTACATTATCAATTACATCTTCAAATTTAGAAAGATCATCATGCACCAATAGATTCAAGATGTGTGCACAACAACGGACATGAAACATCTCATTCAAATGAAGCCTTTCATGAAATGAAAGGCTATCTTTCAACATCTTTACAACTGCATCATTGTAAGAAGCATTGCCCATGAAAATTAAGCACACTTTTCCTTCAATACCCCAGTTTTGTAAGCATTTCTACAATGCATCATAGACAACAACTCCACTATGCGGAGGAGGCACATCAATAATGTAACAACCCGTTTTTAGTCAAATCAGAATAGTGGTTTTGGGATCACAAATCTGAGGTTGAAATATTTATTTTATTATTATTTTAATGTCTACTACATGATAGTATGATTTTGTAAAAATTTCGTTAAGAAATTTTATCATTTGAATGCTTAATTCGATAAAAAGGACTAAATCGCGTAAAGTGTAAAAGTTGTGTTTTAATAGCTAAAGGTGTCTAATAGCTATGGAACCTTAAAATAGAGGTCCTTATGTGGTAATTATACCACTTTTAATATGAGTGGACAAATATGGACTTTAATTAAGTGATTTTAATGGTTTAATGATAAGGTTAAAAATGTAAAATAAAATAACTAAGTAAAATAATTAAACAACAAAAACTATCATCTTTCACTCATCTCTCCTACCAAAATTAAGAGGATAGAAACCTCCATGGATGCGTGCTAGGATCGGCCAAGCTTACATGCTCTATTGGTGAGTGAATTTTGATCCGTTTTTAATGATTTCTATGTTTTTGGAGTAGTAGCTTAATCTAGCTAGCCTAGGGACTGATTTGTGAAACTGTTTGATACAAACTTGATTTGGTGTTGGTTCGAGTCTTTTAGATTGCCCGATTGTTAAAATGGAGAAGTATCATTCGATTTTGAAACAAAGGGTGATTTCGACTAAGGAGAGTATTTGGTGAACGAGATGGAGATTAAAAATGGCTAAAAGATATGAAGATGAAGCGGAAATTCGACTACAAAGGAAAAGGAAATTAAATGGATATTTGTCAATGGAATGGAGAACTTAAGGACAAGAAAGAACCAACACTATGTTAAAGTGTTAACCCGAGACTTATACGTCACTTAAGGTGGACCTTGACCTGTTACCTATGAAAGTAGGAACCAAAGGTATAGTTTGGTGAATGCCACACTCAGAATGAGTGATAAGTTTAAAAAGAAACAAGGTAGATGCCACTAGGTTTTGCTAGATAAGTCAACTTGAGTCTTAAAACGAAATAGGAAAGTTGAAAAACTGACAAAATGTTATAAACATTCAAAAGATAGCAAAAAGTCCTTTAAACAAGGTAATTACAAAGTATTTATAGTGCTTACATGAGGCTAGCTTAAAAGTCACATGAATTCAGCTTTAATGTGCTGTTTAATGGCTGAAATAAACCTTAATCAATAAGTAAAACTCTTGAGTTCCTCCAAGACAAATAACAACAAATATTAATATGAATTATTACTCCAAATGAGCTGATTTAATGAGCTTGAATGCTTGGTTTCATGCCCTCTTGGCAGCCGAATGGTCACCAGCAGCTTTAATGGAATTTTGAACTCATGGTGTGATCATTTAAGTAATAAATGGTTATGGAAGAAAAATAGACTGGTCCCAAATTTAAAGGATGTGTAATGCTTCCTTTAATTGTCATAACAACTCCTTTTAGTGATGTATAATGCCCCCTTGTATGTTACCGATTTCTACTTGAAAAGTCATATTAATCACTTTGTAATAGCCCTTGAATGTAACGGTTTCTAGCTGATTAGTCACCTACAATCAAACACATTAAAACAAACATATTAAACACATTTAAACACATATTAAACATAAAACACATAAAACACACTAAACTTAATAAGCTTAGTAAATAAACTTATAAATAAACTACTTTAACTCATAACTTAATTTAATAAACTGTAATAAACATATTTAACAATAAGTTATTCCAACAATTAAATAAACTAAGGTTAATAATTTATTTCCAGCAATTATTTAACTAAAATAAGTTTAATAAAAATGACAAACAATTATTATACTAAGATGAGCTTAACGAAAGTCCAGCAGCTTAATTATTAAACTAAGATGAATTAAAAATAAATTTAAAGTTCAGCTTGTAATAAATTGCAAGAAACACCTATGGAGCTGAATGAGCTTGTAATGAAGCTTCATTTTGCACTTAGGCCCCTCGAGCTTAGGTCAATCTCGATGGCGTCGAGTTGCATCGTAACATGATGTGACCAGGTTCGCATCACTGTTAAAAGTATAGGGTTTTATCATTGATGAATATGTAAGTGTTTTGATGTTTGATGATAGAAAATGAATGGTTGTTGTTAGATAAACAACATTTGTTGAGTGATTTTTTATAAAACTGTCAATTAAGGATTAAATTGAGAAATGTGATAAATTGTGTGGAAAATGTGTAAAATAATGAAAAATATGGGCTGCTATGAGTATGTAACGGCCTGAATTTGGGCCTAGTAGAATTGGGCCTATTGGGCTTTGGGCTTTGGGTCTCAGGAAATTTTTAAGTGAGCAAAAAAATGACAATTGGCATGTGGGCTTTAAGCGTTATTGAATTTGGAGCGTTTAGGGGTGTTGGAGATGTTTTGAGATTAGGTAAGGGTATAGGAGAAATTTTGGTTTTAGCCCAAGGGAACTGTGACTTCAGTTAGTAGGCCTTTTAACTAAATGAAGAAGAAATAGGACACAAATGGGCTCGTGGTCCAGTGGTAACTGGCGTCACTTAGGGAGCTATAAGGTGGCGTGTTGTCAGCTGAGGAGGTCCAAGGTTCGAGCATTAGGAGTGGTATTTTTGGAGTGTTTTATTTTGCATAGGAGGATGGCCAGAGTTGTGTTGAATATGAACACTTGCGTTGGAGTGTTTGAGTGGTAAGGGGAACTGATAATGGAGGCAAATTTGAATAAGGCTAAGGTGTTATCAGGGAGAAAAGTTAGGAGCTGAGAAGTGTGACGAGTTGGTGCCGTTTTGGGAAGTGGAGAGTGTATAAATTCAGCTTAGGAGGGTAGATGAGTGCCGTTTTTTGGTCTTTTAGGGGGTATTACGAATTTTCATTGTGGCTTTCGGCATTTGGAGAGTTTTGCAAATATGTCAGTCTTTCTTTTCTTTACCAAATTCCTTTGAAAGGTTCCTTGGGTTTCCATTACTTTTCTTTTCTCCCCCTCATTCTGTTTCTCCCATTGCCGAATTCTTCCATTGCCGAAAAACCATCATTCTTTTATTGCCGAAATCCCTATTGGTGTTGCGTTCTTCTTCTTTCTCTTAAAGCCGAGTACTCTCTTGTAATCTAAATGTAACACCCCAAACCCGACCTAGAAGTTAGGCCCGAATACGGTGTGTCACATCAAAGGCATAATTCAAACGATTTTGCTAACTAAAAATTTAAGGCCCAAAAGCCCAAAATCCTTGAGTCTTGTTAAGTAGAAAAAAATCCCATTTTATAATTTTAAGTACTTCGGAAACCAAGTTTAAACGTAAGAAATTTACTCAGGTTTAATAATTAAGTAAACAGTTGAAACAACAAAACCCAAAGTCTAAAGTCAAAACGAAGTACAAGGCCTTACTACATCCGACGAAAATAAGCAATTAAAACTATTTCTTTTGAAGCAAACAAAAAAAAAATTTAAACATCATCTTGTAGTGTGGCCATCTCCGAGTCCTCTCCCACGTCAAGCCATTTACTGAGGATCACCTGAAACATTAAATAAAGGGTGTGAGTTTCGGAACTCAGTGTGTACAACCCTTGGCATTCAATTCAATATATAATTATCACATTGGCCTGAGCCCTATCAAAATTGGTAGTCTTGGGCCTTGGCCCACAATGGCCTCATATCATAACATATGCAAAACAAGATAATGTAGAACCCTCCCCAAAAATCCATCTGCTACACACCATTTCCCTTCCAACCCTACACACCTGTGGGGATTTCTAAATCGACCCACCCATCCTATACACACCAAAGGTAGCACTCACAGCGTCACTGGTCAACATTGTAGCAAAGCTGCTAATCATATCATATGCTTAAAGCCACCGGTGGATCCATGATCATCTAGCGACTATGAGATCCTCAAATCTTCCTCCGTACCATAATTCCAACCCATATGCATCCTAATCAGAATATCATATGAATGCAACATGCACATGAGTAACATCCACAAAACTCATACTCATCACATAGGGGTATTTTCGTCATTTCACAACCCAAGGGTATTTCCGTAAATCTACTCTATAGGGGTATTTAGGTAATTTTGCAAAATAGAGGTACTTTGGAAATTTTGTAAATCAGGGATATTTTGGTAATTCTGCAAACCAAGGGTATTCTGGTAATTTCACAATTCAGGGCTATTTTAGTGATTTTACAAATCTAAGGATGTTTTGGTAATTTTCAAACTAAGGGTATTTTGGTAATTTTTACAAACCAGGGTATTTTAGTAATTTTACAAATCTAGGGGTATTTGGTCCCTCTAGGGTTTTAGTTATGAACTTTGGCCCATTAACAAGTCCTTGCGGCTAAAATGAACAGATACTACGCACCAGGTAGGATTCTAGAGAAGAGGAGGTGGGCCGCTACGGCCGCTTAAGTACCAAGCTCTCCGTAGATCCAATCCTAGACATTCATATGCCCGTTACCATACTCTAATCTAGCGACTTGTCCACGGGCATGTTTAATTATTAGAAAGTCTTATGCGGTTTAATAGTTGTTCAGCACTAAGCCTAAAGTCCATAAAACCCTAGCATACTAGTCTACGTCCCCATAAAGCCTATCAACCCATTTCTCGTTCATATAACCCATAATGGCCACATCACATTTTTATGGCCCACTAGGCCCAAATCTCAATCATATGACCCATTAGGCCCAAAACAAATCCAGATCATGTAACATGTATGCTTAACCCAATTCATATAATCAAATTAATCCATTTCATCAAACTTAGCCTCAGGACCCACCGGGCCCATTTAGCCACTTTCGGCTTTTCGGCATTGCCTATATCATGTGTGTGTAGTGTTTGTACACACCTGGTTACTGCGACATGCTATACTATCCTCAGCCCTGAACCTACAACCAACCAACCTTCAATTAATAACTAAAGCAAAACATTTACCAAAAGCTGAAGTCTTACCGTAACCTTACCGTGTGCCACCGGGTTCTAATAGCCCTTCCTTAGCTACTAATCAGGAGTATCCCCTAGATCTGCACTCACACATACACCATCAAAATCCGAGTGACTCATAATCCACGCAAGTCACCCCTATAGATCATACACACATTCGGCCATTCACTTAAACCACAATCGAGTTGAGTACACTTGCCCTTGCTAACGATCCTAACACGCTTGCGATCTTTGAACCTTATCCTTGTTATCAAAGAGTTAATGATAGGACAGTTGGATAGCCTTTTGGCTTTTAGCAAAACGTACAAAAGAGGTTAACCGGATACTTACCAAATCCCCTTTCGATCCTGCGGCCTAGACAGCTATTAACTAGATCTGGCTTTCAACACTTGACTGATAGTAGATAATAATCGATCTGTGATGGAGGAAAACAACAAGGGTTTGGCACAAATAGGAATTTCAGCAAGGAAGAAGATGGTGGTAATTTGGCAATAGAAAAGTTTGGCTATGAGAGAATTCGGCAAAAAGGATTCGGCTATAAGAGATTTCGACAATTGGGAGAATTTGGCTATGGGAAAACTGATTAAGGGAAGAAAAGAAAGACTAATGAAAGCTCAAAAACCCTTCAAAGTATTCGGCCTCTCCTTTTATAGCCACCAGCCGAATACTCCTTTCCCCATAGTCCCATTCGGCACCAATTCCTCCCTCTCCTCATCTCCTAACTTTTCTTCTGATAACACCTTAGCCTTATCTGAAATTTCCTCCATTATCAGTTCCCTTTACCACTCAAACACTCCAACGCAGGAGTTCATATTCAACACAACTTTGGCCGTCCACCTATGCAAAATAAAACATTCCAAAAATACCACTCCTAATGCTCAAACCTTAGACCTCTTCAGCTGACAAAACGCCACCTTATAGCTTCCCAAGTGACGCCACTTGCCACTGGACCACAAGCCCATTTGTGTCCTATTTTCCCCTTAATCTGCTTAAGACGGCTAATGTTTCAGACTAGGGTCCACTAAAGCATGAAAAATAAATTTTTCCCTATGGTCATCCCTACCTCTAAGACTTCAAATAATCCCGATAATACCTTAGAATTAATATTCTAAGTGCTACTCATACATACCAACCTTAGTGCACAGAAATTTAAAGTTTTGGGATTTTTGGGGTGTTACAACCAAATAGGCCCAAATCTACTAGGCCGAAATTCGGGGCGTTACAATTCTACCCTCCTGAAAGAAATTTCGTCCTTGAAATTTCCAACTAACTATCAATCGTACTACCCAAATCTCACCACTATACTTTCGCTGCGTACTCTAATTCTAAAGCCAAAATAAACACTCAGTATACTATGGTAGGGTAGGCACCATTATTCGCATCTGGAGTGTCTTCGTCCTCTTGGCGATGTGCTGCATAGACCAAAGCTGACTGTCTCGCCTCAGCATAACCTGCACCTCTACCTAGTGCTCCACGATCGCGTTCATTACTATTATCGCCCCTGGCTTGTCCATGGCCCCTTGGTGGTTGTTGACCGCCCCTCTGTGGCTAAAAATTACCTCTGTCATTGGCTCGCTCCTAATTTGGCTTTCTCGAGCACTCTCTAATCCTATGTTCCATAGATCCACTGCTCAAACAAGCTCCTATTCTCCTCCAACATTCACTCGTATGCCCTTTTCCACACACAACACAAGGTGGTATCCCGGTATTAGCAATAACAAAGGGGGCCTCAACTCTAACCGGCCCATTCATTCCGGCCCTCCTTGCAGGCCTCTGTTCAGTTCCAATAGCTTCCACGTTCCGCTTGTTCTTGCCCTTCTCCTTTTCTCAGTGGAGGCGCTCCGTGTGCTTTACTTCCTTCGCTATCTTTGCTTTCTTCACCAAGACCGCAAAGTCCTGCTCCCTCTGGGGAGCTATAAGCAGCCTAAGGTTGTCTCTTAACCCATCCTCAAACCGTACACATCTCTCATGCTCTGTTGCGACTATCCCCTTGGCATATCGACTGAGGCGCAAAAGCTTAGCCTCACACTCTGCTATCGACTTATCTCCCTGAGTTAGATTCAAAAACTCCTTCCTTCGGGCATCCACATCAGATTCAAAAACTCCTTCCTTCGGGCATCCACATAGGTCTCTCCAATGTATTTCCCCTAGAATGCTGATTTGAAGAACTCCCAAGTGATCTGCTCCGATTGGTTGCCCTCCTTTATGGTCAACCACCACTTATAGGCTTCCTCCCTAAGTAAGGATATCGCCCCTTTTAACTTTTGTTCAGCCGTGCAATCCAGATCGTCCATTATTCTTTTAGTAGCTTCCAACCAATACTCCGCTACCCTCGGGGCCACCCCCGCTACTCCTTTGAAAATCTCTGCCCCATTAGCTCGGAGTCACTCCACGATTGACCCACGACTCCCCGTAACATTATTGGGCCCAACGACCCTTTCTAAGATCCTTAACATGGCCTGCGATACGGTATCTTCCGTACCAGTAGCCCGTTCATATGGTCCTCTTTCAGCTACTGGTGAAGCCAGAGCCTCCTCTACTCTAACGTTGGGCATATGGCCCGACTCCGATGACCCGACCCTAACACTTCCACGGCCTCGGCTGCAACCTCCTTCACCTCTACTAGCGCTCATCGTTGCATATTTTTGGATTAAAATTTTTATGAAATTAGTACATAGTTCCACTTGTTTAGGGCACATGTCTTATGCGAGTAACATTTTTTTTAAAGTTATTACGCGGTGAAAATCCACTACAAGCTTAAGTTTCCTACGGGCTTTAATCTCTAAAAGCCTATTTTTAGGTAGCCCATTATCTATACAATTCTATAATTTAAACAAATGTAGTACAGAAAACTTACTTGGCTCGACGTCGAGGGCTCGGTGAACCACACTTCAAGAATCCTGCAAAAACTTTTTAAAACCCAAAATCTAAGGCCCATTTCACAGCCCGAGCTTTGCAATCGGGCTCTGATACCACCAAATGTAACACCCCAAACCCGGCCTAGAAGTTAGGCCCGAATCCGGCGTGTCACATCAAAGGCATAATTCAAACGATTTTGCTAATTAAAAATTTAAGGCCCAAAAGTCCAAAATCCTTGAGTCTCGTTAAGTAGAAAAAAAAAACCCATATTATAATTTTAAGTACTTCGGAAACTAAGTTTAAACGTAAAAAATTTACTCAGGTTTAATAATTAAGTAAACAATTGAAACAACAAAACCCAAAGTCTAAAGTCGAAACGGAGTACAAGGCCTTATTACATCCAACGAAAACAAGAAATTAAAACTATGTCTTTTGAAGCAAATAAAAAAAAAATTTAAACATCATCTTGTAGTGTGGCCATCTCCGAGTCCTCTCCCACGTCGAGCCATTTACTAACGATCACTTGAAACATTAAAAAAGGGTGTGAGTTTTGAAACTCAGTGTGTACAACCCTTGGCATTCAATTCAATATATAATTATCACATTGGCCTGAGCCCTATCAAAATCGGTGGTCTTGGGCCTTGGCCCACAATGACCTCATATCATATCATATGCAAAACAAGATAATGCAAAACCCTCCCCAAAAATCCATCCGCTACACACCATTTCCCTTCCAACCCTACACACCTGTGGGGATTTCTAAATCGGCTCACCCATCCTCTACACACCAAAGGTAGCACTCACAGCGGCACTACTCAACGTTGCAGCAAAGCTGGTAATCATATCATGTGCTTAAAGCTACCGGTGGATCCATGATCGTCTAGCGACTATGAGATCCTCAAATCTTCCTCCGTACCATAATTCCCACCCATATGCATCCTAATCAGAATATCATATGAATGCAACATGCACATGAGTAGCATCCACAAAACTCATACTCATCACATAGGGGTATTTTCGTCATTTCACAACTCAAGGGTATTTTCGTAAATCTACTCTACAGGGGTATTTAGGTAATTTTGCAAAATAGAGGTACTTTGGAAATTTTGTAAATCAGGGATATTTTGGTATCTAGGCCCAAAACAATTTTAGATCATGTAACATGCTTGCTTAACCCAATTCATATAATTAAATCAAACCATTTTATCAAACTTAGCCTCAGGCCCCACCAGGCCCATTTAGCCACTTTCAGCTTTTCGGCTTTCCGACATTGCCGAAATCATGTGTGTGTAGTGTTTGTACACACCTGGTTACTGCGACGTGCGATACTATCCTTAGCCTTGAACCTACAACCAACTAACCTTCAATCAATCACTAAATCAAAACATTTACCAAAAGCCAAAGCCTTACCGTAACCTTACCGTGTGCCATCGGGTTCTTATAGCCCTTCCTTAGCTACTAATCAGGAGTATCCCCTAGATCTACACTCACACATACACCATCAAAATCAGAGTGATTCATAATCCACACAAGTCACCCCTATAGATCATACACACATTCGTCAATTCACTTAAACCAGAACCGAGTTGAGTACACTTACCCTTGCTAATGATCCTACCACGCTTGCGATCTTTGAACCTTATCCTTGTTATCATAGAGTTAACGGTAGGATAGTTAGATAGCCTTTTGGCTTTTAGCAAAACTTACAAAAGAGGTTAACCGGATACTTACCAAATCTCCTTTCGATCCTGCGGCCTAGACAGCTATTAACTAGATCCGGCTTTCAACAATTGACTGATAGTAGATAATAATCAATCTGTGATGGAGGAAAACAACAAGGGTTTGGCACAAATAGGAATTTCGACAAGGAAGAAGATGATGGTAATTCGACAATAGAAAAGTTTGTCTATGAGAGAATTTGGAAAAAAAGATTCGGCTATAAGAGATTTTGGTAATTAAGAGAATTTGGCTACGGGAAAACTGATTAAGGGAAGAAAAGAAAGGCTAATGAAAGCTCAAAAACCCTTCAAAGCATTCGACCTCTCCTTTTATAGCCACCAGCCGAATACTCCTCTCCCCACAGTCCCATTCGGCACCAATTCCTCCCTCTCCTCATCTCCTAACTTTTCTCCTGATAGCACCTTGGCCTTATCCGGATTTTCCTCCATTATCAGTTCCCCTTACCACTGAAACACTCCAACGCAAGAGTTCATATTCAACACAACTCTGGCCATCCACCTATGCAAAATAAAACACTCCAAAAATACCACTCCTAATACTCAAACCTTGGACCTCTTTAGCTGACAACACGCCACCTTATAGCTCCCCAAGTGACGCCACTTGTCACTTGACCACAAGCCCATTTGTGTCCTATTTTCCCCTTAATCTGCTTAAGAAGCCTAATGCCTGAGACTAGGGTCCACTAAAGTAAGAAAAATAAATTTTTTCCTATGGTCATCCCTATCTCTAAGACTTCAAATAATCCCGATAATACCTTAAAATTAAAATTCTAAGTGCTACTCATACATACCAACCTTAGTGCACAAAAATTTAAAGTTTTGGGATTTTTGGGGCGTTACAACCCAATAGGCCCAAATATACTAGGCCCAAATTCGGGGTGTTACACGAATAGCCCTATCTTTTTGCCAATTCCTTGTTATTTTTTCCTCCATCACAAATCAATTGATGTTATCTACTCTTAATCAAGTTTTAAAAATCGGATCTCGTTCAGTAGCTATCTAGGCCGCATGATCGAAAGGGGATTTGGTAAGTATTCGGTTAACCTCTCTTGTACATTTTACTAAAAGCCGAGTGGCTATCTAATTGTCCTGTCGTTAATCTCTGTGATAACATGGATAAGGTTCAAAAATCGCAAGCGTGGTAGGATCGTTAGCAAGGGTAAGTGTACTTAACTCGATTGTGGTTTAAGTGAATGGCCGAATGTGTGTATGATCTATAGGGGCGACTTGTGTGGATTATGAGTCACCCAGATTTTGGCAGTGTATGTGTGAGTGCAGATCTAGGGGATACTCCTGATTAGTAGTTAAGGAAGGGCTATTAGAACCCGGTGGCACACGATAAGGTTACGGTAAGGTTTCGGCTTTTGAGTAAATATTTTGATTAAGTATGAGTGGTTGATTGAAGGTTGGTTGGTTGTAGGTTCAAGGCTAAGGATAGTATAGCACATCGCAATAACCAGGTGTGTACAAACACTACACACACATGATTTCGGTAATGTCGGAAAGCTGAAAAGCCAAAAGTGGCTAAATGGGCCTGGTGGGCCCTGAGGCTAAGTTTGATAAAATGGTTTGATTTAATTATATGAATTGGGTTAAGCAAGCATGTTACATGATCTGAAATTGTTTTGGGCCTAATGGGCCATATGACTGAGACTTGGGCCTAGTGGGTCAGAAAGATGTGACGTGGCCATTATGGGTTATATGAACGTGAAATGGGTTTGATGGGCTTTATGTGGACGTAGACTAGTATGCTAGGGTTTTATGGACTTTAGCTTAGTACTGAACAACTCTTAAACAGCGTAAGACTTTCTAATAATTAAACATGTTCGTGGACAAGTCGCTAGGTTAGAGTGTGGTAACATGCATATGCATGTCTAGGATTGGATCTAGGGAGAGCTTGGTACTTAAGCGGCCCTAGCGGCCCACCTCCTCTTCTCTGGAATCCTACCTGGTGCATAGTGTCTATTCACTTTAGCCGCAAGGGCTTGTTAATGGGCCAAAGTTCATAACTAAAACTCGAGAGGGACCAAATACCCTAGATTTGTAAAATTACTAAAATACCCCAGATTTGAAATTACCAATATACCCTTGGTTTGAAAAATCACTAAGATAGCCCTAAATTGTGAAATTACCAATATACCCTTAATTTGCAGAATTACCAAAACATCCATGAGTTACAAAATTTCCAAAGTACCTCTGATTTGTAAAATTACCTAGATAGCCCTGTAGAGTAGATTTTCGGAAATACCTTTGGGTTGTGAAATGACGAAAATACCCATTTGTGATGAGTATAAGTTTATGGATGTTACTTATGTGCATGTTGCATTCATATGATATTCTGCTTAGGATGCATATGGGTGGCAATTATGGTACGGAGGAAGATTTGAGGATCGCATAGTCGTTTGACAACCATGGATCCACCGGTGGCTTTAAGTCCATTATATGATTAGCAGCTTTGCTGCAACGTTGCGTAGTGCCGCTGTGAGTGCTACCTTTGGTGTGTAGAGGATGGGTGGGCCGATTTAGAAATCCCTACAAGTGTGTAGGGTTGGAAGGGAAATGGTGTGTAGCGGATGGATTTTTGGGGAGGGTTTTGCATTACCTTGTTTTGCATATGATATAATATGATATGGAATGATATGATATGAGGTCATTGTGGGCTAAGGCCAAGACCACCGATTTGGATAGGGCTTAGGCCCAATGTGAATATTTATATGTTGATTTGATTGCCAAGGGTTGTACACATTGTGTTTCGAAACTGACACCCTTTATTTAATGTTTCAGATGATCCTCAGTAAATGGCTCGACGTGGGAGAAGACTCGGAGATGGCCACACTACAAGATGTTTAAACTTTTATTTACTTGTTTCAAAAGAAATAGTTTTAATTGTTTATTTTCGTTGGATGTAATAAGGCCTTATACTCTGAATTGACTTTAGGTTTTGGGATGTTGTTTTCAACTGTTTACTTAAATTTTAAACCTAAGTAAATTTCGTATGTTTAAACTTTGTTTCTGAAATACTTAAAATAATAAAATGGGCTTTTATCATTACTTAACAAGACTCGATGATGAAAGGGCTTTTGGGCCTTAAATTGTTAATTAGCAAAATCATTTTGAAGCTAGGCCTTTAATGTGACATTCCGAATTCGGGCCTAACTTCTAGGCCGGGTTTGAGGTGTTACATTTAGTGGTATCAGAGCCCGGTTGCAAAGCTCGGGCTGTGAAATGGGCCTTAGATTTTGGGTTTTAAAAAGTTTTTGTATGATTCTCGAAGTGTGGTTCACCGAGCCCTTGATGTCGAGCCAAGTAAGTTTTCTATGCTTACATTTGTTTAAATCACTGAAGTATATCTATTTATTGGGCTACTTTAAACAATAGGTTCTTAGAGACTAAAGCCCGTAGGAAACTTAGACCTGTAGTGGATCTACGACGGTGAAAGAACTTTTAAATTATTACTTACATAAGACATGTGTTTTAAACAATGAAACTATGAACTATGTTCATAAAAATTCTAATCCAGAAATACGCACGCAACGATTAGCGCTACAAGAGAAGGAAGAGGCCACAGTCGAGGTCGTGGAAGTGTTAGGGCTTTGTAAACATTTGAATCGAAATTTGGTACTTATTCTGCATATGTTTGAGAATGTTTGCGATAGATGGATGTTTTGGGTTTGTAGTAAAATTATTAGGGTCAGAGTGCGCAGCGGTAGTGTGGTGGGGTAGTTGATACATGACCACCCTGTTAGTTGGAAATTTCAAGGACGAAATTTCTTTAAGGGGGTAGAATTGTAACGGCCCGAACTTGGGCCTAGTAGAATTAGGCCTATTGGGCTTTAGGCTTTGGGTCTCAGGAAATTTTTAAGTGAGCAAGAAAATGACAATTGGCATGTGGGCTTTGAGGGTTATTGAATTTGGAGTGTTTAGGGGTGTTGGAGATGTTTTGAGATCAGGTAAGGGTATAGGAGAAATTTTGGTTTTAGCCCAAGGGAACTGTGACTTCAGCTAGTAGGCCTTTTAACTAAATGAAGAAGAAATAGGACACAAATGGGCTTGTGGTCCAATGGTAAGTGGCGTCACTTGGGGAGCTATAAGGTGGCGTGTTGTCAGCTGAAGAGGTCCAAGGTTCGAGCATTAGGAGTGGTATTTTTGGAGTGTTTTATTTTGCATTGGTGGATGGCCAGAGTTGTGTTGAATATGAACTCTTGCGTTGTAGTGTTTGAGTGGTAAGGGGAACTCATAATGGAGGGAAATTCGAATAAGGCTAAGGTGTTATCAGGGAGAAAAGTTAGGAGCTGAGAAGTGTGAAGAGTTGGTGCCGTTTTGGGAACTGGAGAGTGTATAAATTCAGCTTAGGAAGGTAGATGAGTGCTGTTTTTGGGTCATTTAGGGGGTATTACGAATTTTCATTGTGGCTTTCGGCATTTGGAGAGTTTTGCAAATAGGCCAGTCTTTCTTTTCTTTATCGAATTCCTTTGAAAGGTTCATTGGGTTTCCATTACTTTTCTTTTCTGCCCCTCATTCTGTTTCTCCCATTACCGAAAAACCATCATTCTTTTATTACCGAAATCCCTATTGGTGTTACGTTCTTCTTCTTTCTCTGAAAGCTGAGTACTCCCTTGTAATCAAATAGCCCTATCTTTTTGCTGATTCCTTGTTATTTTTCCTCCATCACAAATCGGTTGCTGTTATCTACTCTTAGTCAAGTTTTAAAAGCCGGATCTCGTTCAGTAGCTATCTAGGCTGCAGGATCGAAAGGGGATTTGGTAAGTATTCGGTTAACCTCTCTTGTACATTTTACTAAAACCCGAGTGGCTATCTAATTGTCCTATCGTTAAACTCTGTGATAACAAGGATAAGGTTCAAAGATCGCAAGCGTGGTAGGATCGTTAGCAAGGGTAAGTGTACTCAACTCGATTGTGGTTTAAGTGAATGGCCGAATGTGTGTATGATCTATAGGGGTGACTTGTGTGGATTATGAGTCACTCGGATTTTGGTAGTGTATGTGTGAGTGCAGATATAGGGGATACTCCTGATTAGTAGCTAAGGAAGGGCTATAAGAACCCGGTGGCACACGGTAAGGTTACGGTAAGGTTTCGGCTTTTGAGTAAATTTTTTGATTAAGTATGAGTGGTTGATTGAAGGTTGGTTGGTTATAGGTTCAAGGCTAAGGATAGTATAGCACATCGCAGTAACCTGGTGTGTACAAACACTACACACACATGATTTCGACAGTACCAGAAAGCCGAAAAGCCGAAAGTGGCTAAATGGGCCTGGTGGGCCCTGAGGCTAAGTTTGATAAAATGGTTTGATTTAATTATATGAATTGGGTTAAGCAAGAATGTTGCATGATCTGAAATTGTTTTGGGCCTAATGGGCCATATGACTGAGACTTGGGCCTAGTGGGCCATAAAGATGTGACGTGGCCATTATGGGTTATATGAACGTGAAATGGGTTTGATGGACTTTATGGGGACGTAGACTAGTATGCTAGGGTTTTATGGACTTTAGGCTTAGTACTAAACAACTCTTAAATAGCATAAGACTTTCTAAAAATTAAACATGTCCGTGGACAAGTCGCTAGGTTAGAGTGTGGTAATGGGCATATGCATGTCTAGGATTGGATCTAGGGAAAGCTTGGTACTTAAGCGGCCCTAGCGGCCCACCTCCTCTTCTCTGGAATCCTACCTGGTGCATAGTGTCTGTTCACTTTAGCCACAAGGACTTGTTAATGGGCCAAAGTTCATAACTAAAACCCGAGAGGGACTAAATATCCTAGATTTGTAGAATTACTTAAATACCCTTGATTTGTAATTACCAAAATACCTTTGGTTTGAAAAATCACTAAGATAGCCCTGAATTATGAAATTACCTGGAACCCTTAATTTATAGAATTACAAAAACATCCCTGATTTACAAAATTTCGAAAGTACCTCTGATTTGCAAAATTACCTAGATACCCCTGTAGAGTAGATTTACGGAAATACCTTTGGGTTGTGAAATGACTAAATACCCCTATGTGATGAGTATAAGTTTATGGATGTTACTTATGTGCATGTTGCATTCATATGATATTCTGCTTAGGATGCATATGGGTGGGAATTATGGTATGGAGGAAGATTTGAGGATCGCATAGTTGCTTTACGACCTTGGATCCACCAGTGGCTTTAAGCCCATTATATGATTAGTAGCTTTGCTGCAATGTTGAGTAGTGCCACTGTGAGTGCTACCTTTGGCGTGTAGAGGATGGGTGTGATTGAGAAATCTCCACAGGTGTGTAGGGTTGGAAGGGAAATGGTGTGTAGCGGATGGATTTTTGGGGAGGGTTTTGCATTACCTTGTTTTGCATATGATATAACATGATATGATATGATATGAGGTCATTGTGGGCTAAGGCCAAGACCACCGATTTGGATAGGGCTTAGGCCCAATGTGAATATTTGTATGTTGATTTGATTGCCAAGGGTTGTACACACTGAGTTTCGAAACTCACACCCTTTATTTAATGTTTTAGATGATCCTCAGTAAATGGCTCGACGTGGGAGAGGACTCGGAGATGGCCATACTACAAGATGTTTAAACTTTTATTTACTTGTTTCAAAAGACATAGTTTTAATTACTTATTTTCGTTGGATGTAATAAGGCCTTGTACTTCGATTTGACTTTAGGTTTTGGGATGTTGTTTTCAACTGTTTACTTAAATTTTAAACCTAAGTAAATTTCGTATGTTTAAACTTGGTTTCTAAAATGCTTAAAATAATAAAATGGGATGTTATCATTACTTAACAAGACTGAGGGATGAAAGGGCTTTTGGGCTTTAAATTGTTAATTAGAAAAATCATTTTGAAATTGGCCTTTAATGTGACATTACAGATTCGGGCCTAACTTCTAGGTCGGGTTTGGGGTGTTACATGAGTATCGGTAAAATTTGGCTAGAATGGGTGTGGACTCAATTGCATGAATTTGCATTTTTATAAGCTAGAGACTAAATTGTAAAGAAGTTGAAATATTAGGGGCAAAAGTGTAAAATTGCCATAGTAAGAAGTTTGGATTAAATTGAATAGAATAATAATTAAATAAGTTAAATTTGATTATATATAGATCAAGAAAAGTAACGTTTGGAATTAGATCGGGGGAAAAACAAAATAGTGGATTGATAGCTCGATTCTCTCCATATAAATTCAAGGTAAGTTCGTATGTTAATAAGCATTAATGTAATTATGTTTTAAATGCTTTATAATTTTATTATTAATGAATACAACCTTACAGAAATGTTCGATGAAGATTCGGCAATGTGAAATCCTAATTGAACCTTAGGAATAGATAGGATACTAATGACTTGTCATTAGGGGTTATTGTGTTTGGGTGCTGGTCCGTACGTTCTACCGGTGGCTGAGAGTTCTAGCATGTGTTAGGAATTCTCATCAGCTTGTGTGAGCAGCACCGTGTAGTTACATCTTGACCGTCAGCTTGTGTGAGCAGACCCGTTGATTGCTCGAGAGTGAGCATTATCTGATATATGAGATTGAGATGGTTTCGACCATGTATTGGCACTTAGGGTGCGAGATTTCTGAGTATCCAATATTATTCCAAATGGTTCAACAGGTATATTGGAGATATGAAAGGGTAAGAGATGGATACGTATCAGTGCAGGTATGTATGTAAACCATATAAGCATTGAAATCTATGAAGTTTTTGAGTTACATAATCTACTATGTTTCATACTTAGGTGTTTTGTTTTTTTTTTATTTTAAGTATTCTTTTTATTATTTGTTTGATTTAACTCGTGTGGTGTTAGCTTTCTCAATTAGGCTGTGTAACAGCCCGATTTAGACCCTAGTCAGAACAGTGGTTTCAGGACCACAAATCTGAGGTCAGAAAAATATTTTAATATTATTTTTGGTGTTTACAATATGGGATTGAGCATGTGTGAAAATTCCGTGTGAAAATTTTATCGTTTGTGTGCTGAATTATGAAAAAGGACTTAATTGCATAAAATGTAAAGCTGTGTACTGATTGTTAAAGTGCTTAATTGGCATGGCTTATTAAATGAAATGTCCTTATGTTGTAATTAGACCATAGATAATGGATATGGACATATATGTACACAGTTAGTGGAATTTAAAATGAAATAATGAAAGGGCAAAATGGTAAAATAATTATTAATGTTAATATAATAAAAACAAACACATTTTAATGGCCATTCTCATCTTTGTTGCACCGAATACTGAAAGAAAAATAAAGGGTTTGAAGCTTTCCTGAATTCGGCACATTCATAGCTCAATCGGGTATGTGTTTTTGATCAATTTTTGATAATTTCTACGTTTTTGTAATCATTGCTTTGAGTTCTATCAAACCCATGCTTTAATTTTAGAAATTGATGAAGAATTTGAGACGTGCCATTGATGAATATGTGAGCTTTGTGTTGATAGTTGGTGGAATATGAAAGTTTAATGTTGGGTTAACATATTTTGTCTTTGAATTTTTGGTGAATTTGAGTAATTTGGGTTAAATTGAGAAAAGTGTAAATTGAAGGACTAAAATGTGAAATAAATGAAATATGTGGGTTTGTATGAACAAGGGGAAAATTCAGCTAAGCATGTGTAGGTGAAAATTTTGTGGATTTTATGAAATAGGGAATAAAGTGCCGAAATGTGAAAATATGAGGACTATTTTATAAAATGCCCTAAATATGTGTGTTTGAACTAAATTGAATGATGTGGTGAATGAATGAGATAAATTTGAATATGAATAGATCAAGAAAAGAGGGATTTGGATCGAGATTGAGGCAAATATAAAGTGCTCGATTAATCGACTCGTTTTGTTACTTCGACGTTCGAGGTAAGTTCGGGTGTAATACGAATTGTTAAATTTATAACTATGTGTGAGGAAATGAATGAATATGTGGTTATTGGATTAGAAATGTTATATGTGGAATTGAGAAATGTCGCACTAAGTGTGCATAATTAGAATCGAGACAGAGGTGAATAGCAATGTGTGTGCGAAGTAATGGAAGCCTTGGCTTTATTGATTGGCACCGTGTGTGTGATACCAAGATTAATTTGGTTTAATGTAATGGCACTAAGTGTGCGATGATATTTAAGCTTCAGCTATGAAATGGGCATTAAGTGTGCGATTGAATAGAAGGAGTAATGAAGACTGATCGAAATGTGGTATCAAGCATTCAGTAGCAAAATTGGTTGTTAACTAAGTGTTGGCAAAGGTATGTATGAAACCTATGTGGTGATGAATTTGGAAATAGATGAATAAATGTTTATGTGAATTTTGGATATAGATGAGATTATGCATTCTTGCAAATTAATCTATGTGATGTTTTAATTTGTTTATTGATTTTGGAATCATTGAGTTAAATGTATTATATTACGAACTTACTAAGCTCTTAAGCTTATTGTGTGAAGTGTTTCTCAGTTTTATATGCCTTTAAAGCTAGCTCGGATCCGGGGACCGTCAAAGACTAAATCACACTATCGGCTATCTATTTTGTTACTTTTGGAAAGATGTAGATATTTGAATATGACATGTATAGGCTAGTAGATATGGCATATTTTGAGATGTTTGGGACTTGCCATGTGATATGGCTAGATAAGTTAATGAATTTGGTATGTGCTTTGGATTTGTGTAAAGGTTGGTCAAGATATGTATGTGAGTTCTAAGTGTATGATCTTATGATATGTTTTGGTAGGTATGTTCAAGCTATAATATGGTTGAGATAAAGTGGTGCATGATTGATATGTTTTGATATGTCATTTATATTTTTGATTGTTATGCTAGATGGATTTGTATGGGATGATGAATGATGATATTAAAAGATTCAATTTGAGTATGTTTTGGTTGCCATTTGAGGTATAAATGCATGTGGTTGATGCTTGTAGGTGATCCGAAGTTTGGGTGGAAAACTATAATTACCCACATGGTTAAGCACAAGGGCGTGTGGTTCGATCGTGCCTTTCGAGTTTGCAAATTGAAACAAGTCAGGCTCACACACGGGCTAGACACACGGGCATGTGACTGGCCGTGTGGTACAAGTAGTGTCGACCACGGGTGAGGCACATGGGCGTGTCTTAGGCCGTGTGGACAAGTCAGTACGTTTGCCCTATTTTGCCACGGCTTGGACACACAGCCTATCCACATGGGCATGTGACCTCTGTAGCTTTGAAAAATGTTTGATTTTCAAAAAAAAATTGTATGTGTTCGGTTTAGTCCTGACCCCTTTCTAACACATGTTCAAGGTCTCGTAGACCTCATTAAGGGACTATATGCATATATTTGATATGTTTTGATAATGATATACTTTGTTTTGTAAAAGGATTGTGAATGATCCGGATTGATCGATAATGCTCCTTAACCCTAGACCGATGACGGTTACGGGTTAGGGGTGTTATATTTTATTGGTATCAGAGCTACAGTTTACTCGATTCTAGGACTAACGTAGCGCGTGTGAGTTTGGCTATACATGCCATATATATAATTGCGACAGTGTGATGAATCCTGACAATTAAAAATGTGTTTTCATATAGTAAATGGATTCTGAACGAGCAGTTGCTGATGATGTAGGAGCAATGCGCTTACTCCCGCTCAAGAGATAGTGCCGGCCAAATCTAAGCCGATTGCTAGTAGCCACGAGGGAGAGGCTAAGCAAGCCTTCTTCCAAATGATGAGTGAGTGGTTTTCAGAATTCGTTCGAACGAATCCAGCTGTTCAACAACCTCCACCTCCGCAAGTGCCTATAGTACCGCAAGTTTCAGATCTGATTCGATTGAGTAAGCCTCCTGTGGATAAAATTCGAAAGTATTGGGCCAAAGAGTTTAGAGCCACAATTGATGATGATGCCAAGCGAGCTGAGTTTTGGCTCGAGAATACAAATCGAGTGTTTGATGAGATGTCTTTGACTCCTGATGAATGCTTAAAATGTGTTGTTTCATTGTTGAGAGATACCGCATATAATTAGTGAAAAATTGATATTTGTGGTTCCGAGACAGAGAATCACCTGGGATTTCTTTAAATTTGAATTCCAGAAGAAATATATCAGTCAACGATTCATAGATCAAAAACGTAAATAATTCCTTGAGCTGAAACAGGGCCGTATGTCCGTTACTGAGTATGAATGAGAGTTTGTGAGGTTGACCCAATACGCGCGGGAATGTGTTTCGACCGAAGTTACTATGTGTAAACGTTTCATTGAAGGGCTGAATGAAGACATTGAATTGTTAGTTGGAATACTTGATTTGAATGAGTTTGTACTGTTAGTTGAAAGAGCCTGTAAAGCCGAAGAGCTTAGTAAAGAAAAGAAGAAAGCGGATTCCGAGGCTAGAGATGAAAGAAAAAGATCGATGAGTAAGTCGTATCAAAGAAAAATATCGATGAGTAAGTCATATCAACCTTTGTCAAAGAGATTCAGAGATGCAACTAATCGCTAAAATGTTTCGTTTGGACATTCAAGTAGAGATCGTGTGAAACAAAGTGTTAGTCCAAGAACTCAAATTTCGATTGAACTGAGTGTCGGAAGTGTCAAAAGCAACAAGCCTGAGTGTAGACAGTGTGGGAGACGACATGTTGGAGAATGTTGGGGCAAGTACAATAATAGAGTTTGCTATAAATGTGGATCATGGTATCACTTTATTCGGGATTGTCCTGAGTTAGCCGAGAAAGACAATGTTTAGAGTGCGAGGCCGAGTAATATGACGGCTAGAGGTAGACCACCCAAAAACACTGGGAATGTAAGTGGTAGTCAGAGAGGGACGACAGATAGAGCTGTGAGATCCGAGGTGAGAGCACTTGCTCGAGCTTATGCTATTTGTGCTTGAGAAGAAGCACCATCTCCAGACGTCATTACTGGTACTTTTACTCTATTTGATACTGATGTGATTGCATTGATAGATCCAGGATCTACCCATTCATATGTGTGTGTGAATTTAGTATCTAGTAAGACTATGCCTGTTGAGTCTACTGAATTTATAATTAGAGTATCGAACCCCTTAGGCAAGTGTGTTCTGGTTGATAAAATGTGCAAGAATTGTCCGATGATGTATCGAGATAATTGTTTCTCGGCTAATCTGATGCTGCTACCTTTTGATGAATTTGATATAATTCTGGGTATGGATTGGCTAACCTTGCATCATGCTATTGTGAACTGTAAACGGAAGAGTATTGATTTGAAAAGTCAGAATGGTGAGATAGTTCGAATCGAATCCAGTGATTTGAATGGGTTACCGACTGTTGTATCTTCGATGAAAGCTTTGAATTATGTGAAAAAGGGTTGCGAAGCCTATCTTGCGTATGTAATAGATATAAAAGTGATTGAAAAGAAAGTTGAATCTGTGCATGTGGTTTGCGAGTTCCCAGATGTATTTCCTGAAGAATTACTGGGATTACCTCCGATATGAGAAGTTGAATTTGGTATTGACTTAGTGTCAGGTACGACTCTTATCTCAATAGCTTCGTATAGAATGGCACCAACAGAATTGAAAGAGTTGAAGTCTCCGTTGCAAGAGTTGACAGATAGAGGATTTGCACGTCCGAGTTTCTTGCCCTGGGGTGCTCCTGTGTTGTTTGTGAAAAAGAAAGATGGCACTATGAGGATGTGTATTGACTACCAATAGTTGAATAAAGTGACAATAAAGAATAAATATCTTTTGCCTTATGCTGATGATTTTTTGACCAATTGAAAGGAGCCACTGTGTTTTCAAAGATAGATTTGAGATCAGGCTACTATCAGCTATGAGTTAAAGAATTAGATGTGCCGAGAATTGCTTTCAGAACGAGGTACAAACATTATGAATTCTTATTTATGTCTTTCAGACTAACGAATGCTCCTGCAGTGTTTATGGATTTGATGAATCAGATATTCAGACCGTATTTGGATTGATTTGTTGTGGAGTTTATTGATGATATTCTGATTTATTCTTGTGATGAGATGCATCATGCCGAGCATTTGAGAATCGTGTTACAGACTCTGCGTGAAAAGCAATTCTATACAAAGTTTAGCAAATGTGAGTTTTGGTTGCGTGGGGTTGGCTTTCTGGGGCATATTGTATCAACTGCTGGAATACTAGTTGGTCTGAGCAAGATCTCAGCTATTTTAGATTGGAAACCTGCGAGAAATGTGTCTGAAGTTCGTAGGTTTTTAGGACTAGCGGGATATTACAGACGGTTTGTGAAAGGCTTCTCGATGATTGCGTCTCCGTTGATGAAATTGCTTCAAAAAGATGTTAAATTCAAATGGTCAGAAAAGTGTCAGTAGAGTTTTGAGCAGTTAAAAGTATTGTTGACAGAGGCACCGGTGTTAGTTCAACCTGAACAGGGTGAAGAATTCATAGTTTACAGTGATGCATCGTTGAATGGTTTAGGATGTGTGTTGATGCAAGAAGGCAAGGTTATAGCTTATTGTTCAAGACAGTTAAAACCGCATAAAAAGAACTATTCGATGCACGATCTTGAATTAGCAGCTATTGTATTTGTATTGAAGATTTGGCGTCACTACTTATTTGGTGAGAATTGTCACATTTATACGGATCACAAGAGCTTGAAATATTTGATGACTCAGAAAGATCAAAATTTGCGACAGCAGAGATGGTTAGAAATATTAAAAGACTATGAACTAGTAATTGATTATCATCCAGGTAAAGCTAATGTTGTTGCTGATGCTTTGAGCCGAAAGTCTTTATTAGCTTTTCGAGCAACGAGTACTTAGACGAATCTGTGTGATAATGGTTCAGTTTTTGCTGAATAAAAGTGAGGTCGATGTTTATGTGTCAGATTTGCGATGCCCAGAAAAGTGATGTTGAAATGATGGCAAAATGTGATCAGTGTAGTTTGAATTTTGATTCAGAATTTCGAGTTGATAATGATGATTGTTTGAGATTTCGAGATCGAATTGTATTCCGAGAAATTTAGAGTTGATTCAGTTGATTTGGAACGAAGCTCATAATAGTTGTTTGGCTGTTCATCCGGGAAATACGAAAATGTATAATGATCTGAAATAATTTTATTGGTGGCATGGTATGAAACGAGATATTTCAGAGTTTGTTTTGAGATGTTTAGTCTGTTAGCAAGTTAAAGCTGAACATCAGGTTCCATCCAGTTTGTTACAACCGATTATGATTCCTGAGTGGAAATGGGAGAGAATCATGATGGACTTTGTGTCGAGATTGCCTTTATCTCCAAGAAAGAAAGAAGCAATCTGGGTGATAGTTGATAGATTAACGAAATCAACTCATTTGGTTCCGGTGAGGATAGATTATTTGCTTGATAAATTGGCTAAATTGTATATTTCTAAGATTGTGAGACTGCATGGGGTACCATTATCTATTGTGTTTGACAGAGATCCGAGATTTACCTCGTGATTTTGGAAGAAACTGCAAGAGGCTTTAGGCAAAAAGTTGCATTTTAGTACTGCATTTCATTCGCAAACAGATGGTCAATCCGAGCGGATCATTCAGATTCTCGAGGATATGTTGAAATGTTTCATTCTTGAGTTTGAAACTATATGAGAAAAACATTTGTCGTTGATTGAATTTTTGTATAATAATGGTTTTGAATCTAGCATCAAAATGGCACCATATGAGGCTCTTTACGGTCGCAAATGCCGAACTCCATTATATTGGACTGAGCTTAGCGAAAATAAGATTCACGGGGTTGATTTAATCAAAGAGATTGAACAGAAAGTGAAAGTGATTCGTGATAATCTGAAAGCGGCTTCAGATCATCAGAAGTCCTATGCAGATTTGAAACGAAAAGATATTGAATTAAAGATCAGGGACAAAGTGTTTTTGAAAGTGTCTCTATAGAAGAAATTATTCGTTTTGGTAGAAAAGGCAAGTTGAGTCTGAGATTTATCGGGCCGTATAAGATCATCGAATGAATTGGGCTAGTTGCTTATAGATTGTTGTTTCCACCTGAGTTAGAAAAGATTCGTAATGTATTTCATGAATCGATGCTTCGACGATACATATCTGATCCATCGCATGTGATTGCTCCTACTGGGTTGAGATTCAGTCAGATTTATCATATAGTGAAGAACCGATTTGAATTCTAGCACGTGAAATCAAAGAATTGAGAAATAAGAAAATTTCCTTAGTGAAAGTGTTGTGGCACAGACACGGAGTCGAAGAGGCTACGTAGGAGCCTGAAGATGTTATGAGAGAGCAATATCCAAACCTATTCACTGGTAAGATTTTTAGGGACAAAAATCCCTAAGGGGGGAGAGTTGTAACAACCCGATTTAGACCCTAGACGGAACAATGGTTTTGGGACCACAAATCCGAGGTTTGAAATATATTTTAATATTATTTTTGGTGTTTACAATATGTGATTGAGCATGTGTGAAAGTTTTATCGTTTGTGTGCCAAATTATGAAAAAAGACTCAACTGCATAAAAAGTAAAAGCTGTGTGTTGATTGCTAAAGTGCTTAATTGGCATGGCTTATTAAATGAAATGTCCTTATGTTGTAATTAGACCATAGATAGTGGAGATGGACATATATGTACATAGTTAGTGGAATTTAAAATGAAATAATAAATGGGAAAAATGGTGAAATGATTATTAATGTTAATATAATAAAAACAAACACATTTTAATGGCCATTCTCATCTTTGTTGCACCGAATATTGAAAGAAAAATAAAGGGTTTGAAGCTTTCTTGAATTCGACACATTCATAGCTCAATCGGGTATGTGTTTTTGATCGGTTTTTGATAATCTCTACGTTTTTGTAATCGTTGCTTTGTGTTCTATCAAACCTATGCTTTAATTTTAGAAATTGATGAAGAATTTGAGATTTGCCATTGATGAATATGTGAGCTTTGTGTTGATAGTTGGCAGAATATGAAAGTTTAATGTTGGGTTAACATATTTTGTCTTTGAATTTTTGGTGAATTTGAGTAATTTGGGTTAAATTGAGAAAAGTGTAAATTAAAAGTCTAAAATGTGAAATAAATGAAATATGTGGGTTTGTATGAACAAGGGGAAAATTCGGCTAAGCATGTGTAAGTGGTAATTTTGTGGATTTTGTGATTTTATGAAATAGGGGCTAAAGTGTCCAAATGTGAAAATATGAGGACTATTTTATAAAATGCCCTAAATATGTGTGTTTGAACTAAATTGAATGATATGGTGATTGAATGAGATAAATTTGAATATGAATAGATCAAGAAAAGAGGGATTTGGATCGAGATCGAGGCAAAGATAAAATGCTCGATTAATCGACTCGTTTTGTTACTTTGACGTCCGAGGTAAGTTCGGGTATAATACGAATTGTTAAATTTATAACTATGTGTTAGGAAATGAATGAATATGTGGTTATTGAATTAGAAATGTTAAATGTGGAATTGAGAAATGTGGCACTAAGTGTGCATAATTAGAATCGGGACAGAGGTTTATAGCACTATGTGTGCAAAGTAATGGAAGCCTCGGCTTTATTGATTGGCACTGTGTGTGCGATATTGAGATTAATTCGGTTTAATGTAAAGGCACTAAGTGTGCAATGATATTTAAGCTTCGGCTATGAAATGGGCACTAAGTGTGCGATTGAATAGAAGGAGTAATGAAGATTGATTGAAATGTGGTATCAAGCATTGAGTAGCAAAATTGGTTGTTAACTAAGTGTTGGCAAAGGTATGTATGAAACCTATGTGGTGATGAATTTGGAAATAGATGAATGAATATTTATGTGAGTTTTGGATATAGATGAGATTATGCATTCTTGCAAATTAATCTATGTGATGTTTTAATTTATATATTGATTTTAGAATCATTGAGTTAAATGTATTATATTACGAACTTACTAAGCTCTTAAGCTTATTGTGTGAAGTGTTTCTCAGTTTTACATTGTCTTTAATGCTAGCTCGGACCGGGGATCGTCAGCGACTAAATCACACTATCGGCTATCTATTTTGTTACTTTTGGAAAGATGTATATATTTGAATATGACTTGTATAGGCTAGTAGATATGGCATATTTTGAGATGTCTGGATCCTGCCATGTGATATGACTAGATAAGTTAATGAATTTGGTATGTGCTTTGGATTTGTGCAAAGGTTGGTCAAGATATGTTATTGTAACACCCCTTACTCGTATTCAATGCCAGAATAGGGTACGAGGCATTGCCGGACTCACATCACAAGCAATCACACAATTTCGAGTCATAAAATTTGTGTCCAAATTAAAACCATTCATATTCGATCATGAAGTCCCTATTATGAGCCTACGAGGCCCAAAACATGCTTTAGAAGTGGTTTAGGACTAAACCGAGAACTTAGGAAACTTTTACAAAACTTAGAAAATTTTTGCTAGAAGTAGGGCTCACATGCCCGTGTGGTCCAAGGGACACGCCCGTATGACCCCAGGGACACGCCCGTGCTTTAGACCGTGTTCAAATTAGGGTGCTCTCTAACTTGTGCCACACGGCCGTGCCACACGCCTGTGTGCTAGGCCGTGCAGCACACACGGCTTAGACGCACTCCTGTGTCTCTGCTCGTGTGCTCAATTCTGGACATTCTGTTTCTCAAAATTAAGGTGCAGGGGACACACGGCCGAAACACATGCACGTGGGGCTGACCGTGTGTCACACACGGCCTAGTCACATGCCCGTGTGGACAAAATAAATGCTACCACCCTTGTTCACACATACACTTACACCAATTCAAGGTATAAACATAACATACTTAGGCAACCAAAACATCCACAATTTTGACCAACACAATATCAACATATATCATACTCACAACAAATATTAAACCACAATTGACTACTTTCAAGATACCTAATTGTACACCACTTTATCATCTCATCAATAAACCACATTGCCAAACATTTCACATTCATGTCACAAATCACATTTCTATCATTCAACAAGTATACAATCGGTATATCACCAAAGAAAGTAGCACATATATATACAAATCTATACTTAGGCTTACAACCATGATAGCCCAAATAAGCCAATCTACATGGCCAATTACCAAAACAAGCCTTTGACAATTACAAGCCAACACATTGGCTACAATCATAATGATACATATGACAAAATAACTAAGTCCCTATACATGCCATAAACTCAAAATACTTGAATTCATCAATATCAAAAGTAAAAGCTTGATAGTGTGGTAGGATCTCCAGTGATATCCAATCCGAGCTAGCTTAATAACACTATAAAACATGGGAAAGGAAGTGTAACAACCCATGATAAACCGTAAAAGTAACATATTTTAATCCCACATTTAGCATATTTTTAGATGATTTATTCCTTGATTCATGTAAAAAGGTGCTTTTAATCCTTTCTTTTCATGTCTTATACTCAGGAAAGCACCCGAGGATGAAAAGAAAGTAAAATAGGCCCAAAACGGAGTAAATGGGCCATATCACGAAATCCACACGGCCTGGGCCAAAGTCCACACGACCGTGCCTCATTGATCTACTAGAACATGACCTAATCATGATCCACACGGCCGTGCCCCATTCAACAGGTTCGAACACGTCCTGGCCACGATTCACACGGGCGTGTGCCATGGCCGTGTCCCTATCGTCAGGAAGCAAAATTTTACTCGGAAAAGGATACTTAGGGGCCAAGAAACCTATTTCGAAAGCCTATATAAACACCCTAAGTATAACCTTGAGGGAGGCGGTTAGCTAGGCCAAAGAGCCGAGCCAGAAAGGTCAAGATTTGTGGGAATCACTCGAAGATGGCCAGTTGATCCATCTCAAGAAGTCGGAATTCTACTCAAGATGGCGGATCTCTCCTTCAATTCCTTCAGAGGGTTTTAGGGATTTCTTATGTTTTGTTTTATCTTTTCTTTTGAGGTGTTTTCTTTTATGAACTAAACCCTTCAGATACCTGAAGGGGATGAAACCTAAGATGGATCTTGTTATTGTTTTCTGAACTATATGATAAATACTTGATTTATTCTTAATTATGTATGCTTAATTATTATGTTAATATTTCTGGGATATTGATTCAAGTTGAATGTGCTTAGGTGGAGGAGCAGAAGTCCCTGCTTAGGTGTAGATCTAGCATAGTTAAGCGGAGTTAATCGCGCGCCTAGAGATAAGGTGACGAGATTTTGCCGGATTAGGGTGAAACCTAATATGGGAGTCCATAGATCGAGTTAATGAGATTCTAGGGGTTTTACTTAGAGATTTCAATTAATCAACCCAGGGTTAGACGTTATTCGCCTCGAGAAAGGGTTTAATACAACTTAGGGAATCTTACGGATCAAGTCAAGTGAATAAATCGTCTGGTTCAGTGTTAGATAACAAGAGAAGTCTAGGTGGATTCTTCCTAGCGGTATCGTCTTAATCAATTGAGTTTTCCCAACAGTATTTTCCCAATTCATTCTTTTTGTCTTTGCGTCTTTAGCTTAGTAGAAAGTTAAATTTAGATTAGATAACAACTTCACTTATTTTAGGATAGATAATAAAAAGAAAGTTAGTATTAGTACTTTTAGTTCCTTTGGGTTCGACAATCCGGTCTTGCCTAAGCTATACTACTGTTCGATAGATGCACTTGCCTCAATCGTTGTCAGAGTTAGTTTCCAGGTTCGATCATTCTCTTTATAAATTTTAAAACTCGATAAAACAACGATCAAGTTTTTGGCGCCATTGCCGGGGAACTAAAATATTAAGAAAGCTCTATTTTTAGTACTTTAGCCATTATTTTTATTTTTTCGCAATTTACTTTTATTTTTAGGTTAAAATTTGATTTTGCTAAATTTTCTTTCTTTCTTTTCTCAACAGGTACCTCTAGTTTATGACTAGAAGGAACCTGAAAGGACCACTAGTATACGACAGTGATATTGAAGCTACTGCTCGTAGGAATCGCAGAGAAATTAGGCGAGCCCTAAATTACATAGAAGAAGAGCGAGAAAACAGATCCAATCCTACTGAAGGGATGGACGAGAATAATCCACCACCACGAGATGTGGCAGAACACAATGCTGTGCGTACTATTTATGATTATGCTAAACCTCATTTAACAGGAGCAGAATCGAGTATTGTTAGGCATGCTATAGCTGCTAATAATTTTGAATTAAAGCCTACCACTATACAAATGATTCAACAATTTGTTCCATTTGATGGTTTGCAGGACGAAGACCGAAATACTCATACAGCTAATTTTTTAGAGTTCTTTGATACCTTCAAAATAAATGGCGTTTCTGATGATGCCATACATCTTCGGTTATTTCCCTTTTCATTAAGGAATAAAGCCAAACTATGGTTAAACTCGTTACCACAAGGGTCAATCACTACATGGGATCAAATGACCGAAAAAGTTTTATTAAAATATCTCCCACCAGCCAAAACGGCCAAATTACGGAATGATATCTCTTCTTTTGTGAAGATGGATTTAGAAACATTATACGACGCATGGGAGAGATACAAGGATCTTTGAGAAGGTGTCCGCACCATGGTTTACCATTGTGGCTCCAAGTCCAAACTTTCTATAACGGTGTAAATCCCTCAACGAGGCAACTTATTGATTCAGCCACCGGTGGAACCCTAAACAATAGAACTCCTGAAGCAGCCTACAAGCTTATTGAAGAGATGTCACTGAATAACTATCAGTGGCAGGTCACCAGGACAAAACCAACAAAATCAGCCGGAGTTTTCAACCTAGACACAGTAACCATGCTATCAACGCAGGTAGAGATGATGAATAAAAAGCTTGATAGTTTGTGTTCTTCGCAGACACATCCAGTAATGTAGTGTGACACAAGTGGAATTGTGGCGAATCCTGAGTACCCACCCTACCAACCGGGCACAGAGAGCGAACAGATGAACTATATAGGTAACAATTTCAGATCTAATAATAACCCTTATAGTAATAATTATAATCTAGGTTGGAGGAACCACCCAAATTATCATGGGGAAGTCAAGGAAATCAAGGAAATCAAAGACAACAACCTCCCCAAAATTTCCAAAATCAGCCCCATCCACAGGAAAAGAGGCCGAACCTCGAAGAGATGCTGACAAAATTCATGGCAGCCACAGAAACCCGTCTCCAAAAAACTGAGACAACGCCTGATAATCAACAAGCATCAATCAAACGGATCGAGAGCCAAGTTGGAGAACTTACTAAGTCAGTTGGACAACTTACCAAGATAGTTTTCGAAATTCGATCAGAGATTTCTGAACGACCGCAAGGGCGTCTACCAAGCAACACTGAAATTAACCCAAGGGAGCAAATCTAAGCCATCACAAATCATGATAGTATAGGGTTAGATGAACCCAATCCAATACAAGAAAACGAGGTAGAAAAAGGTAAAGTTAAGGTAACAAAAGAAAAACCAAAATCGGTAATCAAAGAGTACCAACCTAGCATTCCTTATCCCGAAGCAATGAAGAGAGACGATAAAGAGGAACAGTTTGGTAAGTTTCTTAAACTTTTAAATAAATTACATATCAACTTACCTCTTCTTGAAGCTTTTTCGCAGATGCCAGATTCAAGAAAATTTTTAAAACAACTCTTGACGAACAAGCGTAAGTTAGACGAGGAGCCACATGTGGAATTAAACGTAGTATGTTCAGCAATGTTACAGAATAGACTATCGCGAACGCTGAAAGATCCAGGGAGTTCCACAATTCCATGTTTAATTGGTAGACTAACTGTTGATAATGCATTAGCTGATTTAGGGGCAAGTATAAATGTCATGCCTTATAAAATGTTTAAACAATTAGGTCTAGGGAAACCCAAACAAACTAGGATGAGTATTCAATTAGCTAATAAAACTGTTAGAATTCCCAAGGGTATTATCAAAGATGTTCTTGTAAAAATTGATAAATTTGTTTTCCCAGTAGATTTTGTTGTCTTAGACATGGATGAGGATAATTCAATTTCCCTAATTTTCGGAAGACCCTTTTTAGCAACTGCTAGGACTAAAATTGATGTTAGCATAGGAGAACTCATACTTCAGGTAGGTGACGAATCGATCAGTTTACAAGCTCTTGACTCGGCCAGGACAACAATTGATGAAGGTGAGAAAGTAAATTCATTTGATAACCAGATTGTTCAATCTTTACCACAGAAAACACCACAAGACTACAAACCTGAGCCGAATCATGGACCCCATGCTAACAAAGTCAAATTACATAAGGAATAAAGCCTTAGGGTCGACAAACTAGAAGAGTGGACGACACATTTTAAAGAGGAACCAGGACCGCGCGAAGTAAAACCGAAGGAGTCCCCAGAAGAGCTCATAGGAACATCAAAGCACTTCAAAATAGGAGACCAGGTACTGTTAGATAGAGCAGATCCTCGCATCATCACATCAGACCTAAACACAAACAAAGAAATTCCTCTTGAGGTACACAATATTTTCCCATACGGAGCAGTCGAGGTAAGCAACCATATATTCGGCACTTTCAAGGTAAACGCTTCTCGACTTAAACTTTATCTAGAGAATAGAACTAATAGCATGAGGGAAGATATTCAAACTTTTAAACCACCCTTAGTTTTACGAATACGAGGAAAGTCTAGCTAAAGACTTTAAACAAGCGCTACTCGGGAGGCAACCCGAGTACTAACCCCATCAACTTTTACATTTTTTATTTTGACTTATTTGTTTTGTTTTAGGACCTAACTTTAAACTAACCAAAAAGGGTAGATTTCCAGACCACACGGCCTTGCACACGGCCGTGGCCGTGGCCGTGTGGTAGTATAGAATCTACGGACTAACAATGGTAGAGATGATACGAATCAGACCCAACTAATTTTTGAAGTCACAGACCCAACTACTCCACCACAGGCACCGACAAAGCACCACGGCCGTGCGACGCGGCTGTGGACGACACTGACTTCTCAGAAACGGGCGTGGCAATCAGTAAAACGGGCGTGTATGAACCACACGGCTAGACACACGGCCGTGCGAGGCGGCCGTGTGAATTGACACGCCCACGGTCCACGGGCGTGGGAGAGCATTAGGAACCAAAACTCTATTTAAACCCACACTCCCTCTCCCCTTCTCCTCACCAACTCTCCATCTTCTTTCTTCCTTCCTTTCTCAGATTGCTCTCCTTCCCATAACAAAGTCTCTATACTCTTGAGCTACACATATCCATGTCGAAGAAGTGGAAGAAGCCAAGCATAGTCTCCCCAAGAGAGATCGATCTACATAAGCTCATGCCGGCCGCTTCATTCCACTGACAAGCCAAGGGTCTTTGAGACCATTTAGTTTTCATTTTACTTTTCTCTTCTCCTTTATTTTCCTTCTCTTTGACAATCTTATGCTTAATTTAGTTTATTTTAAATTAATCTTTTAGTGCCAGGTTCGTCAGGCTACTAGGGAATCACACCTTGGGAACCACGACCATCACCACCACAGCCTTCTAAGTACTAAAGGTTGCTTGGTAATCACGCCACTTCCGCCACCTCCAGCACCTCCGCAACCTAAAGAATGACACCCACCTTGCGAACCATCCATCAATAAGGACTTCTCGGTCCATTAGTCTTTTCTTTCATTTTTATTTTCCTTCTTAGTCTCCTTATCTTTATCTTTCTTGTCTTTAATTATATAATTAGTTTATTTTAAATGTGTTTCAATAATCCCTGGCTAATTCTTCACGATCTTCCCAATTTCTTCATCTAGCGCAGAGCTCGGTAAAAGCCACCACACCTCGAAACTTCCACCTCAAGGAAACAATCCAAATTCAGGAAGTTTCACCACTTTCTCCCTATTAAGTTTTATATACATCTTTGTACATTGAGTGCAATGTACATCTTAAGTGTGGGGGGGTGAATATTTATTTTGAGAAAGTGCCTAACTTTTTGCATTATTCTCAAATTATGCCTAACTTTCTTCATTATTCTCAAATCCCTAAATTATATATTGTTCTTAAGTAATTTTCTCATATTACTAATTAGGATGAAATTTCTAATGAATTATGATTTTTATTGATATGTTTTTGAGTAAGCCATAGTTAATTGTGCATTGATGATTAAATTTGAAGAATATTAGAGAATCAAGCATAATAAGTCTATTTTTCAGAATTTAAATTTTTGCTAGGAAGTCTACCTGGATCTGAATGTTACCTTAAAGTTTGAAATTTACGAGGTTGACATCAATAACACCCATAATTTTTGTGAGACTTTGAGCCTTATAGAGCATTTATTCTTTTTCTTGCTCACTTTTTGATTGTGAGTGTGTCAACATTGAACTGTTATTCTAGAACTTGCCTCGATTATACATGTTGAGACCACATTTATGATTTGATATACCAAGATGATAAAGGCACCTAGGTTTTTACCCACTCACTCCACTAAAAAGCCTACCCTCATAATTAACCCCTAGTGAACCCCGTTGATCCTAACAACCCTTTTTATTAACTCACCCACTAATATTACCCCAAAAACCCCTTGTATTTGTTATCACCATTCCTTTTGACTACCCTTAAATCGAGATTTGATTTGATTAGTTACCTAATTGTAGTATTTCAGTAGTTGAATTTATCCTTTATTACTTGATTTGTTCTTAAAAAAAGTCGAAGTATATTCAGTATTAGTATTATGAAAAGTGAGCTTATACAGTTAAACTCCATCAAAAGAAAAGCTCGTATTATTAGGGTTATTACTTTTCAGTTGATGTAATTATTTATTATTGTCTTAGTATTCCTAGATAGGTAACTTGGCAATTCAATCTCGATTCTAACCTTCTAATTCAGCCTTTATCCACACCTTTAACCCAAGCCCCGTTACAACCCTGCTAAAGACCTTTTATCTGTTTATCATCTCATTTTACAGTGGTGGAGATTTGATTTTCAGGCAAGCCTATGGGATTAACTTTTCAGGTTTGACAGTTGAGTGCTCTTTTCCTAAACCTTAAACACTTCGAGTGATTTGAGTGAATCTTTTGTGAGGATGTCAATCCTTGTTGGTTTTGAATTAAAGGTAATTATTCAGGTAAGGGGAAACACTTACGTTTTCGTGATACAAATGTATGACTTATATTGTTTCAATCTTTAGGACTCTTAGAGTTAAATTATCCATGTATAAATTATCTACGAATTATGATGAGACATCGTTGATAAAGAGTTATGAATCATGGAAAGTTCATTTTAATTGTAAGTTGAGAATTTTGCTTGAGGACAAGCAAAAGCTTAAGTGTGAGGGTATGTGATAAACCGTAAAAGTAACATATTTTAATCCCACATTTAGCATATTTTCGGATGATTTATTCCTTGATTCATGTAAAAAGGTGATTTTAATCCTTTCTTTTCATGTCTTATACTCAGGAAAGCACCCGAGGATGAAAAGAATGTAAAACGAGCCCAAAACAGAGAAAATGGGCCATATCATGAAATCCACACGGCCTGGGCCAAAGTCCACACGGGGCTCATTGATCTACTAGAACACTACCTAATCATGATCCATACGATCGTGCCCCATTCAACAGGTTCGAACACGGCCTGGCCACGATTCACACGGGCGTGTGCCATGGCCGTGTCCCTGTCATCAGGAAGTAGAATTTCACTCGAAAAAGGATACTTAGGGGCCAAGAAACCTATTTCAAAAGCCTATATGAACACCCTAAGTATAACCTTGAGGGGGGCGGTTAGCTAGGCCAAAGAGCCGAGCCAGAAAGGTCAAGATTTGTGGGAATCACTCAAAGATAGCCAGTTGATCCATCTCATGAAGCCGAAATTCTAAACAGTGGATCTCTCCTTCAATTCTTTCAGGGGGTTTTAGGGATTTCTTATGTTTTGTTTTATCTTTTCTTTTGAGGTGTTTTTTTTATGAACTAAACCCCTCAGATACTTGAAGGGGATGAAACCTAAGATGGATCTTGTTATTGTTTTCTGAACTATATGATAAATACTTGATTTGTTCTTAATTATGTGTGCTTAATTCTTGTGTTAATATTTCCGGGATATTGATTCAAGTTGGATGTGCTGAGGTGGAGGAGCAAAAGTCCCTGCTTAAGAGTAGACCAAGCATAGTTAAGCGGAGTTGACCGCGCGCCTAGAGATAAGGTGACGGGATTTTGCCGGATTAGGGTGAAACCTAATATGGGAGTCCATAGATCGAGTTAATGCGATTCTAGGGGTTTTACTTAGATTGAGATTTCAATTAATCAACCTAGGGTTAGACGTTATTCGCCTCGAGAGAGGACTTAAGGAATCTTACAGATCAATTCAAGTGAATAAATCGTCTGGTTCAGTGTTAGATAACAAGAGAAGTCTAGGTGGACTCTTCCTAAGGGTATCGTCTTAATCAACCGAGTTTTCCCAAGAGTATTTCCCCAATTCAATCTTTTTGTCTTTGCGTCTTTAGCTTAGTAGAAAGTTAAATTTAGATTAGATAACAATTTTACTTATTTTAGGCTAGATAATAAAAAGAAAGTTAGTATTAGTTCTTTTAGTTCCTTTAGGTTCGACAATCCGGTCTTGCCTAAGCTATACTACTGTTCGATAGGTGCACTTGCCTCAATCGTTGCCAGAGTTAGTTTCAAGGTTCGATCATTCTCTTTATAAATTTTAAAACTCGACAAAACAATGATCAACCCATTTTTAGTCAATCAAAATAGTGGTTTCGGGATGATCGTATCATTTTATGTGATATCAAAGTCTTAAAATTTATATAAAGAATGATCGAACCTGGAAACTAACTATGACAACGATTTGAGGCAAGCACACCTATCGAATAGTAGTATAGTTAAGGCAAGATCGGAATGTCGAACCCAAAGGAACCAAAAGTACTAATACTAACTCTCTTTTTATTATTTATCCTAAGAATTAATGGAATTGTTTATCTAATCTCAATTAACTAACTACTAAATTAAAGACTCTAAGACAAAGAAGAATGAAATTGGAAAAATATCCTTGAGGAAAAACCAATTGATTAAGACGAGGGAAGAATACACCTAGACTTCACTTGTTATCTAACTCTGAACCAGATGATTTATTCATTTGACTTGATCCGTAAGATTCCCTAAGTTATATTAATCCTTCTCTCGAGGCGACTAACGTCTAACCCTAGGTTGATTAATTGAAATCTCTTTCTAATTAAAACCCCCTAGAATTGCATTAACTTGATTTATGGACTCCCATATTAGGTTTCACCCTAATCCGGCAAAATCTCGTCACCCTATCTCTAGGCGTGCGATCAACTCCGCTTAATTATACTAGATCTACTCTTAGGCAGGGACTTTTGCTCCTCCACCTAAGCACATCACACTTGAATTAATATCCCAGAAATATCAACACAAGAATTAAGAACACATAATAAAGAACAAGTCAAATATTTATCATATAGTTCAGAAAACAATAACAAGATCCATCTTAGGTTTCATCCCCCTCATGTATCTGAGGGTTTAGTTCATAAAAATAAAAGAAAACATCTCAGAAGAAAAGATAAAACAAAACATAAGAAATCCCTAAAACCCCCTGAAAGAATTGAAGGAGAAATCCTCCGTCTTGAGTATAACCCCGGCTTCTTGAGATGGATCAACTGGCTATCTTCGAGTAATTCCCCACAAATCTACCTTCTTTGGCCTAGTTGGACGACCCCTGACTAAAGCCTTGGGTCTCCCCCTTTTAGGTTATACTTAGGGTGTTTATATAGGCTCCTGAATGTGTTTCTTCGCCCCTAAGTATCCTAATCTGAGTGAAATTTCTCTTAGTCATGACAGGGACACGCCCATGGCACACGCTCGTGTAAGTCGTGGCCAGGCCGTGTTCGAGGCTGTTAAATGAGGCAAGACCATGTGGTCTTGGGCCCAGGCCGTGTGGATTTCATGATATAGCCTATTTACTCCATTTTGGGTCTGTTTCTCGTTCTTTTCATCCTTTGGTGCTCTCCTGGGTATAAAACATGAAAACAGAGGATTAAGAGCACCAAATTAGACAATTCAAGGCTTAAATCATCCAAAAGCATGCTAAATGTGGACCTAAAATATGTTACTTTTACGGTTTATCAAATACCCCCACACTTAAGCTTTTGCTTGCCCTCAAGCAAAATTCTCAACTCATAATTAAAACAAACTTCCTCGATTCATAATATTCATCAATAATGTTTCATCATAATTCAAAGGTAATTCATACATGGATAATTCAACTCAGAGAGTCCTAAAGATTCAAACACTCTATGTCATACATTTGTAGCAGAAAACATAGGTGTTTCCCCTCATCTGAATAATTACCTCTGATTCAAAACCGACAAGAGTTGACATCCTCATTAAAGATTCACTCAAATCACTCAAAGTGTTTAAGGTTCAAAATGAAGCACTCAAAAGTCGAACATGAAGAGTTTGTAACACCCTGGTTTTAGGGGTTAGATTTTTGGTGCTTAGTTCGGGTGTTGGCACACTTCAGTGTGTGGTTGGGTGAGTTTTAGGGGTCCTGAGAACCCTAGAAGGTGGGGCAATGCCTTAGAAAATTTTTGGTTTTTAGTGTTGAAAGGGGGGAGCTTGGCAAAGAGGGGACTTAAGAGAATTATTTGGGAGTTTATGTCACAAGAAAGGAGTTGGTGGAGTGGCAGGATGGGCGCCACTAAGGCCTTGTGTGTATGACGCCATTTGCAAGGGGAAGGGTCTCATGTTCGATTCGCGGGAGCAGCAGATGGGCATTGTTTTTTTGGTAAGGAGGTTGGACGGTTTTGGAGGCTTAAAAGGTGGAGAAGACTTGGTCAATTTTTTTTTTAAATTTTGGCTAGAAGGTTTGACCCATTCAAACTATTTTGAATGGATGGTGGGGAGGTATTTTAGGAGATTTTTAGGGATTATTTTTGGGGGGTTGGAGCTTGGCTTTTTAGTATAAATAGGGGGGGAGGTGCTCATTATTCATTCATCATTTGTTTTCTCTCCCTTGTCAAATTGTGCTTCACATTTTCTTTGGTTGCCGAAACCCTTTTCTCCAAAGCTTAGTTGCCAAATCCTTTGCTCTCCCTATTTCCTTTCCTTTTCACTTCAAAACCGAAAGTACACCCCACATCTTTCTTTCTCTTCTCTTTGGCCGAAACCACTATTCCCTACTTCTTGATTTTATAGATAGCCGAATCTACACCACCACCCTTTGCCGAATTTTCCTTCCCTCAGTTTGGTAGTGTTATTGGCCGAATGTTGGCATAGACTTCTTCGGGTTCCATAGCAATCGATTTGGTAAGGCTTTGTTTTAATAAGCTATGTATTTAGTATTCGTTTAACCTAAGGTTATGATGATAAGGCCGTTTGTAGGGGGGAGAGGAGACTAGCGCAGGAGACCTTTTCGGGATTGGTATAGGCAGCATTTGCTGAGGCATAGAGTAGCGTTTCGGGTTTGGATTGTTGAGCTATTAAGGTGCGTAATCATCGCACTATTTCTGTGGTTTTGGTTGCTAACTTGTTACATGTGTATTATGTGTGGAAGCCGTTTATAATGGCATAAGTGATGAGAACTGGTGATGGTAAGTTTATTTGTGATGTATTTATGTATGTATAAATATTTATATACTTATGTGATATGATGGCTTAACATGTTGCATATATATATGTAGTTGCATGGGGTTTGGGCTTGATTCGATGAAGAAGGAAGTGTACACAAAGTGTACGTGGTCTAATGATAGCTTCGGCTACATTAGCGCTTGGGGATTTGCTGTGTGCTACCTCAAGGGAGGTGTTGGCTCGGTGCCCATCTCGGCGGTTGATTGCTATGTGCATCACCGTAGACAGATTACGATATTGGATCACTTGGGTTGATCGGTGGCTCAGCCACGGCCTTGAGCAGCGAGTTTGCCAAGGTAAGATGTTATGGATCACAATGTGATCGGTGGATTAGCCACGGCCTTAGGCGGGGAGTCTGCTAAGGTTGGTGTTCGGTTGGACAATGGGTTGGGCTGAGATGCATTCTTGCGTGATTTGTTTCGATGGCTGTGTGGGTATGGGTCGAGCCCATACGGATGGAAATATGTGTTGTGATTATGCACTGAGTCAGTGGACTCACTCTTTTAATTAACCATTTCAGGTGACGCGTAGAGTGGACCGGGATCGGAGAGGACACGTGGTGGCCCATGCAGAAAGAAGAGTTTGAATATTTTAAGTTTATTTATATTAAGTACTAGATCTTTTAAACATTGATGTAATAAGACCCTTTGATTTTATTTACTTTGGGAATTATTTAATTATTTTATGTTTGGATTATATTAAATTACTAAGTGGAAACGAATTTATTTTTGACAACTTATTTATTTAGAATTAGTCTTATATATTCATTGAAGTTTTATTTTTGGGCATTTTATAATATTGATATGATAACAAAGTTTTACTCATAAGTTTGAATAAACATGGATTTTACAAAAAGGTAGCAAGTTTTACTAATTTTTCTAAGTTAAATAGATTTTTTTTCCACCGTCTTTTCCGCACTAATATAACCAGATTCGGTCGTAGTGAATGGGTCGGGTTTGGGGATGTTACAGTTTGGTATCAGAGCCCGGTTCAAAACTCGGCTTTGAGGGTTTTGGGCCCGAAATAGTTTTCAAAATGGGTTTTTGGAATGTGGGCTTTTATAAAAAGGTTTTCAGGTTATTCTGGCATGGCACCTGTGTCTCCGGCCCGAGTCCGCCAGGTAAGTACTTCGGACTTTTGAAGTGTTTTGTTTATGTGTATTATTATGGGTTTATTTGGGCTCGTAGATTAGTTTTTAGGGCTATTGGACCCTAGGATTAGTCTACTCAAACACATGCATAAGACTTAAAGCTCTTAAACAAACCTGTGAAGTAAGTCGCCGAGTTAAGGTGTGGCAACCTGGGTGCGCATGTCTAGGATTGGATCCGGAAGAGCTAGGTATTTAAGCAGTCCTCGTGACTCACCTCCTCTTCGCAGGAATCCTACCTGGTGCGTAGCTACGGTTCACCTTAACCAAGAGGACTTGTTCATAGGCTAAACCGATTATTAAAACCCGAAAGGGAATTAGCCTTGCTGTTTTCTAAAATTCCCTGTTTTAAAATTTTTCAAAATTTCCCCTCTGGTTTGTGAAACCTTAAATCTGATTTTGAAGGACGTTTTTCTTTCGATTTACAAAATTACCAAAATGCCCTTAGTGGCAAAATTACCAAAACGCCCCTGTATTGCAAAATTACGGTACTACCCTCAAATTTTGATAAAATGCTCTTTACTTTGCAAAATACTAAAATCCGAGTTTTCAAAATATTAGGATACTCTGATTTTTGGAAATTTACGAAAATACCCCTGGTTGACAAAATTACCGAAATGCCCTTGGTTTCTAAATTCTCAAATTTCTCTCGACTTTTACTGAAATAATCCTATTTTATCAAATGTCAGAAAATTCTATTTTTGTGAAATATTGTGATATTCCGATTTGGAGAATTTACAAAAAAATGCCGTGACTTTCAAAATTACTGAAATAACCCTGACCTCTGAAAATTTTGCAACACATCCGATTTGAAACAAAATTTTTCAAGATAACCCCTGTGACTTTGTAAATTTTGAGATATCTTTAAGTTAGAAAACTATTTTCAAAATTGACCCTGAGTTATTACCGAAATACCCCTCTCTAGGAAAAATGACGAAATTATCCCTGGGTAGGAAGGAAACTTGATTGCTCGAAAGAACTACTCTCGGAAACTTTATTGCATAAAATTGCTCGTGGATAAACAGTGAAACAAGAATTTCTAATCCATAAAACTTTCTAAACAGACTAAATCGAGGCGCTAGATATGAGTTCTAGGGGGCGTGGTCGCAATACTCGTGGACGTGGTAGAGGCAGGATGTCAGTATCGGAACCGGTTGGGTCACGCCATGGGTCAGAAAGCGATGCTCCGCCACCAGCTGTTGAGGTTGAACAGCAGGATCAGACTGGAGGAGACGACGCAGTGTCACAAGCTGTGCTGCGAATGCTCGAACGAGTGGCAGGAGCCAATATGGGCAATAGGAATCGGAAGTCAGTGCCCGAAAGGCTTAGGGCGAATGGAGCCGAGGTTTTCAGAGGAGTATCTGGGGTAGCTCCGAACGTGGCAGAATACTGGCTTGAGGCTGTTGAAAGGATTATGGACGACTTAGACTTGACTGCTGAGGAGAAGCTTAAGGGAGTTGTTTCATTGCTACGGGATGAGGCCTACCAGTGGTGGCTCACGGTTAAGGAAAGTACCCCTGCGGATCGAGTGGACTGGGGTTATTTTAAGATCAAGTTTGAAGGAAAGTATGTTGGAGCAAGCTATGTTGATGCTCAGAGGAAGGCGTTCCTTAACTTGGTGCAAGGAAACAAGTCGATAGCGGAGTACGAAGCTGAGTTTCTGCGTTTGAGCCGGTATGCTCGGGGCATCGTGGCAACGGATTATGAGAGATGCGTTAGATTTGAAGATGGTCTGCGGGATGAGTTGCGAGTTTTGATTGCTCCGCAGAGGGAAAGAGACTTCGCCGTTTTAGTGGAGAAAGCTCGAATAGCTGAGGAGGTCAAGAAGGCTGAGAGGCTCAATCGGGAAAGGAACCGTGATAAGAGAAGTGTTGGATCGCCAGAAGTGGTTGAGAGGGTCCAGAAAAGACCAAGGGTTGAGACTCCTGTTCATATTGCTAAGCCGGTCGCCGGAAATCCAGATCATCCGTGTGCGCAGTGCGGAAGGTATCATATTGGCGGGTGCTGGAATCGAGTTCGGGAGTGCTTCAGATGTAAGTCCAAGACTCATCTGATTAAGGATTGTCCCCAGAACCCGAATAGGACTCAGACAGTGAGTCAAGGTTATGTGCAACCAGGCAGAGAAGGTCAGCAAGCGACGAGAGGTCGTGGTTCGAACCGTGGAGGAAATGGTTCCGGCCAAGGTCGTGGAGTAGTAGACCGCGGTAATGGTGCCACTGAGGCAAGGCAGCCAGGACTGGTTTTTGCAGTTCGTCGGAGAGGGGATAATGATGTGCCTGATGGGTCAACTGGTAAGTTCCTTAAGTCCGGAATGCTCTTTGTGGTTTTGTTCGTTTTGGTGATTGTTTGATCTGTTGCTCGTAAAGTAGTTGGAACCTTGAGTATGTTAGAATCCATGCCTAATAGTATGTTAGCTCTTTAAAGATCAGAGTGCGCAGCTATAGTGTAGTGGGAGAAATTGGATGGTTAGTCTAGACAAGTAATTTCGAGGACGAAATTATTTTAAGGAGGGTAGAATTGTAACACCCTGGTTTTAGGGGTTAGATTTTTGGTGCTTAGTTCGGGTGTTGGCACACTTCAGTGTGTGGTTGGGTGAGTTTTAGGGGTCCTGAGAACCCTAGAAGGTGGGGCAATGCCTTAGAAAATTTTTGGTTTTTAGTGTTGAAAGGGGGGAGCTTGGCAAAGAGGGGACTTAAGAGAATTATTTGGGAGTTTATGTCACAAGAAAGGAGTTGGTGGAGTGGCAGGATGGGCGCCACTAAGGCCTTGTGTGTATGACGCCATTTGCAAGGGGAAGGGTCTCATGTTCGATTCGCGGGAGCAGCAGATGGGCATTGTTTTTTTGGTAAGGAGGTTGGACGGTTTTGGAGGCTTAAAAGGTGGAGAAGACTTGGTCAATTTTTTTTTTAAATTTTGGCTAGAAGGTTTGACCCATTCAAACTATTTTGAATGGATGGTGGGGAGGTATTTTAGGAGATTTTTAGGGATTATTTTTGGGGGGTTGGAGCTTGGCTTTTTAGTATAAATAGGGGGGGGAGGTGCTCATTATTCATTCATCATTTGTTTTCTCTCCCTTGTCAAATTGTGCTTCACATTTTCTTTGGTTGCCGAAACCCTTTTCTCCAAAGCTTAGTTGCCAAATCCTTTGCTCTCCCTATTTCCTTTCCTTTTCACTTCAAAACCGAAAGTACACCCCACATCTTTCTTTCTCTTCTCTTTGGCCGAAACCACTATTCCTTACTTCTTGATTTTATAGATAGCCGAATCTACACCACCACCCTTTGCCGAATTTTCCTTCCCTCAGTTTGGTAGTGTTATTGGCCGAATGTTGGCATAGACTTCTTCGGGTTCCATAGCAATCGATTTGGTAAGGCTTTGTTTTAATAAGCTATGTATTTAGTATTCGTTTAACCTAAGGTTATGATGATAAGGCCGTTTGTAGGGGGGAGAGGAGACTAGCGCAGGAGACCTTTTCGGGATTGGTATAGGCAGCATTTGCTGAGGCATAGAGTAGCGTTTCGGGTTTGGATTGTTGAGCTATTAAGGTGCGTAATCATCGCACTATTTCTGTGGTTTTGGTTGCTAACTTGTTACATGTGTATTATGTGTGGAAGCCGTTTATAATGGCATAAGTGATGAGAACTGGTGATGGTAAGTTTATTTGTGATGTATTTATGTATGTATAAATATTTATATACTTATGTGATATGATGGCTTAACATGTTGCATATATATATGTAGTTGCATGGGGTTTGGGCTTGATTCGATGAAGAAGGAAGTGTACACAAAGTGTACGTGGTCTAATGATAGCTTCGGCTACATTAGCGCTTGGGGATTTGCTGTGTGCTACCTCAAGGGAGGTGTTGGCTCGGTGCCCATCTCGGCGGTTGATTGCTATGTGCATCACCGTAGACAGATTACGATATTGGATCACTTGGGTTGATCGGTGGCTCAGCCACGGCCTTGAGCAGCGAGTTTGCCAAGGTAAGATGTTATGGATCACAATGTGATCGGTGGATTAGCCACGGCCTTAGGCGGGGAGTCTGCTAAGGTTGGTGTTCGGTTGGACAATGGGTTGGGCTGAGATGCATTCTTGCGTGATTTGTTTCGATGGCTGTGTGGGTATGGGTCGAGCCCATACGGATGGAAATATGTGTTGTGATTATGCACTGAGTCAGTGGACTCACTCTTTTAATTAACCATTTCAGGTGACGCGTAGAGTGGACCGGGATCGGAGAGGACACGTGGTGGCCCATGCAGAAAGAAGAGTTTAAATATTTTAAGTTTATTTATATTAAGTACTAGATCTTTTAAACATTGATGTAATAAGACCCTTTGATTTTTATTTACTTTGGGAATTATTTAATTATTTTATGTTTGGATTATATTAAATTACTAAGTGGAAACGAATTTATTTTTGACAACTTATTTATTTAGAATTAGTCTTATATATTTATTGAAGTTTTATTTTTGGGCATTTTATAATATTGATATGATAACAAAGTTTTACTCATAAGTTTGAATAAACATGGATTTTACAAAAAGGTAGCAAGTTTTACTAAATTTTTCTAAGTTAAATAGATTTTTTTTTCCACCGTCTTTTCCGCACTAATATAACCAGATTCGGTCGTAGTGAATGGGTCGGGTTTGGGGATGTTACAGAGTTAATCCCATAGGCTCGCATGAAAATCAAATCTCCACTACTATAATATGAGATGATACACAAATCAAAAGGTCTTTAATAGGGTTGTAACGGGGATTGGGTTAAAGGTGTGGATAAAGGCTGAATTAGCGGGTTAGAATCGAGATTGACTTGACAAATCACCTAACTAGAGATATGAAACTGATAATAATTACATAAATAATATTCTGATATGAGCTTCTTCTTCAATAATTGGAATTTAATGTATAAGCTCGCCTAATCACAAAACAAATAATGGATATGCTTCATTTTTTTTAAGAACAAGTCAAATATACATGATAAAGGATAAATTTAACAATTGAAATAAATAAAATAGTTAGGCAACTGATCAAATCAATTCTTGACATAAGGGTAGTCAAAAGGAATGGTAATAACGAATACAAAAGGTTTTGGGTTAATATTAGTGGGTGAGTCAATAAAAAGGGTTGTTAGGATTAAACGGGGTTCACTAGGGGTTAATTGTGAAGGTAAGCTTTTATTGAAGTGAGTGGGTTAAAACCTAGGTGCCTTTATCATCTCTGTATATCAAATCAAAGGTGTGGTCTCAACAAGTATAATTGATGCAAGTTCTAGAATAACAAATCAATGTTGACACACTCATAATCAATAAAGTGAGCAAGAAAAAGAATATATGCTCTATAAGGCTCAAAATCTCACAAAAAATTATGGGTATTTGATGTCAACCTCGCAAATTTCAAACTTCAAGGTAATAATTAAATTCAGGTAGACAACCTAAAAATTTTAAATTTCTGAAAAATAGACTTATTATGCTTGATTCTCTAGTATCTTAAAGTTTAATCATCAATGCACAATTACCGATGACTTAATCCAAAACATGTCAATAAAACCATAAATCAGGGAATTTCATTCTAATCATAATATGAGACAATTACTTTAAGACAAGACATCATTCAGGGATTTGAGAATAATGCAGAAAGTTAGGCACTTTCTCGAAATAAATATTCACCCCCACACTTAAGATGTACATTGCCCTCAATGTACAAAGATGCATATGCATTTTAAGAGAAAGGGAGGGGTTAAACTTCCTAAATTTGGATGGTTTCCTTGTGTTGGGAGGTCCGAGGTGTGGTGGCTACTACCGAGCTTTGCGCTAAATGAAGAAATTGAGAAGCTCGTAGACAATTAGCCAGGAAATATTAAGATACATTTAAAATAAACTAATTAAAGACAAGAAAGATAAAGAGAAAGAAAATAGAAATGTAAATAAAATTAAAATTAAAGATGAATAGACCGAATAGTCCTTATTGTTGGATGGTTCGCGAGGTGGGTGTGACCTCTAAGGCTGCATTGAGGTAGTGGTCGTGGTTCCGGTGTGATTCCCTAGTAGCCTTTAGAACTTAAAATCAAGAAACTAAAATAAAATAAACTAATTTAAGCATAAGAGATTCAAAGAGAAGGAAAATAAAGGAGAAGAGTAAAGAAGAAGAAAAATTAAATGGTCTCAAAGACCCTTGGCTTGTCGAGTAGATGAAGCAGCGGTCATGAACTTATGTAGATCGGTCTCCCTCGGGGAGACTGTGCTTGGCTCCTTTCGCTTCTTGGACATAGGTATGGTGGATGTCAAGGGTTGGAAAAGTGAGAATGAAGAAAGATGAAAGGGAGGAATAAAAGAGGTGTGGGTGAAGAGAGGTTTGGGAGTAAGTAGGGAGTGAAGGGGGTGGTGGTTTAAATAAAGTTTCAAGTCTGACACATCCCCACACCCGTGTACCTTGAGCGTGTCAAGTCGCACGGCCGTGTTTATGCTTCGTTCATTTCTCCCATGCCCGTGGTTAGGGTCCTACGCCCGTATGTGATTTAACAGTATTGTCCACGGTCGCGTCGCACGGCCGTGAGGTTTTGTGGGTGCCCATGGTGTGGTGGTTGGAGTCCGTGACTCGAAGATTTTATTTGTTCTGACTCGTACTGTTTCTGCCATGTCAGTATGGAGATTCAATGTACCCACACAACCACGACCATGGCCGTGTGCAAGGCCGTGTAACTGGGAAATATGCACTTGGTTGATTCACAGTTAGGTGCTAAAAGGAAAAGATAAAAAAAATGTAAAAGTTAATGGGGTTAATGCTCGGGTTGCCTCCCGAGAAGTGCTCGTTTATAGTCTTAAGCTAGACTTACCTCTCATTTGTATATTCATGGTGGTTTGAGGAGTTGAAAGTCCTTCCTCATACTAGCAGTTCCATTATCATGATAGAGTGTAAGACGAGTAGCATTTATTTTTAAAGTGCCAAAAATAGGGTTACGTACCTCGACTGTTCCGTGTGGGAAAACATTGATCACTGTAAAAGGGATTTCTTTGTTTGTGTTGGGATCAGGAGGAGGTATTCATGGATCTGCTTTTTCTATCAATACTTGATCTCCTATTTTAAAGTGATTTGATGTTCCTATAAGCTCGTCTAAGGATTCTTTTGATTTGTGCAGTTGTGATTTCTCCCTTAAATGTGTCTTCCACTCGTCTAGTTCATCGATGTAAAGCCATCGTTCTTCGTGAGTTATTTCTTTGTTGTTATGAGGTATAAACTCTGGCTTGGTTGTGTGGTTCTGTGGTGCTTCCTGAAAACAAGGTTTAGTGGAAAGCTTATCAATAGAATTTACGTTCTCACCTTTGTCACTCGATGTCCTAGCCGGGTTGAGAGCTTGAAGCTTAATGGATTCGTCACCTACACAAAGTATGAGTTCACCTGCACTAACATCAAATTTAGTCCTGGCAGTTGCTAAAAAAGGCCTTCCTAAAATTAAAGGAATATTATTGTCCTCATCCATGTCTAAAACGACAAAGTCTACCGGGAATACAAATTTATCAATTTTTACTAACAGATCTTCAATTATACCACTAGGAATTCTAATAGTTTTATCAGCTAATTGAATGCTCATCCTAGTTTGCTTGGGTTTCCCTAGATCTAGCTGTTTAAACAATTTATAAGGCATAACATTGATTCTTGCCCCTAAATCAGCTAAAGCATTATCAATAGATAGACTACCAATCAAGCATGGAATTGTAAAACTCCCTGGATCTTTTAATTTTTGTGGTAATCTATTCTGTAACATGGCTGAACACACTGCGTTTAGCTCCACGTGCGATGCCTCGTCTAACTTTCGTTTATTTGTTAATAGCTCCTTTAAAAATTTTCTAGAGTCTAGCATCTGTGGAAGAGCTTCAAGTAACGGTAAGTTAATATGTAATTTCTTTAAAAGTTTAAGAAACTTACCGAACTGTTCCTCTGTGTTGTCTTACTTCATCGCTTCGGGATATGGTATGCAAGGTTGGTACTCTTTGATTACCAGTTTTGGTTTTTCTTGGGTTACCTCGACATTACCTTATTCTACCATATTCTTTTACTTAAATTGGGCTCATCTAACCCTTCACTATCTTGAGCTATTATGACTTGAATTTGCTCCTTTGGGTTAGTCTCAGTGTTGTTTGGTAGGGGCCCTTGTGGTCTTTCATAGATCTGCTTAGCAAGTTGCCCGATTTGGTCCTTGAGCTCCTGTGTCGATTTTTCAAGTTGATTTTTGAAGGATGACTCAGTATTCTGAAAACGTGTTTATGTGGCCGCCATGAATTTTGTCAGCATCTACTCGAGGTTTGGCTTCTTTTCCTCTGGGTATGGCTGTTGTTGGAAGTTTTGGGATGGTTGTTGTCTTTGATTTCCTTGGCCACCCCATGAGAAATTGGGGTGGTTCTTCTAACCTGGATTATAAGTATTACTATAAAGGTTATTGTTAGATCGAAAATTGTTACCCATATAGTTCATTTGTTCGCTCTCCATGCCCTGTCCGTAAGGTGGGTACTTAGGATTCGCCACTCTTTCACTTGCGTCGTACTGCATAACTGGATGTGCCTGCGAAGAGCCATATACACCATCAAATTTTTTATGTAACAACTCTACCTGATTTGATAGTGCGGTTACTGCGTCGAGGTTGAAAACTCCGGCTGCTTTGGCTGGCCTTGTCCTTGTAACTTGCCACTGATAGTTATTCAATGACATCTCCTCTATAAACTCGTAGGCAGCTTCAGGAGTTTTGTTGTTCAGGGTTCCGCCGATAGCTGAATTGATTAGTTGTCGTGTTGAAAGGTTCACACAATTGTAGAAAGTTTGGACCTGTAGCCACAAAGCCAATTCGTGGTGTGGGCATTTCCTCAACAAGTCTTTGTATCTCTCCCATGTATCATAAAGTGTCTCTAAATCCATCTGCACAAAAGAAGAGATATCATTCCTTAACTTGGCCATTTTGGCTTGCGGGAAATATTTTAGTAAAAATTTTTCTGTCATTTGATCCCATGTAGTGATTGACCCTCGTGGAAGAGAATGCAACCACTGCTTGGCTTTATTCCTCAAAGAAAAGGGGAATAATCGAAGCAGGATGACATCATTAGTAACGCCATTTATCTTGAAAGTGTCGCAAAATTCTAGGAAATTTGCTAAGTGTGTGTTAGGATCCTCATCCTGCAAACCATCAAACTGAACAAACTGTTGTATCATCTGTATAGTGTTAGGTTTCAGTTCAAAATTATTTGCAGCAATAGTAGGCCTAACAATACTTGACTCAGTTCCTGTTAAACTAGGTTTAGCATAATCATACATAGTTCGAGGAGCATGATTTCGATTATCTCTGGAGGTAGTAGATTATTCTCAGCCATCTTTTCGGTGGTATTGATTTTGGCTTCCTGCTTTTCTTCTATGTAGTTTAAGCTTCATCTTATTTCTCTACGATTTCTGCGAACAACACCTTCAATACAAAAAATTAGCAAACGAAAGAAAATTAGCAAAGTTAAAAATAATAAAAAAATAATAAAAGAAAAATAAATTGCAAAAAAATAAAAAAAAATTAAAATGGCTAAAGTAATAAAAATTAAGTTTTCTTAATATTTTAGTTCCCCAGCAACGGTGCCAAAAACTTGATCGTGTCGTTTTATGTGATATCAAAGTCTTAAAATTTATTTAAAGAATGATCAAATAGTAGTATAGTTAAGGCAAGACCGGAATGTCGAACCCAAAGGAACCAAAAGTACTAATACTAACTCTCCTTTTATTATTTAGCCTAAGAATTAAGGGAATTGTTTATCTAATCTCAACTAACTAACTACTAAATTAAAGACTCTAAGACAAAGAAGAATGAAAAATGGGAAAATAACCTTGAGTAAAAACCAATTGATTAAGACGATACCCAGGGAAGAATCCACAGATTTCACTTGTTATCTAACTCTGAACCAGATAATTTATTCATTTGACTTGATCCGTAAGATTCCTTAAGTTATATTAGTCCCTCTCTCGAGGCGACTAACGTCTAACCCTAGGTTGATTAATTGAAGTCTCTTTCTAATTAAAACCCCTAGAATTGCATTAACTTGATCTATGGACTCCCATATTAGGTTTCACCCTAATCCGGCAAAATCTCGTCACCCTATCTCTAGGCGTGCGATCAACTCCGCTTAATTATGCTAGATCTACTCTTAGGCAGGGACTTTTTCTCCTCAACCTAAGCACATCACACTTGTATTAATATCCTTAAAATATCAACACAAGAATTAAGAACACATAATTAAGAGCAAGTCAAATATTTATCATGTAGTTCAGTAAACGATAACAAGATTCATCTTAGGTTTCATCCCCCTCAGGTATCTGAGGGTTTAGTTCGTAACAAGAAAAGAAAACATCTCAGAAGAAAAGATAAAACAAAACATAAGAAATCCCTAAGACCCCCTGAAGGAATTGAAGGAGAAATCCTCCGTCTTGAGTATAACCCCGGCTTCTTGAGATGGATCAACTGGCTATCTTCGAGTAATTTGCCACAAATCTGCCTTCTTTGGCCTAGCTGGACGCCCCCTGACTAAAGCCTTGGGTCTCCCCCCTTTTAGGTTATACTTAGGGTGTTTATATAGGCTTCTAAATGTGTTTCTTCGCCCCTAAGTATCCTAATCCGAGTGAAATTTCTCTTAGTCACGACAGGGACACGCCCATGGCACATGCCCGTGTAAGTCATGGCCAAGCTGTGTTCGAGGCTGTTAAATGAGGCACGACCGTGTGGTCTTGGGCCCAGGCCGTGTGGATTTCATGATATGGCCCATTTACTCTGTTTTGGGCCCGTTTCTCGTTCTTTTCATCCTTTGGTGCTCTCGTGGGTATAAAACATGAAAACAAAGGATTAAGAATACCAAATTAAACAATTCAAGGCTTAAATCATCCAAAAGCATGCTAAATGTGGGCCTAAAATATGTTACTTTTATGGTTTATCACGGGACCACAAATCTGAGATCAAAATATTTATTTTATTATTATTTTAATGTTTACCGCATGATTGAGTGATTGTGTGAAATTTCATTAAGAAATTTTATCGTTTGGATGGTTAATTTGATAAGAAAGGACTAAATCGAGTAATGTGCAAAAGTGGCTCTCTAATAGCTAAAGGTGTCTAATAGCTATGGAATAATAAAGTGGAGGTCCTTATGTAGTAATTAACCCATTTATATAGTTAGTGGACATTCATAAGCATGTATTAGGTGTTTTAATGGTTTATTAATATGGTTTAAAAGGTAATTTAATAAATTAACTTAAGTAAAAATATAGAAAAAAACATTTGTCATATTCTTTAATGCATTCATCAACCGAAATTGTAGGAAGACGAAGCCATATCTAGGGTTCCTTGGTTCGACTACTTCATTTCTTAATTCGTGAGTGATTTTCGTCCCGTTTTTAATAATTTCTATGTTTTTGAGATCGTTGTAGCTAGTAATAGCTAGCCCAGGGTCTATTTTGCAAAATTGTTAAAGATTTTGAATGTTGCCATTGCTGAATAATCATGTATTTTGAAGTTTCTTGATAGATTATGAATGCTGGTTGTGAGATATATAAGTTTTGTTAAGTGATTTTTAGTGAAAATGCAAAAGAGGGATTAAATTGAGAAATGTGTAAAGTTAGTGGTTAAAATGTGAAAAAATAAAAATATGGGCTGCTAGGGGCATAATAGTAATTTGTCTAGCGTGGGTATAACCGGAATTGCACTAATTTGTGATTTTATGCAATAGGAACTAAATTGTGAAAAATATGAAATATGTGGGGCAAAAGTGTAAATGTGTTTTAAAATATGTTTTGGACTAAATTGAATGAATATATGATTGAATAAGCCAATTTTGAATATATTTAGATCAAGAAAAGTGAAATACAGACTTGGATCGAGGAAAAGATATAGCGGTTGACTAATTGACTCGATTCATCATTTTAACATCCGAGGTAAGTTCGTACCTTATATATGATGCAAAATGGATCTTGTTCTATCGTTGATCAGAGAAATCTCTATGAAAAATACGAATCGGAGTTTGAAGAAGGGGAATGAGAAGGAGTACTCGACCCGCAATAGATAGAGGAGGATTTATTCGGCTTTGTCTTTGATTCTGATAAACTAACTAACTACCTTTTCACTACAAATAAAAAAATTTCACTTAAGACTCTACTTGATTGAATTTTGATTCAAAGGAAAAAAACCGTGGAGCTGAACTAACTCACTCAGAACACCTTTTAAAGATTCGACAGTTAAAACCCCGATTGAACCTTAGGAATAGTTTAGGATGCTAGTGACATGTCATTAAGTATATTGGAGTTGGCTTCGGGCCATGATTTAGCACTATGAGTGTGAGGTAAACTGATTTGGCTTCGGGCCATGCATATCGGCTGATTTGGCTTCGGGCCATGATATCAGAATTTCGGATAAGTAACCTTGATTTGGCTACAGGCCATGGTATAAGTACTTATTAAGTGAGACTTTGAGTATCTGGCTTCTATTCCATATTGTTCAATGGGTAAATGAAGGATGTGATTGAGTATGAGATTGGTACGAGATGGTACAGGTATGCACGGAAATTAATTGAGTATTGAAAACTAAGGTATTGATGAGTTCCATGGTAAGTTATATGAATGATCATATGATGACTTGAGATTTAATAGGTTTGTTGCACATTGTTTTATATTATATGAATGATTAATGAATGATGATAGTTGCTCATTGTTACCATACGAGCTTACTAAGCTATATAGCTTACTTTGTTGTTTTTCCATGTTTTATAGTGATCTCAAAGCTAACTTGGATACAGGGATCGTCAGAGACTTCATCGCACTATCCATTGGCTTTTTGGCACTCTTGAAACTATGTTTTAAGTATATGACATGTATAGGTAATTGAGTCATGTTTGTTATGTTTTGGTAATGAATTTGGCCAAATGATTTGGTTTCTAAATGTCAACATTTTGAGTTGTAAATATAGCCATGGGAGTTGGCTTAATTTGGTGAATTTGGTTATGTGCATATATGTTGATATTTGAGTTATTGGATGGATATGTGAATGACCATATTATAAAGTTTGTAGAATTGGTATCTTGCTTGTGAATTGGTACAAAAATGAAGTATGTTAGGTAATGGTTAAATTAGTTGATTGGTATATTTGGTATGTTTGAATCATGTGCAAATACATGTGCTTATGTTTTGTGCTTATTGATTTGGTTGTGATGATTGATGATAATAGGTACTATGAACGGTGAGATTTAGGCTTGATTTGGTTGTTTTGGATTGTATATTATGGTATGGATTGGTGTCAATTGTGTAGGTGAAAAGTGTACCAAATGGGGTGGCAAATTGGCTTGGTAAATAACATATTTTTGTCCATATGAGTAGCGACGCGGTCGTATGTCTCAGCCGTATGTGACACCACGGTCATGCTACATGGCCGTGTGTCCCCTGGTGTTGAAATTGAAATAAAGTCAGTATGCTCTACACGGTCTCTCACACGGACGTGTGATTGGTCGTATAGTACAAGTCAGTATACCCCCTAAATGGCACACGGCCTAGCATATGGACGTGTGACTTGGCCGAGTTGCATAAGTTAGTATACCCTAAAGTTTGGCACGGCCTAACACACGGGCATGTGTGGTCACTTCGAAGGGCACACGGGCTAGACACACGGGCGTGTGGTTGGCCGTGTGACCCAAGTCAGTATGTACCCCCTGTTTTCACACGGCTTGTGACACGGGCGTGTCTGGTTGCCATGTGAGACACACGGCCTGGCCGTACGGGTGTGTGTCCCCTATTTGAAGAAAAATTTGCTAAGTGTTGAAAATTTCCTGAGTTATCGGTTTAGTTCCGAACCACTTCCAAAGTATGTTTAAGGCATCGTAGGCTCTTAATAGGGACAAATTGATCATGATTAAATAATAAATGATTGAATTGAACAATTTTATGATAAATAGTTGTTTAATTGTTTCATAAGTCCGACAATGTTCCATAACCCTATTTTCGCATTGAATACGGGTGAAAGGTGTTACATTTATTGGTATCAGAGCTATAGTTTAGTCGATTCTAGGACTGACGTAGCGCGTGTGAGAGTCTAGCTATACATGCCATATATAAATTGTGATAGTGTGATGACTCCTGGCATCTGAAAATGTGTTTTTAGATAGCAAATAGATCCCAATCGAGCGATAGCTGATAAGGTTTAAAGTAATGCGCCTGCTCCTGCACAAAAGACAACGTCGTTTGGTTATCCTGTGACGGTAGTCAGGAGGGAGAGGCTAAAGAAGCCTTCTTCCAAATGAAGGATGAGTCAATATATTCGAAAAAATCTGACTACTTAACAACCTCCACCCCCTCCTAATCCCCAACCTATACCTGTAGCTCCTCAAGGAGTCAAGCTTTTAAGATTGAACAAGCCTCCAGTTGATAAGATTCGTAAACACGGGGCTGAAGAGTTCAGGGCTAATGTTGATGATGATCCTGAGAGAGCCGAGTTTTGGTTTGAAAATACTATCCGATAGTTTGATAAACTTTCGTGTACGCCAGCTAAATGCTTAAAGTCTGCTATTTCTCTTCTGATAGACTCTGCATATCAATGGTGGAACACCTTGGTGTCTATAGTGCTGAGAGAGCGAGTGAACTGGGAATTCTTTCAGACAGAGTTCCGAAAGAAATACATCAGTCAACGGTTCCTTGATCAAAAGCATAAAGAGTTTTTAGAGTTAAAATAGGGCCAAATGACCGTGACAGAATATGAAAGAGAATTTGTACGATTAAGTAAGTATGCTCTAGAGTATATGTCTACTGAAGAAATAATGTGCGAGCGGTTTGTTGATGGGCTGAACGAAGACATTAAACTTCTGGTCGGGATTCTAGATTTGAAAGAATTTGTTGTGTTAGTTTAACGGGCCTGCAAAGCTAAAGATTTTAGCTGAGAAAAGAAGAAAGCTAATTCAGAGGCTAGAGTTTCGAAGAAAAGACTGATGAATAAGGCTTATCATTCTTCATCAAAGAAATCTCGAGATTCATTTAGTCGATCGAATGCATCAGTAGGATATCAGGATAGAGATCGTGGAAATTTACACGTGAATCCTAAAGCTCAAGCTACATCCATTTCAAGTGTTGGAAGTGTGAGAAATAATAAACTCGAGTGTCAACAGTGCGGGAGAAGACATTTTTGGTGAATGCTGGAATAAGAGTACTAAAGCTTGTTTCAAATGTGGTTCAGTAGATCACTGTACTCGAGACTGTCCAGAGTTATTAGGGAAAGAAAAAGTTCAGAACGTAGGATCGAGCAATATGACTGCGAGAGGGAGACCACTGAGAAATACGGGAACTATATCCAGTGGTAGAGGTATAACTAGGGACTCAGTTGTAAGATCCAAGGCCAGAGTACCTGCTAGAGCCTATGCTATTCGCACTCACGAAGAAGCGTTGTCCTCATATGTTATTTCTGGTACATTCTCTCTTTATGATACTAATGTGATTGCTTTAATTGGGCTTGGATCGACACACTCGCATATATGTATGAATTTGGTGTTTAATAAGAGTTTGTCTGTCGAGTCTACTGAGTTTGTGATTAAAGTATCGAACCCTTTAGGCAAGTCTGTTTTAGTTGATAAGATTTGTAAGAATTGTCCTTTGATGACTCGGGGTTACTATTTTCTGGCTGACTTGATGCGTTTTCCATTTGATGAGTTCGATGTAATCCTGGGTGTGGATTGGTTGACTCTACATGTAACACCCCTAACCTGTAACCATCGCCGGTCTAGGGTTAAGAAGCATTACCGAACATAATGGAACATTTTCGATCATTTCTCAAACACAAATTCATCATCATCATCATATCAAATCATATACATAGAGTCCCTTTTAAAAGGTTTACAAGACCTTAAACATGCATTAGGAAAGGGTCGGGACAAAACCGAGCACAAACAAAATTTTTCTGAAATTTAAACATTTTTTTCAAAGCTACAAAAGTCACACGCCCGTGTGGGTAGGCCGTGTGCCTCACACGGCATCATACACACCCATGTGTCCAAGATGTGGCAAAACAGGGCATACATACTGACTTGTCCACACGGCCAAGGACACGCCCGTGTGCTTTACCCATGGGCAACACTGACTTAATTCACACGGCCTGTCACACGCCCGTGTGTTTGGCCCGTGTGCGAGTCTGACTTAATTTGAACTATAAATTTAAGGGACACGGTCAAGCCACACGCCCGTGTGCTCAACTGTGTAGGCAAATATAGGCCATTTTCTTGGCCAATTTCCCACCCAAATTTTGGGTCACACTTACAAGCATCAAACCAATACAATTTCATACCCCAAAGGCATCCAAACAGACCAAAACATTGCATAATTTAAACTCTTAACATCATTATTCAATTCATATGGAAATCTAACTGATTATACCAATTCATAGCATGAAACATACTACCTCCATATTACCAAAACATATCATAAAGATCATCCACACAAAGACACATTTACACATTATAACTATCATTCTCACATATCCAAAACATATACTATGGTCATTCATCTATCAAGCCATATCACATGACAAGATCTATACATCTCAAAACAATCCATAATCACTAGCCTATACATGCCATATACCAAATATACAACTTCCAAAAGTACCAAAATAGATAGCTGATAGTGTGATTGAGTCGCTGACGATTCACGTATTCGAGCTAGCTTTAATGACACTGTAAAGCAGAGAAAGGCTTCACACAGTAAGCTTTTTAAGCTTAGTAAGTTCGTAATATAACACATTTAACTCAATAATTCAAATTCAATATACAATATTAACTATCACATGGTGTAATTCACAATAATACACAATTTGATCCATAGTCAGTACTCACATGATTGTCCATTTATCCTATATAAAATATCATCAACCACATAGGTTCCGCACATACCTGTGCCATCAATTATTTTATGATCACTTTTGCTACTCAATGCTCAATACCATAATTCGTTCAATCTTCTTTAACAATTCAATTTACTCGCACACTTAGTGCCAATTTTGTAACACCCCTATCCCGTATTCGTCGCCAGATTAGGGTTAAGGGTATTACCTGACAGATCGGATACTTTTATAAACATTTACAGAAATTTCATACAACCTTCATTAACAATAATCATAATGTCCCCTAAATCAGTCGTCGAGACCTTAAGCATGCTTACCATTTAAGTCGGGACTAAATCGAACCACATAAAGAATTCTCAGAAAATTTAAAACTTTACTAAACTACAGGGGAGGCACGCCCGTGGGAGGAGACCGTGTGCCCTCCACGGCTTCTAGACACCCCCGTGTATCCATCTGTGTCTATATACTGACTATACCAATACGGTCATTAGGCACGCTCGTGTGCCATGGCCGTGTACTACAAGGTCATATACTGACTTCCCCACCACGGCCACCAAGCACGCCCGTGTATTTGGCCGTGTACTTTTTAGTTAGCTACTGACTTGCACACCACGGCCAGATGACACACCCGTGTCGAGGCTGTGTGATGCTAAACAGCATCCAACAATTCACCCACGGTCGTTAGGCACGCCCGTGTGCCACACCCGTTTGACATTATAGGCCATTTACAAGGCCAAATTGCCACCCACTTAGGCTCAAACCTACAACCAACACATACCAAAACATATCATGCACATAAGGCAGCTAAAAACTTTCCAAAATGACCATTCAATCAAAGCATTTAATACCAATTCCAACCATGGAAAAACTTATCTCATCACAAGCATAATACATTCAATACCAAACATCATTCCTTCTCAATTTCACTAATTTATGCTAGCATTTGATCAACACAAAGTTACCATTCAATAATCAATTTCTCAACCCACAAACCATACCAAAAGATGCATCACATATACCAAGTTCATTCATGTTAAAGCTAGCACATATCTAGCCACATCTCATGGCTACTTACAAACATTAAACGTGAACCAAATGACCAGCCTATACATGCCATATTTTAACTAGGTACATCATTCCAAAATACCCAAAATAGATTGCCGATAGTGTGACTGAAAAGCTGACGATCACCTGATCCGAGCTAGCTTTACTGACACTGCAAAGCAGAGAAACAAATCACATAGTAAGCTTTATAAAGCTTAGTAAGTTCATAACATAATACATAATACCAACATGGCATCACATAGACTAAGTTTACTACCACAAATATAATACCATTCACAACCAATATGTTCAATGAACTCATCCACACCCACATTCATAGTTTCACCAATCACATAGATTCCGAGCGTACCTTAACCAACACTTAGTTGTCAAATACTTTTGCTAATCAATAATCACGATTCATTTAGATCCACACTCGTTTCTTCCTCGACTCATTCATACACTTCGTGCATAATTAATTAGCCGGAGCTTAATTAGCATCGTACACTTAGTACATCCATCCCAAACGGATTTTAAATTGACATCACACACACAGTGCCAACCACCAAGCTGAAGCTTATATTACTCCGCACACGCAGTGCTATAATTTCCGATCACATTTTCGAATACGCACACTTAGTGCCATTTAAATCAATCTATCACATAGAATTCATTTTGTAATAACATCAGACCATTTATTTCATAGAATTAAACATAGCTAGATACAGGTATTATGTCCGAACTTACCTCGGATGTCAAAATACCGAAATGGTCGATTAATCGAGCACTTTCTCTTTGCCTCGATCTCGATCCGAACCTCTTCTTTCTTGGTCTATACATATTCAAATTCAATCCATTTAATCACTATTTCATTAAATTTAATCCAAACACACATATTTAGGGCATTTTACACATTAGCTCTCACATTTTCAAATTTAGACACTTTAGTCCCTATTTCACAAAATCATCAAATACACAAAATTCCAATATACATGTGCTTGGCCGAATTGTCCCCATGCTTATACAAGCCCACACATTTCATTTATTTCACATTTTAACCCTTCAATTTGCTATTTTCACAATTTAGCCCTATTTAGCTAAATTCACCAAAAATTCAAAAACAACACATGTTAATCCAACACCAAGTTCTCATATTAACTACCAACTAGCACATAGCTCAAATGTTCATCAATGGGTCATCACAAAAACATCATCAATTCACAAAATTTCAACATGGGTTAGCTAGAGCACAAAGCAACAATTACGAAAACGTAGAAATTATCAAAAACTGAACATAAAACACTTACTAATTGAAGCTTAAAGTGGCTGAATGTTTGAAAGCCTTAAACCATTTATTTTCTTTCTTTTGCAAACGGTGGAAGAAGATGAACACACCCACTTACTCTTGATTTTTGTTTTATTATAACATATATATTATTATTATGCCATTTACTAAATTAACCTTTTAATCAATAAATAAAACATTTAAACATCAAGGTCACACTTGTCCATTGCCATCCACTATCATACTTATGGCATAATTACCTCATAAGGCCTCCACCTTTAAAAGCCAACAACAATTAAGCACTTATAAATCAGCACATAGCTTTTACTCTTTACGTGATTTAGTCCTTTCTCTTAATTCGACACATAAACGATTAAATTATCACACAGAATTTTCACACAGACTATATCATATAATATTCACAAAGAAAATAATATTAAAATATTTTTTACGACCTCAGGTTTGTGGTCTCGAACCACTGTTCCAACTAGGGTCTAAACCTGGATGTTACAACTCTCTCCCCTTAGGGATTTTCGTTCCTGAAAATCTTACAAGCGAATAGGTGTGGATATTGCTCTCTCATAACATTCTCAGATTCCCACGTAGCCTCTTCAATCTTGTGATTGTGCCATAACACTTTCTCTAAGGAAATTCTTTTGTTTCTCAACTCTTTAATCTCTTTCGCCAAAATCCGAATCAGTTCTTCATTATACGACAAGTCTGACTGAATTTCAACCTCAGTAGGAGTAATCACATGAGACGGGTCTGCTCTGTACCGTCGAAGCATTGACACATGAAACACGTTATGGATCTTTTCTAACTCAGATGGCAATCTCAATCTATAAGCAACCGGTCCAACTCGTTCAATAATCTCGTACAGCCCGATAAACCTCGGACTCAGCTTTCCCTTTTGGCCAAATCGATGTATTTTCGTTCACGGAGACACTTTCAAAAGCACTTTATCCCCAACCTCAAACTTGATATCTTTTCGTTTCAGATCTGCATAAGATCTCTGACGATCTAAAGCCACTTTCAAACTGTCACGAATCACTTTCACTTTCTGTTCAGTCTCTTTTATCATATCAACCCCGTGAATCTTATTCTTACTCAGCTCAGTCCAATATAATGGAGTTCGACACCTTTGATCGTAGAGAGCCTCATATGGTGCCATTTTAATGCTAGATTGGAAACTGTTGTTGTAAGCAAACTCAATCAGCGATATGTGCTTTTCCCACGTATTGTTGAATTCAAGTATGCAACATCTCAGCATATCTTCAAGAATCTGAATGATTCGCTCTGATTGACCATCCGTTTGCGGATGAAAAACAGTACTAAAATGCAATTTTGTGCCTAAAGCATCTTACAATATCTTCCAAAATCGCGAGGTAAATCTCGGATCTCTGTCAGACACTATCGATAACGGTATTCCGTGCAATCTCACAATTTCAGCAATATACAATTCAGGTAACTTATCTAAAGAGTAGTCGGTTCTCACCGTAACAAAATGAGCTAATTTCGTCAGTCTGTCTACTATCACCCAAATTGCATCTTTTTTACTCGGAGATAAGGGCAAACTTGACAAAAAGTCCATTGTAATTCGCTCCCATTTCCACTCAGGAATCATAATCGGTTGTAACAAACCAGATGGAACTTGATGTTCAGCCTTAACTTGCTGACAAACTAAACACTTCGACACAAAGTCAGAAACATCTCTTTTCATGCCATGCCACCAATAGAGCTGTTTCAGATCATTATACATTTTCGTACTCCCCGGATGTACAGTCAAATGAGTATGGTGAGCTTCATTCAAAATCATTTGAATCAACTCTAAATTTCTTGGAACACAAATCTGATCTTTGAATCTCAAACAATCATCATTATCGATCCGAAATTCCGATACGGCATCCGACTCACACTGAACTCTTTTTGCTAACAACTCATTGTCACTCTTTTGAACTTCAGAAATCTGTTGTAAGAACAATGGTTTTACTTTCAATTCAACTACCACCGCATTATCATCACACAAATCTATCTGATTACTCAAAGCTCACAAAGCATATAACCATTTTCGGCTCAAGGCATCAGCTACAACATTAGCTTTACCCGGGTGGTAATCTATCACAAGTTCATAATCTTTCAACAACTCTAACCATATTCTCTGTCGCAAATTCAAATCATTCTGAGTCATCAAATACTTTAAACTCTTATGGTCAGTATAAATGTGACATTTTTCCCCAAACAGATAGTGACACCAAATCTTCAATGCGAATACAATCGCAGCCAGTTCAAGATCATGCGTTGGGTAGTTCTTTTCGTGCGGCTTTAACTATCTCGAAGCATATGCAATGACTTTCCCTTCTTGCATCAGCACACAGCCCAAACCATTCAACAATGCATCACTGTAAACTATGAATTCTTTGCCTGACTCAGGTTGAATCAACACGGGTGCTTCTGTTAGCAGCACTTTCAATTGCTCAAAACTCTGCTGGCACTTTTCTGACCACTCAAATCTAACATCTTTCTGTAACAACTTTGTCAACGGAGTCACAATCATCGGAAAACCTTTCACAAACCGTCTATAATATCCTGCTAGTCCTAGAAAACTACGGACTTCTGACACACTTCTTGGAGGCTTCCATTCCAAAATAGTTGAGATTTTACCCAGTCAACTCTTATTCCAGCAGCTGATACAGTATGTCCCAAAAACCCAACCTCTCGCAACCAAAATTCTCATTTGCTAAACTTTGCATACAACTGCTTCTCACGTAGTGTTTGTAGCACAGTTCCCAAATGTTCAGCATGCTGCGTCTCATCACACGAATAAATCAAAATATCATCAATGAATACCTTCACAAAGCGATCCAAATACGGTCTAAATACCCGATTCATCAAATCCATAAACACTACAGGTGCATTCGTTATTCCGAAAGGCATCACTAAAAATTCATAATGTCTGTACCTCATCCTAAAAGCAGTCTTCGGCACATCGAATTCTTTAACTCTCAACTGATAGTAGCCCGATCTCAAATCTATCTTTGAAAACACTGTAGCTCCTCTCAGTTGGTCAAACAAATCATCGATAAGAGGCAACGGATATTTGTTCTTTATCGTCACTTTGTTCAACTATCGGTAATCAATACACATTCTCATAGTTTCATCTTTCTTTTTCACAAATAACACAAGAGCTCCCCAGGGTGAGAAACTCGGTCGTGCGAATCCCCTGTCAGTCAACTCTTGCAACTACGACTTTAACTCTTTCAATTCTATTGGTGCCATTCTATATGGAGATATAGAAATGGGAGTGGTCTCCGGCGCCAATTCAATACCAAATTCCACTTCCCAAATTGGAGGTAATCCCAGCAGTTCCTCAGGAAACACATCTGGAAATTCACATACCACATGCACTGATTCAACTTTCTTTTCCGACACTTTTGTATCAATCACGTATTCCAACTAAGCTTCACAACCTTTTCTCACAAAATTCATAGCTTTCATCGCAAATACCACGGCTGGTAGTCCTTTCATATCACTAGACTCAATTCGAACTAACTCACCATTTTGACTTTTCAACTCAATACTCTTTCCTTTACAATCCACGATGGCATTATGCAGAGTAAGCCAATCCATACCCAGAATTATGTCTAAAACACCCCAAACCCGGCCCACAAGCCCTGACCGGATCTAGTATGCTTCTTGAGAAAACTCAGTTTGTCGTTTTGGAAAACATGTGATTTTGTGGTAAGAGAATAGATTTGAAGTACGATCTTGTTGAAAACCGGGTTGTGATTTAAGTTTGTATCTTATAAAATCGTTAACTCTATGTTTTTAGAAAATTTATATATCAAAAGAAGAACCAAATTTAGAACTTATTATTAAGTTGAAAACCAAAGGTATTTAGGTGTCAAAACAGTTTAATTCGGTTATCGAAAATATTTAATTATTTAGTTAAAGTTGAGCGTAGCAGAATAAAAATTTAAAACGTATAAATAAAACAGTTTATAGCGGCCTTATTACAAAAACATAACCCAAAATAAATCCCGAAATAATAAAAGAAAACATAGTAAATTTAATTAAAAGAAAACCTATATACTGAGATGAGAAATAGCCACCACGTAGTTCTCGTTGACCCGGTCTATCACGCTAAGTATCACCTGAAAAAGATATCCCACGAGGGGTGAGTCAACAGACTCAATGTGTAACAATACACTAAAACCCAACCGATCATAGCAATAAAGCCCATTTAAAACACATTTAGCCATAAGCCCATAATACAGCAAATCAGATAATCACATGTACATATAAAATGAAATGCAATCCCGAGCCCAACCTAGATATCCATCCGCTACACACCACCCGTACCTGCCAATCACACCGTGGGGATTACTAAATCGACCCTCTATCCGCTACACACCATCGAAGGCAGTTGCTGCAGTCAACTTGCACATCGCCCTTATAAATTGTGGCATGGCCACCTGATAATTGTGACAGAGTCACCGGATTCATAATATGTGACCGAAGTCACCGGATTCATAATATGTGACCGAAGTCACATGATTCATCATATGTGATCGAAGTCACCAGATTCATCATATGTGACCGAAGTCACCAAATGCATAATATGTGACTGAAGTCACCGGATAATGTGGTAAAAACCACCAGAACACTTCCCCTTTATCAATATCACCCATATGCCCATGCAATAATCATATTATTTCGATATCATGCCATATACCCCCAAAATCATAACGGAATCATACACATTTCATATTCATGCTTATAGCATTATTAACGAAGTATTAGGAGGTTAATGTACCTGAATATCATATACCACTGAATGGTACCCGCAATCATTATCAAACATATTTCTTAATAACACATGCAAATATTAATACTATCGATTTATTGGAAGTTTAGTGTAGGGCTACACACCTGATAACAGTGAGAACTATACTTTCCCACTTGTCGATACCTAAATATTTATCATGCTTGATTAGAACACTAATACTTATAAAACTATACAAATGATAAGTAATCTAGATCCTTACCCTCAGAATCTCGAACAACAACTATATGCGATTTCTCTCCAATTGATGATTCATAACCCGATGAAGAACCACGAACAAATAATGGCTCGGGGGTACGTACGACTTCAAATAATCGATCTTCGCCGGCAGAGGGTCCACAACCCGACGGAAAGTCTCAGATTCCCGACACAGCCCTTCGTTTGAAATTTGAGGGTATAGCAGAACCACCCCTCTTCCAAACACTATTTACCGCTCTTTTCGAACCCATTCTTGATTGCCCCAAAATCTAACGTTCACGAAAAAATAATAATCGAGCGATAGAGTCCCCTAAAACGTAATCGATTAGTAGTCCAACTAAAATGTTATAACAAGTAATATAAAAATCCTTACCTTAACACTTCGATTCAATTTTCTAACGAGTCACGAAGATTATGAAGAGAAAAGGTTGAGATTTGATGCGATTAAGCTTTGGTATCCAAAGAGATATTCGGCCTTAACAAATAAGAAGGAAAAGAAATGGAGTTTAGGGAGATTCGGCAATGATGGTGTTTTGGGTTGAAGAGGTTACGGCAATGGTGAACTTTGGAAGAGAGATTTCGGCCTTGACAAAGTAAATGAGAAGAGAAGAGAAGAAAATAAAAAGATGAAAGAAGGAGATGATGATGATTTGGTTTTCAAAAGAAAAGAGGTGAGTCTAGAAGCAAAGTGCATTCGGCAATGAGGGAAAAAGAGAAGAAAATGGTCTTTGATGTTTTGGTATTTTCGGTCACAAAGAGGAGAGAAAGAAGATATGGTTTGGAGAAAAAGGACAACTCAAAACTGAAATGGTAAAAACTCAAATGACCAAAAGAAAAGAAAAAGGTTTACCTTTTGCCTAATATACATTCGGCTGAGAGGAGGAATATTAGAGAGAAATGTTTTGTGACACAAAATGACTAAAAGAAAGATGTGCACAACTAACTCCTAACTCAACCAAAAGCCTTCAAAATTTTGGCCACCCCCCTAATCCATAAAACCGTCCAAGTTGATGGTCAAAATGGCCATGAAATAATTTCCAAAACATCCACCTAGATACATGCCTTGTAATCCTCTACTTTCCCAAAGTTAAAGAAATTCTATCCCTACAATCTAGCAATTCTATCCTTTATTTCATGCTTACCATAACCTTAAGTCTTCTTGCCATAAAAAAAATGTCCATCTTATCCATAAATACCTCTTTGACCGACACTTAAGGAAAGCATGCAAAAATAATCAAAATTTGCACACCAAGAGATTTGAACCTCTTCCCTTCAAGTCCATCATGTGGCATCATATCCTCTTTACCAATTGCTCTTTTATGCAAGCTATTTACTCATAAATTTCCATATGTCTTGAAGCTACTTACCATCTCTCCTTAAAGTGCTAAAATACCAAATTTTTCCTAAAGCCCAATTAAACCCGAGACTTCATAGAAACCTCGTAACCTTCCAAATCCATTTAACTAATAAGTCCAAATTTGCAATAACACCATTCTCATATTCTTGAAGATTTGAAACACTCCTAAGCCCAAGGCCCAATCGGCCCAATCCTACTAGGCCCAATTTCGGGATGTTACAATTCTACCCTCCTAAAAAAAAATTTCGTCCTCGAAATTTCCAACCAACTATTAACACACTGCTCAAATCACACCACTATGCTTTCGCTGCGCACTCTGCCCTTAAAAACCACAATGTACTTTTTAACATAATCTTGAATCCTTTTTCACACAACCAAACATCTAACCATAATAGCAAACCGTTATCTACCACATATACCAAAAATTTTCCTACATTCAATCATCACTTCCAACCAAAACATACCTGACTTGAGGGTGAGGAAACAATCCCGAGCCTTATGCTCCTTAGACCTGCATCTCAAGCATGCTCCTAACCTCCTCTAGCATTCTCCCGGATGACGCCTCTTGCAAAAATCACAAGCCGGATAGTTTGGTCGTGCCTTGACATGCTTTACAGAACGAGATTGTGACCCTAGAGAACCGTGATCTCTTTTCTTCTTACAGTCCACGGACCCAACTCGAAGTGCTTCACCGATTCCTTTAACCTCCTCCAATACTTCCTTAACTATCTGAGTCAGCTCATCAATCCCAACTCGATCATGAGACCCCGTCTCAGCCACTAGCGATGCTAACGCCTCCTTTTCGAAAATATGCCTCGGTGCCAAAGATCTAGCCCTAGCACCTCGGCCTTTACCACGTACACGACGACCACGTCCCCTAGAACTCATGTCTCCTTCGCGCCTTATCCGTTTTTACGAAAATTTTATGCATTAGAGTCTTTTCACTTTCTTGTTTAAAGAAAATTTTATGCAACAGAGTTTTTAATCAGTGGTTTTTCCGAAAAAGTACACATATACCTAGGGTCCATGTCTCTAAAGTATAGTTTCCTTAGGCTTATCAACTAAAGTATCACACATCAACATACTCACATCAATTTATCAACAAAAGAACTTACCTGGCGGACCTAGGACGAGAACTAGGGTGCCATGTTTCCATAAAAACCAGTTTAACCAAAAATTTTCACAAAAACTCATTTGGGCTTAATTTTGAAAACGTTGTGGACTTCAAAACCTAAGGCCGACTGTTTAAAACTGGGCTCTGATGCCAAGTTGAAACACCCCAAACCCGGCCCACAAGCCCTGACTGGGTCTAGTATGCTTCTTGAGAAAACTCGTTTTGTCGTTTTGGAAAACATGTGATTTTGTGGTAAGAGAATAGATTTGAAGTACAATCTTGTTGAAAACTGGGTTGTGATTTAAGTTTGTATCTTATAAAATCGTTAACTCTATGTTTTTAGAAAATTTATATATCAAAAGAAGAACCAAATTTAGAACTTATTATTAAGTTGAAAACCATAGGTATTTAGGTGTCAAAACAGTTTAATTCGGTTATCGAAAATATTTAATTATTTAGTTAAAGTTGAGTGTAGCAGAATAAAAATTTAAAACGTATAAATAAAACTGTTTATGGCGGCCTTATTACAAAAACATAACCCAAAATAAATCCCGAAATAATAAAAGAAAACATAGTAAATTTAATTAAAAGAAAACCTATATACTAAGATGAGCAATAGCCACCACGTAGTTCTCGCTGACCCGGTCCATCACGCTAAGTATCACCTGAAAAAGATATCCCACGAGGCGTGAGTCAACAGACTCAATGTGTAACAATACACTAAAACCCAACCGATCATAGCAATAAAGCCCATTTGAAACACATTTAGCCATAAGCCCATAATACAGCAAATCAGATAATCACATGTACATATAAAATGAAATGCAATCCCGAGCCCAACCTAGATATCCATCCGCTACACACCACCCGTACCTGCCAATCACACCGTGGGGATTACTAAATCGACCCTCCATCCGCTACACACCATCGAAGGCAGTTGCTGCAGTCAACTTGCACATCACCCTTATAAATTGTGGCATGGCCACCTAATAATTGTGACAGAGTCACCGGATTCATAATATGTGACCGAAGTCACCGGATTCATAATATGTGACCGAAGTCATCGGATTCATCATATGTGACCAAAGTCACCAGATTCATCATATGTGATCGAAGTCACCAGATTCATAATATGTGACCGAAGTCACCGGATAATGTGGTAAAAACCACCGGAACACTTCCCCTTTATCAATATCACCCATATGGCCATGCAATAAACATATTATTTCGATATCATGCCATATACCCCCAAAATCATAACGGAATCATACACATTTCATATTCATGCTTATAGCATTATTAACGAAGTATTAGGAGGTTAACGTACCTGAATATCATATACCACTGAATGGTACCCGCAATTATTATCAAACATATTTCTTAATAACACATGCAAATATTAATACTATCGATTTATTGGAAGTTTAGTGTAGGGATACACACCTGATAAAAGTGAGAACTATACTTTCCCGCTCGTCGATACCTAAATATTTATCACGCTTGATTAGAACACTAATACTTATAAAACTATACAAATGATAAGTAATCTAGATCCTTACCTCGGAATCTCGAACAACAACTATATGCGATTTCTCTCCGATTGATGATTCATAACCCGATGAAGAACCACGAACAAACAATGGCTCGGGGGTACGTACGACTTCAAATAATCGATTTTCGTCGGCAGAGGGTCCACAACCCGACGGAAAGTCTCGGATTCTCGACACAGCCCTTCGTTTGAAACTTGAGGGTATAGCAGAACCACCCCTCTTCCAAACACTATTTACCGCTCTTTTCGAACCCATTCTTGATTGCCCCAAAATCTAACGTTCACGAAAAAATAATAATCGAGCGATAGAGTCCCCTAAAACGTAATCGATTAGTAGTCCAACTAAAACGATATAACAAGTAATATAAAAATCCTTACCTTAACTCTTCGATTCAATTCTCTAACGAGTCACGAAGATTATGAAGAGAAAAGGTTGAGATTTGATGCGATTAAGCTTTGGTATCCAAAGAGATATTCGGCCTTAACAAATAAGAAGGAAAAGAAATGGAGTTTAGGGAGATTCGGTAATGATGGTGTTTTGGGTTAAAGAGGTTGCGGCAATGGTGAACTTTGGAAGAGAGATTTCGCCTTGACAAAGTAAATGAGAAGAGAAGAGAAGAAAATAAAAGGATGAAAGAAGGAGATGATGATGATTTGGTTTTCAAAAGAAAAGAGGTGAGTTTAGAAGCAAAGTGCATTAGGCAATGAGAGAAAAAGAGAAGAAAATGGACTTTGATGTTTTGGTATTTTCGGTCACAAAGAGGAGAGAAAGAAGATATGATTTGGAGAAAAAGGACAACTCAAAACCGAAATGGTAAAAACTCAAATGACCAAAAGAAAGGAAAAAGGTTTACCTTTTGCCTAATATACATTCGGCTAAGAGGAGGAATATTAGAGAGAAATGCTTTGTGACACAAAATGACTAAAAGAAAGATGTGCACAACTAACTCCTAACTCAACCAAAAGCCTTCAAAATTTTGGCCACCCCCCTAATCCATAAAACCGTCCAAGTTCATGGTCAAAATGGCCATGAAATAATTTCCAAAACATCCACCTAGATACATGCCTTGTAATCCTCTACTTTCCCAAAGTTAAAGAAATTCTATCCCCACAATCTAGCAATTCTATCTCTTATTTCATGCTTTCCATGACCTTAAGTCTTCTTGCCATAAAAAAAATGTCCACCTTATCCATAAATACCTCTTTGACCGACACTTAAGGAAAGCATGCAAAAATAATCAAAATTTGCACACCAAGAGATTTGAACCTCTTCCCTTCAAGTCCATCACGTGGCATCATATCCTCTTTACCAATTGCTCTTTTATGCAAGCTATTTACTCATAAATTTCCATATGTCTTGAAGCTACTTACCATCTCTCCTTAAAGTGCTAAAATACCAAATTTTTCCTAAAGCCCAATTAAACCCGAGACTTCATAGAAACCTCGTAACCTTCGAAATCCACTTAACTAATAAGTCCTAATTTGCAATAACACCATTCTCATATTCTTGAAGATTTGAAACACTCCTAAGCCCAAGGCCCAATCGGCCCAATCCTACTAGGCCCAATTTCAGGATGTTACAATGTCAAACTCATCAAAGGGAAGCAATATCAAACTGACCGGAAAACATATATCATGAAACATTAATAGGAAATTCTTGCACACCTTATCCACCAAAACACACTTGCCTAAGGGGTTCGATACTCTAATCATGAATTCAGTAGACTCAACAGGTAAAGTCTTATTCAATACTAAATTCATACACAAATAGGAATGAGTTGATCCTGGATCTATCAATGCAATGACATCAGTATCAAATAAAGTGAAAGTACCGGTGATGATGTCAGGAGATGATGCTTCCTCTTGTGCACGTATAGCATAGGCTCGAGCAGGAGCTCTCGCCTCCGATCTCACGGCTATATCAGTTGTCCCTCTCTGGCTATCATTCACATTTCTGATATTTCTGGGTGGTCTACTTCTAGCCGTCACATTACTCGGTCTTTCATTCTGAACATTTTCCTTTTCAACCATTTTCAGGCAATCTCGAATAAAATGATCTCGGGATCCATGCTTATAACAAATTCTATTGTTGTACTGGCCCCAGCACTCTCCCACATGTCGTCTTCCAGACTGTTTGTACTCAGGCTTGTTGCTCTTAACACTGCCAACACTTGATTCATTCAGAGCTTGAATTCGTGAACCAGTACTCTGTCTCAAACGATCTCTACTTGGGTGTCCAAAAGAAGCATTTGAATGATTACTTGCATCTCTATATCTCTTAGTAGAAGGTTGAGAAAATTTACTCATTAATCTCTTTCTTTCATCACGAGCTTCTGAATCAGCTTTCTTCTCTTCCTTACTGAGCTCTTCAGCTTTACAGGCTCTTTCAACTAACACAACAAATTCATTTATATCGAGTATCCCAACCATTGTCTTCATTTAATCCCTCTATAAAACGTTTGCACATAGTAGCTTTGGTCCAGACACATTCTCTCGCATATTGACTCAATCTTACAAATTCTCACTCATATTCAGTAACAGACAACCGACCCTGTTTCAATTCTAGAAACTCTTTACGTTTCCGATCAATAAAGCATTTATTGATATACTTCTTTCTGAATTCAGTTTGAAGGAAGTCCCAAGTGATTCTCTCTCTCGGAACCATAGATATCAATGTTTTCCACCAGTTGTAAGCCGAGTCTCTCAACAAGGAAACTGCACACTTAATGCACTCATCAGGATTCAACGACATCCCATCAAATACTCTGATTGTATTCTCAAGCCAAAACTCAGCTCGCTCAGCATCATCATCAGAAGTGGCTCTAAATTCTTCGGCCCCATACTTGCAAATCTTATCCACAGGAGGTTTATTCAATCTATTCGGATCTACAACTTGAGGCACAACAGGTACTTGCGGGGGTGGAGGTTGTGGAGTAGCCGGATTCGTTCGAACGAACTCCGTAAACCACTCACTTATCATTCGAAAGAAGGCTTGCTTAGCCTCTCCTCCCTCACTACTATCATTCGGCCTAGAGGTAGCCTGCGTTGTCCCTTGAGCGGGAGTAGGCGCATTAGTTTCTACATCGTCAGCAATCGCTCGATCGGGATCCATTACTATATAAAAACACATTTTCAAATGTCAGATTTCATCACACTATCGCAATTTCAAATATGGCATGTATAGCTAGACTCATTCACACTACGTTAGTCCGAGAATCGACTAAACCGTAGCTCTGATACCAACCAAATGTAACACCCCTATCCCGTATTTGTCGCCGGATTAGGGTTAAGGGCATTACCTGATAGATCGGATACTTTTATAAACATTTACAGAAATTTCACACAACTTTAATTAACAATAATCATAATGTCCCTTAAATCAGTCATCGAGACCTTAAGCATGCTTACCATTTAAGTCGGAACTAAATCGAACCACATAAAGAATTCTCTGAAAATTTAAAACTTTACTAAACACCCCCGTGTGAGGAGACCGTGTGCCCTCGACGGCTTCTAGACACCCCCGTGTATCCATCCGTGTCTATATACTGACTATACCAACACGGTCATTAGGCACGCCCGTGTGCCATGGCCGTGTACTACAAGGTCATATTCTAACTTCCCCACCACGGCCACCAAGCACGCCCGTGTATTTGGCCATGTACTTTTTAGTTAGCTACTGACTTGCACACCACGGCCAGGTGACACACCCGTGTCGAAGCCGTGTGATGCTAAACTGCATCCTACAATTCACCCACGGTCGTTAGGCACGCCCGTGTGCCACAACCGTGTGACATTATAGGCCATTTACAAGGCCAAATTGCCGCCCACTTAGGGTCAAACCTACAACCAACACATACCAAAACATATCATGCACATAAGGTAGCCAAAACTTTCCAAAATGACCGTTCAATCAAAGCATTTAATACCAATTCCAACCATGGCAAAACTTATCTCATCACAAGCATAATACATTCAATACCAAACATCATTCCTTCTCAATTTCACTAATTTATGCTAGCATTTGATCAACACAAAGTTACCATTCAATAATCAATTTCTCAACCCACAAACCATACCAAAAGATGCATCACATATACCAAGTTCATTCATGTTAAAGCTAGCACATATCTAGCCACATCTCATGGCTACTTACAAACATTAAACATGAACCAAATGACCAGCCTATACATGCCATATTTTGACTAGGTACATCATTCCAAAATACCCCAAAATAGATTGCCGATACTGTGATTGAGAAGCTGACGATCCCCTGATCCGAGCTAGCTTTACTGACACTACAAAGTAGAGAAACAAATCACACAGTAAGCTTTATAAAGCTTAGTAAGTTCATAACATAATACATAATACCAACATGGCATCACATAGACTAATGTTTACTACCACAAATATAATACCATTCACAACCAATATGTTTAATAAACTCATCCACACCAACATTCATAGTTTCACCAATCACATAGATTCCGAGCGTACCTTAGCCAACACTTAGTTGTCAAATACTTTTGCTAATCAATAATCACGATTCATTTCGATCCACACTCGTTTCTTCCTCAATTCATTCGCACACTTAGTGCATAATTAATTAGCCGGAGCTTAATTAGCATCGTACACTTAGTACATCCATCCCAAACGGATTTTAAATCGATATCGCACACACAGTGCCAACCACCAAGCCGAAGCTTATATTATTCCGCACACACAGTGCTATAATTTCTGATCATAGTTTTGAATACGTACACTTAGTGCCATTTAACTCAATCTATCACATAGAATTCATTTTGTAATAATATCAGACCATTTATTTCATAGCATTAAACATAGCTAGATGCAGGTATTATGTCTGAACTTACCTCGGATGTCAAAATACTGAAATGGTCGATTAATCGAGCACTTTCTCTTTTCCTCAATCACGATCCGAACCTCTCCTTTCTTGGTCTATACATATTCAAATTCAATCCATTTAATCACTATTTCATTCAATTTAATCCAAACACACATATGTAGGGCATTTTACACATTAGCCCTCACATTTTCAAATTTAGACACTTTAGTCCCTATTTCACAAAATCATCAAATACACAAAATTCCAATATACATGTGCTTCACCGAATTCTCCCCATGCTTATACAAGCCCACACATTTCATTTATTCACATTTTAAGCCTTCAATTTGCTAATTTCACAATTTAGCCCTAATTAGCTAAATTCACCAAAAATTCAAAAACAACACATGTTAATCCAACACCAAGTTCTCATATTAACTACCAACTAGCACTTAGCTCAAATGTTCTTCAATGGCTAATCACAAAAACATCATCAATTCACAAAATTTCAACATGGGTTAGCTAGAGCACAAAGCAGCAATTACGAAAACGTAGAAATTATCAAAAACCGAACATAAAACACTTACTAATTGAAGCTTAAAATGGTCGAATGCTTCAAAGCCTTAAACCCTTTATTTTCTTTCTTTTGCAAACGGTGGAAGAAGATGAACACACCCACTTACTCTTGATTTTTGTTTTATTATAATATATATATTATTATTATGCCATTTACTAAATTAACCTTTTAATCAATAAATAAAACATTTAAACATCAAGGTCACACTTGTCCATTGCCATCCACTATCATACCTATGGCATAATTACCTCATAAGGCCTCCACCTTTAAAAGCCAACAACAATTAAGCACTTATAAATCAGCACATAGCTTTTACTCTTTATGCGATTTAGTCATTTCTCTTAATTCGACACATAAACGATTAAATTATCACACAGAATTTTCACACAGACTATATCATATAATATTCACACAGAAAATAATATTAAAATATTTTTTATGACCTCGGGTTTGTGGTCTCGAACCACTGTTCCGACCAGGGTCTAAACCGGGATGTTACCAATTTCTTAGCAGAAGCTTTAATATCATTGCATACTTAGTGCCTTTACATTAAACCGAATTTGACTTGGTATTGCACTCACAGTGCCAACCAATATAGTCGATGCTTTCTTTATCTCGTACACTAATCGTGGTCAGAAAGTTTTAATATTTATATAATGAATGATCAAGCCTAGAAACTAACTATTACCACGATTGAGGCAAACACACCTATCGGACAGTAGTATAGTTTAGTGGCAAGACCGGAATGTCAAACCCAAGGGAACCAAAAGTACTAATACTGACTTTATTTTTATTGTTTAGCCTGGGAGGGGTTGTTGTCTTTGGTTTCCTTGACCACCCCATGAGAAATTGGGGTGGTTCCTCCAACCTGGATTATAAGTGTTACTATAAGGGTTATTTTGAGGTCTTAAATTGTTACTCATATAGTGAACTTGCTCGTTTTTAGCGCTCGAGCTGTAAAGTGGATATTCTGTATTGCTCATCCCTCCTCCGTTCATCTCGCACTGCATAGTTGGATGTACCTGTGAAGAACCACATAAACCATCAATCTTTTTTCTTTATAGTTCTACCTAGTTTGATAGCATGGTCACTATGTCGAGGTTGAAAACACTGGCGGCTTTTGTTGTCTTTGTCCTCGTGACTTGCCACTAATATTTATTCAGTGACATCTCTTCAATGAATTCGTAGGCAGCCTCAGGTGTTTTATTATTTAGGGTTCCACCAGCGGCTGAATCAATCAATTGTCTAGTTGAGGAGTTTACACCGTTGTAAAAAGTTTGGACTTGTAGCCACAAGGGTAATCCATGGTGTGGGCATCTTCTCAATAGATCCTTGTATCTCTCCCATGCATCGTAAAGTGTCTCTAAATCCATCTGCACAAAAGAAGAGATATCATTCCTCAACTTAGCCGTTTTAGACGGAAGAAAATATTTTAACAAAAATTTTTCGGTCATTTGTTCCCATGTAGTGATTGATCCTCGTGGAAGAGAATTCAACCACTGTTTAGCTTTATTCCTCAAAGAAAAGGGAAATAACCAAAGACGGATGGCATCATCAAAAACGCCATTTATTTTGAAAGTATCGCAAAATTCTAGGAAATTCGCCAAGTGATTATTTGGATCTTCATCTTGCAAACCATCAAACTGAATAAATTGCTGTATCATTTGAATTGTGTTAGGTATCAGTTCAAAATTATTTGCAGCAATAGTAGGTCTAACAATACTTGACTCTATTCCTATTAAATTAGGTTTAGCATAATCGTACATAGTTCGAGAAGCAAGATTTTCGGCCACCTCTGGAGGTAGCAGATTATTCTCTCCCATCTCTTTGGTAGTATTAATTTCGTCTTCTTGCTCTTCTTGTATGTACTGCAGGCTTCTCCTTATTTCTCTTTGATTTCTGCGAACTGTACTTTCAATTTCACTATCGTAAAGTAGAGGTCCTAATGGGTTTCTTCGAGTCATAAACTAGAATATCATCCAGAAGCAAATAAGAAAATTTAGAAAAGTAAAAATAAAATTTAATTGCAAAAATAAAATATGGCTAAAGTAATAAAAATTTAGCGTTCTTAATAATTCAGTTCCTCAGCAACGGTGCCAAAAACTTAATCGTGGTCAGAAAGTCTTAATATTTATATAATGAATGATCAAGCCTAGAAACTAACTATTACCACGATTGAGGCAAACACACCTATCGGACAGTAGTATAGTTTAGTGGCAAGACCGAAATGTTGAACCCAAGGGAACCAAAAGTACTAATATTGATTTTTTTTTTTATTATTTAGCCTAAGAATTAAGGGGATTATTGTTTATTCTAAAAATAATTAACTACTAAGCTAAAGATGCTATGAAACACCCCACACCCGGCCCACGAGCCTGGACCGGATCTGGTATGTTCCTCGATGTAAACCGGTTCAAGATTCTTTTGTTACTTTGAAAAACTGTGTGTTTTGAAGATACTTTACTTGTGGGTTGGGCTCGATTTGAAAACAAGTTGATTTCTATATTAAAAACCCATTTATTTCAGGTGACAAAATATTTAAAGTTTATTTTAAATTGAATTGACTTAATCTTTAACTAACATAAATTCGTAACATAGTAATTAAAACAACAATAAAAGTCATCACTATGGCCTTATTACATAAAACAAAGCCCAAAATAAAATTTGCAGAGTATTAAATAAAATATAATGTCCAAATTAAATAAAACTTTAAGCTGAGCATGGCCACCACATGTTCTGCCGTCCCGGTCCATCACTGTTCATCACCTGAAAATGTTCCCACAACGGGGTGAGTCAACAGACTCAATGTGTAACCAACACTAAAGTTTAATAGATTTAGGCATACCATACATATCATGTTCACATAATAATTCAAGAAAATGATGCAATCCCGAACCCATACCTAGATGCCATCCGCTACACATCCCCGTACCAACCTGCACACCGTGGGGACTACTAAGTCAACCCTCCTTCTGCTACACTCCATCGAAGGCAGTCGCTGCAGTCGACGTGCTCATCACCCATATAAAATTCGTGGCATAGCCACCAGATTAAATAATTGTGTCATGAGACACCACATTCAGATAATGTAACCGAAGTTACCACATTCAGATAATGTGACCGAAGTCACCATATTCAGATAGTGAGACCGAAGTCACCACATTCACTTCCCCTTTCTCATATAATCCGAATGCCCCATATTATTCATATCATGCATATCATACTTAAAATTCACATTCATGTCACTTTTCACATGTTAAATATAACATATTTCGTAATCCTAGTATGAGTAGGAAACGTACCTGAGTACTTTGTACTGTAACACGGTACCTTAGCCATATTTACATTCTTAAAAACATGCACATATTAAATATTGCCATAAAACATATTAAGAATTAGTGTGGATTACACACCTGATTCGCTTAAGGTTTCCAATCCAAATCCCGAAAAGCTTGATCTAATGCCTTAGATCTTAGATCTCTACATTTAATCAATCATTTAATACTTAGTAAAGAGCCATTCGGCCATAAATCCAAATCCTAGTAGGATTAGTATACTAAAACTTATCTTGTTGCCGATTGACTTAAGAATCAAGTCCCGAAACTTTGTATCCTTCTTTCTTGAAATCGGCAATCACTAGATTACTTGAATAGATTAGTTTCTGTTTTTGAATGAATCTTAATTATGAAATAGACCTTTGCCCGAATGTACATATATGTACTTACCTTGCTTTTAAATCCCGAAACTCACCGAATAACTAGGGAACACGCGGCCTATGGTGCACCTTCGGGAAAAGAATTTCACCTTCCTTGTAGTCGACACGTAGTAAATCCCGAAAGGCCCTTCAAAGTGTCGGCCAAAGATATGGATGGCATGAGAATCTAAATTTCGGCTTAAAGAAAAGAACCAAAACGATGTCAATAACATCCTTACCTTTAATATTGAAATCGACAACACTTGATATCCCGAAATTCCTCCCCTAATGTTGTAGTCGACACACCTTGGCTTGAATCCTCAGCAATATTCGGCTTTTAGGAGATTGAGAGAACAAGAATAAGAGAATAGGGTGTAGAAGGATTCGGCCAAAGAGAATCAAAAAGAAAAAGAGGATGATGAGCAGAGAGAATTCGGCAGAGAGAAGAAAGAAAATAGTGGAGAAATTTGCTAGAGAATTTCGGCAGAGTCTTCAAGGAGAAAGAAAATAATGCAGAATGGCCTCTCTTTTCCTTTTATAGCCGAATTTACTAGGCCAAGACTCCCTTACTTGGCCATCACTCTTCTATTTTGATAGCTTTATCACTTTAATTATCACCTAAAACTAAATCCAATAATTATCTCTTATCTCTTAATAAAAATATCAATAAAAATCCATCATTTATCCATCTATTTGCCGAATTTTAACAACAATAAAACACCTCCTTATAGAGCCTTAATGCCGTCCACTTCTCTTGTTCCTGGCACCAAAATAAAATTCTTTTATTTGCTCCCCAAGTGACTCGAACCCAGGCCCAATTGCACCTGCTTGTGGCGTCAACTCCAAGGGCCCTAAGTGGCACCTCCAAGCCACTTAGACAAGCCCAATTGTATGTCATATTCCACCCATAAATTTTCTTAAGGCCACCCTGCTTTACTTCCCTCTCTTAACCTCAGAACTTAACTTTTCCTTACATTTCCTTACATTTCCTTACATTTCCAAGTTTCCAAAAATGTTTGTTTGCCTCCTTTAAACTTAACATTTCTTACATTTCCAAGTTTCCAGAGATGTTCACTTTCCTCTTTTGAACTTAACATTTCTTACATTTCCAAGTTTCCAGAAATGTTCACTTTCCTCTTTTGAAACTTAACATTTCTAAATCATTTCCTTACATTTCCAGGGCATTTCCTTGCATTTCCAGGACAAGACATTTCCTTACATCTTAGGGTTCCTAAAACTCCTCAGAACACATCCAACACACCCACTAAGCCCACTATCTCATGAATTACGCATAACCCCTAATCTAGGATGTTACAGTTCTACCCTCCTTAAAAATAATTTCGTCCTCAAAATTACTTACTAACGATTAATCGTACATCTTAACTCACCGCACTATGCTTATGCTGCACACTCTAATCTTATAAAAATATCATACGTCCTATGCACAATCTTTAAGTCCATATGCAAGGCTTCGAACACTTTCACTACAAGAAAACTATACAACAATCAAAGCAATTAAGGGTATTCCAGAAATAAGGAACGTACCCGTTGTCACATCGGGCACATCTTCCTCCTCGCGACGGCCAACTGCATAAACCAACCTTGGCTGCCTTGCATCTGCTCCTTCAGCACCTCCACTTGGTGCTCTATGACCTCGGCCGGAACCATTTCCTCCATGGTTCGGACCACGACCCCTCGTCGCTTGTTGACCATCTCTACCAGCCTGATTAACATTCTAGGCTACCGGTTTATTCCCCTCCGGCCTCATCAGACAGTCCTTAATCATATGGTCCTTTGACCCACACCTAAAGCATCCTCCTGTCATTTTCCAACACTCCCCTAAGTGTTTCTTCCCACACTGGTCACAGGTACGATATTGCCCTCCAGTACCAGCTTGCTGACCTCACGGTCCATCAACTCTAGGCCTCTTATCCTCAGATGATCCTGACGATCCAAAACCTCTTTTTGGCCTGTTCCGGTCAGTGTTCTGCCTGGCAGAATCCTTGATTCCCTCGGCTACCTTAGCCTTTTCCATTAAAGCGGCAAACTCCCGCTCCTGATGTGGGGCTATCAACAACCTCAGATCATCCCTTAGTCCATCCTCAAACCGGACACATCGCTCATGTTCCGTTGCCACTACTCCTCAAGCATATCGGCTCAACCTTAGAAATTCAGCTTCATACTCCGCCATGGACTTGTTCCCTTGAACCAGCCCCAGAAAAGCCTTCCTTTGCTCATCAGTGTAACGCGTGCCTACATACTTCTTCTGATATGCCTCCTTAACATATTCCCAGGTCAGATCCTCAGCTGTGGCTCCATCCCGAACTGTGAGCCACCACTGATACGCTTCATCGCGTAGCAGTGCCACCATTCCTTTCAACTTCTCCTCAGGGGTCAGATCAAGCTCATCCATAATCCGTTCGGTTGCTTCCAACCAATATTCAGCTGTACTGGGTGCTATACCAGATACTCCACGAAACATCTCAGCCCCATTGGCTCGGAGTCGCTCGGGTACAGATTTCCGAGCTCCCATACTTCCACCCGCGCCAGCCACCATTTCCAAAACTCGAAGCATAGCTTGCGACACAGCATCATCCCCCGTCTGAGCTTGCTGCTCAACACCAACAGCTGGGGGTGGTGGTGGCGGTGGTACCTCATTGCCCGATCCTTGACCCGATCTAACGGGTTCCGACACGGTCCTTCTGCCTCTACCGCGTCCTCGTATACTATGACCACGTCCCCTAGAGCTCATTTCTACGATCGTGCTTTAATCTAATTAAGAAATTTTATGAATTAGCCTTTATTCCACTGATTACCCGCGAAGAAGTTTTATGGAAAGAATTTTAGGAGTGGTTCTTTCGGATTCATACATGCACACAGTCTTTACGTTCATACATTCATCAATCAATTATGAACTTTCGTTCATTCAGAGAAATGTTGTAGTTTTCATTGTTGCTGTTTTTCCACTACCCAGAGGTATTTTCGTAATTTGCCCTACAGGGGTATTTTCGTAAATTTTTTTTAAAATAAGGTTCCTTGGTGATTTTTTCAATAAAGGTATTTTGGAAATTTTTGAAATCTCGGGGGTATTTCAGAAATTTTGAAATTAAAGGGGTATTTCGGTAATTTTGGACTCGGGGGTATTTTGGTAATAAACCAGGGTAAATTTGTAAATCTTACTAAATCAAGGGTATTTCAACATTTGCAAAACTTGAGGGTTCTTTTTGAGCATTTGTTTTCCAAATCGGTGATGTTGCAAAAATTTTGAAAACTAGGGTCATTTTGGTAATTTTGTAAGTTAGGGGCAATTTCGTAAATTTTCCAAGTTGGAGTATTTTAATATTTCGCAGAAGTAGAGTTTTTGAATATTTTATAAAATAAGGAAATTTTAATTAAACTGTGGGTTGTTTGGACATTTTCTAAACCAATGGCATTTTTGTAATTTTTCAAATAGGGGTATTTTAGTAATTTTCATAATTTAGGATTTTTTTTCAGAAAAAAATTTTATGGAATAGCTTTTATAAACCAAAAGGGTAATTTAGTAATTTTTAAAACTAAGGTTTCGATAAAAATACGGCTAGTCCCTTTCGGGTTTTAGTTAGGGGTTTAGCCCATGAATAAGTCCTCTTGGTTAGGGTGAACCGAAGCTACGCACCAGGTAGGATTCGAGTGGAGAGGAGGTGAATCACGCGGTAAGTACCAAGCTCCCACTGAATACCAATCCTAGACATGTGCGCAATGGTTGCCACACCCTAATCGGTGACTTAGACACAGGTTTGTTTTATTAAGCATTTAAGTCTTATGTAACTGTTGGGGTAAGCTAGCCTTATAGTTCAAGTACCTATCATACTAATCTACGTTCCATTCTATTTCTACCCTTCTACAGATCACAATATAAATCACTCAAAGGTTAGGGGTACTTACCTGGTGGACTTCGGGTCGGAGACTTAGGTGCCATGCCAGAAAAACCTGCTTAGTTTCATAAAATTTTCACAAATTCATTTTGGGCCTAAATTTCAAAACATAGTGGGCTTTAAACCCCAGGCCGAGAGTTTAAAACTGGGCTCTGATACCAAACCGAAACACCCCACACCCGGCCCACGAGCCTGGACCGGATCTGGTATGTTCCTCGATGTAAACCGGTTCAAGATTCTTTTGTTACTTTGAAAAACTGTGTGTTTTGAAGATACTTTGCTTGTGGGTTGGGCTCGATTTGAAAACAAGTTGATTTTTATATTGAAAACCCATTTATTTCAGGTGACAAAATATTTAAAGTTTATTTTAAATTGAATTGACTTAATCTTTAACTAACATAAATTCGTAACATAGTAATTAAAACAACAATAAAAGTCATCACTATGGCCTTATTACATAAAACAAAACCCAAAATAAAATTTGCAGAGTACTTAAATAAAATATAATGTCCAAATTAAATAAAACTTTAAGCTGAGCATGGCCACCACAAGTTCTGCAGTCCCGGTCCATCACTGTTAATCACCTGAAACATGTTCCCACAACGGGGTGAGTCAACAGACTCAATGTGTAACCAACACTAAAGTTTAATAGATTTAGGCATACCATACATATCATGTTCACATAATAATTCAAGATAATGATGCAATCCCGAACCCATACCTAGATGCCATCCGCTACACATCCCCGTACCAACCTGCACACCGTGGGGACTACTAAGTCAACCCTCCTTCCGCTACACTCCATCGAAGGCAGTCGCTGCAGTCGACGTGCTCATCGCCCATATAAAATTCGTGGCATAGCCACCAGATTAAATAATTGTGTCATGAGACACCAATTCAGATAATGTAACCGAAGTTACCACATTCAGATAATGTGACCGAAGTCACCACATTCACTTCCCCTTTCTCATATAACCCGAATGCCCCATATTATTCATATCATGCATATCATACTTAAAATTCACATTCATGTCACTTTTCACATGTTAAATATAACATATTTCGTAATCCTAGTATGAGTAGGAAACTTACCTGAGTACTTTGTATCGTAACACGGTACCTTAGCCATATTTACATTCTTAAAAACATGCACATATTAAATATTGCCATAAAACATATTAAGAATTAGTGTGGATTACACACCTGATTCGCTTAAGGTTTCCAATCCAAATCCCGAAAAGCTTGATCTAATGCCTTAGATCTTAGATCTCTACATTTAATCAATCATTTAATACTTAGTAAAGAGCCATTCGGCCATAAATCCAAATCCTAGTAGGATTAGTACACTAAAACTTACCTTGTTACCGATTGACTTAAGAATCAAGTCCCGAAACTTTGTATCCTTCTTTCTTGAAATCGGCAATCACTAGATTACTTGAATAGATTAGTTTCAGTTTTTGAATGAATCTTAATTATGAAATAGACCTTTGCCCGAATGTACATATATGTACTTACCTTGCTTTTAAATCCCGAAACTGACCGAATAACTAGGGAACACGCGGCCTATGGTGCACCTTCGGGAAAAGAATTTCACCTTCCTTGTAGTCGACACGTAGTAAATCCCGAAAGGCCCTTCAAAGTGTCGGCCAAAGATATGGATGGCATGAGAATCTAAATTTCGGCTTAAAGAAAAGAACCAAAACGATGTCAATAACATCCTTACCTTTAATATTGAAATCGGCACCACTTGATATCCCGAAATTCCTCCCCTAATGTTGTAGTCGACACACCTTGGCTTGAATCCTCAGCAATATTCGGCTTTTAGGAGATTGAGAGAACAAGAATAAGAGAATAGGGTGTAGAAGGATTCGGCCAAAGAGAATCAAAAAGAAAAAGAGGATGATGAGCAGAGAGAATTCGGCAGAGAGAAGAAAGAAAAGAGTGGAGAAATTTGCTAGAGAATTTCGGCAGAGTCTTCAAGGAGAAAGAAAATAATGCAGAATGGCCTCTCTTTTCCTTTTATAGCCGAATTTACTAGGCCAAGACTCCCTTACTTGGCCATCACTCTTCTATTTTGATAGCTTTATCAATTTAATTATCACCTAAAACTTAATCCAATAATTATCTCTTATCTCTTAATAAAAATATCAATAAAAATCCATCATTTATCCATCTATTTGCCAAATTTTAACAACAATAAAACACCTCCCTATAGAGCCTTAATGTCATCCACTTCTCTTGTTCCTGGCACCAAAATAAAATTCTTTTATTTTCTCCCTAAGTGACTCGAACCCAGGCCCAATTGCACCTGCTTGTGGCGTCAACTCCAGGGGCCCTAAGTGGCACCTCCAAGCCACTTAGACAAGCCCAATTGTATGTCATATTCCCCCCATAAAGGCCACCCTGCTTTACTTCCCTCTCTTAACCTCAGAACTTAACTTTTCCTAAAACGTTTCCTTACATTTCCTTACATTTCCTTACATTTCCAAGTTTCCAAAAATGTTCGTTTGCCTCCTTTAAACTTAACATTTCTTACATTTCCAAGTTTCTAGAGATGTTCACTTTCCTCTTTTGAACTTAACATTTCTTACATTTCCAAGTTTTCAGAAATGTTCACTTTCCTCTTTTGAAACTTAACATTTCTAAATCATTTCCTTACATTTCCAGGACATTTCCCTACATTTCCAGGACAAGACATTTCCTTACATCTTAGGGTTCCTAAAACTCCTCAGAACACATCCAACACACCCACTGAGCCCACTATCTCATGAATTACGCATAACCCCTAATCTAGGATGTTACATGCTAAGACACAGAGAATGAATTGAGGAAAACACTTTTGAGAAAACCAATTGATTAAGACAATACCCGAGGAAGAATCCACCTAGACTTCACTTGTTATCTAACTCTGAACCAGATGATTTATTCACTTGACTTAATCCGTAAGATTCCCTAATTTATATTAATACCTCTCTCGAGGCTACTAACGTCTAACCCTAGGTTGATTCATTGAAATATCTTTCTAATTAAAACCCTTAGAATTGCATTAACTCGATCTATGGACTCCCATATTAGGTTTGACCCTAATCCAGCAGATTTTCTTCGTCTTATCTCTAGGAGTGCGATCAACTCCGCTTAACTATGCAAGATCTACTCTTAAATAGGGAATATTTCTCCACTGCCTAAGCATATTAATACTTGAATCAATATCCTGAAATATTAAAACAAGAATTAAGAACACATAGTTAAGAACAAATCAAGTATTTAATCATATAGTTTAGAAAACAATAAGAAGATCCGTCTTAGGTTTCATCCCCCTCAGGTATTTGAGGGGTTTAGTTCATGTTTAATAAAGAATACATCTCAGAAGAAAGTATAAAACAAACATAAGAAAAACCCTAAAACCCCCTGAAGGAAATTGAAGAGAAGATATTTCGTCTTGAGTATGATTCCGACTTCTTGAGATGAATCAACTGGCTGTCTTCGAGTGAATCCCACAATTCGGCCTCTCTTGCTTGACTCCTTGGCCTACCTGAACCACCCCCCTTTTAGGTCACACTTAGGGTGTTTATATAGGCTTTCGGAATGTCTTTCTTTGCCCCTAAGTATCCTAATCCGAATGGAATTAAAACAGGTCACGGCAGGGACACGCCCGTGTGGCACGCCAGTGTAAATCGAATCCAGGCTGTGTTCGGATGTGCTAAAGAGGCACGGCTGTGTGGCTCAGGCCCAAGTCGTGTGGATTTCATACTTTGGCCCATTTTCTCTATTTTTGGCCTATTTCTCGTTCTTTTCATTCTCTGGTGCTCTCCTAAGTATAAAACATGAAAGTAAAGAATTAGGAGCACTAAATTCCACAATTCGGGGGAGAAATCACCCAAAAGTATGCTAAATGTGGGATTAAAATATAAACATATTATGGTTTATCAAAACCCCCACACTTAAGCTTTTGCTTGTCCCCAAGCAAAATTCTCAACTCACAATAAAAAAGCATTCTTCTCAATTTATAACTACTATCAATAATGTTTCGAAATAATCCATAGGTAATCATACATTGAGAAATCAACTAAAAGAACATCAAAGTTTCAAACAATCCAAGTTGAGCATTTTATTCATGAAAAACATAGGTATCCCCCCTTATCTAGGTAATCTCCTTTGATTCAAAATATCACAGAGTTAACATCCTCACTAAGGATTCACTCAAATCACTCCAAGTGTTTAAGGGACAATAAATTAAGCACTGAATAGTCAACATGAAAAGTTATTACCATAGGCTTGCATGAAAATCAAATCTCCACCACTATAAATTGAGATGATACATCGATCAAAAGGTCTTTAAAAAGGGTTGTAACGTGGCTTGGTTAGGGGGTGTGGTCACAGGCTGAAAGAGGAGGTTAGAACCGAGATCGAGTTGACAAATTATCTAACTAGAAAAAATAGACTAATAATGAATAATTACATTAATGATACGAGCTTCTTCTAAAGATGTGAGATTTACTGTTTAAGCTCATAAAAACATAGAACTAATAGATATACTTTCAACTTTTTTTTTAGAACAAGTCAAGTACAATAATAGAATTTAACAACTGAAATGGAAAACATAGTTAGGCAACTTCTCAAATCAAATCTCGACAAAAAGGTTAATAGTAAAGAAAAAAAATTCTTAATGAATCAAAAAGAGTAAGTTTTGGGTTAATATTAAGGTTAAATCAATGAATGGGTTGTAAGGCTCAATGGGGTTCACTAAGGGTTAAACATGAAGGTAGGCCTTTTGGGAAGTAAGTGGGTTAAATCCTAGGTGCCTTTATCATCTTCGTATAGCAAATCAAAAGTGTGGTTTTAACATGTATAATCGAAGCAAGTACTAGAATAACAGATCAATATTTACTCACTCAAAGCAATAATAAAAGTGAGCACGAAAGAATGTATGCTCTAAAGGCTCAAAATCTCACAGAAATTATTGGTTTTTGATGTCAACACTGTGAATTTCAAACTTCAAGATAAAACCTAAATTTGGGGAAACAACCTAGCAAATTTTTACTTTTCAAAAATCAACTCATCATGCTTGATTCTCTAAATCCTTCAAGTTTAAATAATCAATGCACAATTGCCTATATTTTAATTCAAGACATATCAATAAAAATCATAAATCAATTAGAATTTGTTCAACAAAATTCAGGGATTTGAGAATAATGCAAAAAGTTAGGGCTTAGGGCTTAAAATTCACCCCCACACTTAATATGTACATTGCCCTCAATGTACAAAGATGGATAATAACAATATAGTAAGAAATCTTAAGAGAGAAAGAGAGAGGTGAAACTTCCTGAATTATGGATGAAATCCTTAGAAAGATAGGCATGGTGGATACTAGGGTCGTGGTGTGGTGATTCCCTGATAGCCTTTTGAACCTAAATTAAAGAAATAAAAAATAAAGTAATGTAAATTAAAGACAAGAAAGATAAAAGAATTTAAAAATAAAAGAAAATGAAAAGAATGGACTCAAAGGTCCTGGTTGTCGCCCACGCCCATGTGGTTTGATCAGAATCGACCATGGCCTAGGGGCACGGGTGTGTCACACACCCGTGTAGATTTCTCAGTGTTGACCACGGCTGTATCGCATGGCCGTGGCATTTAGTCGAAGCCCGTGGCTTGGGAAAAATTTCGTCCTTGTTCGGATGATCTCTGCCGCGCCGGTGTGTAAATTCATGGTGTCCACACGGCCACTACCACGCCCATGTGTAAGACCGTATGGTAGAGAAACCTATGATTAATTTGGTTAATTTGTAGTTAGGATCTAAAAGTAAAAAAATAAAAAATAAAAAATAAAAAAATGAAAATTAGTGGGGTTAGTGTTTGGGTTGCCTTCCGAGAAGCACTCGTTTAAAGTCTTAAGCTAGACTTACCTTTCATTCGCGTAGTCATGGTGGTTTGAGGAGTTGAAAACCCATTCTCATGCTATCAGTTCTATTATCAGTATACAGTTCGAGCCAAGTAGCGTTTACTTTAAAAGTTCCGAATAGAGGATTACATACCTCGACTGTTCCATACGAGAAGACATTGAGTACATTAAAAGGGATTTCTTCGTTTGTATCAAAGTCTGAAGTGGTGATTCGAGGGTCTGTCTTATCCATCAATACCTGATCTCTGATCTTAAATTTGTTTGTCCCATGGAATGGCGTTGGTTCTACTTCATGTATTCCTAGTTTCTCCTTGAAATGTGTCTTCCACTCGTCTAGTTCATCGATCTGAAGCCGTCGTTCCTCGTGAGTTATTTCTTTGTTGGCATGAGCTCTAGGATCTGGCTCAGTTGTGTAGTTCCGTGGTGCTTCCTGAAAAGAAGGTTTAACCGAATGGTCATTAATACAATTTATTTTCTCACCTTGATTTCTTGATGTTCTAGACAAGTCAAAAGCCTGAAAACTAATTCATTCGTCACCTACATGGAGTATGAGTTCACCTGAACCAACATCAATTTTAGTCTTGGCAGTTACTAAAAATGGTCTTCCTAAAATTAAAGGAATATTATTGTCCACATCCATGTCTAAAACGACAAAGTCTATTGGGAATATGAATTTATCAATTTTTATGAGAACATCTTCGATTATACCCCTAGGAATTCTAATAGTTTTATCAGCTAATTGAATGCTCATCCTAGTTTGTTTGGGTTTCCCTAGACCTAGCTGTTTAAACATTTTATAAGGCATAACATTTATGTTTGCCCCTAAATCAGCTAAAGCATTATCAACAGATAAACTACCAATTAAGCATGGAATTGTAAAACTCCCTAGATCTTTTAATTTTTGTGGTAGTTTGTTTTGCAACATTGCTGAGCACACTGCGTTTAGTTCCACATGTGACTCTTTGTCTAACTTCCGTTTGTTTGTCAAAAGCTCTTTTAAAAATTTCCTTGAATTTGGCATCTGTGAAAGAGCTTCAAGAAACGGTAAGTTAATATGTAGTTTCTTTAAAAGTTTAAGAAATTTACCGAATTGTTCGTCTGTGTTGTCTTTCTTTATCGCATTGGGGTATGGTACATGAGGTTGATATTCTTTAATTACCGGTTTTGGTTTGTCATGACTTACCTCGACCTTACCTTCCTCTACCACATTCTCTTGCCTTAATTTGGGCTCATCTAACCCTTCACTATCATGAGCTGTTATGGCTTGAAGTTGCTCTTTTGGGTTAGTTTCAATGTTGCTTGGTAGGCTTCCTTGTAGTCTTTCTGAGATCAACTTAGCAAGCTGACCTAATTGGTTCTCGATCTGCTTGTTGATTTGTAAGTGTTGTCTCGCTGTTTTGGAAACGAGTTTCTGACATGGCGATGAATTTTGTCAACATCTCTTCAAGGTTCTGCTTCTTTTCTTGTGGGTAAGGTTGCTGCTGGAAGCCTGGGAGGGGTTGTTGTCTTTGGTTTCCTTGACCACCCCATGAGAAATTGGGGTGGTTCCTCCAACCTGGATTATAAGTGTTACTATAAGGGTTATTTTGAGGTCTAAAATTGTTACCCATATAGTGAACTTGGTCGTTTTCAGTACTCGGGTTGTAAGGTGGATATTCTGTATTGCTCAACCCTCCTCCATTCATCTCGCACTGCATAGTTGGATGTACCTGCGAAGAACCACATAAACCATCAATCTTTTTACTTAATAGTTCTACCTGGTTTGATAGCATGGTCATTGTGTCGAGGTTGAAAACACTGGCGACTTTTGTTGGATTTGTCCTCGTGACTTGCCACTGATATTTATTCAGTGACATCTCTTCAATGAATTCGTAGGCAGCCTCAGGTGTTTTATTATTCAGGGTTCCACCGGCGGCTGAATCAATCAATTGTCTCGCTGAGGGTTTTACACCTTTGTAAAAAGTTTGGAATTGTAGCCACAAGGGTAATCCATGGTGTGGGCATCTTCTCAATAGATCCTTGTATCTCTCCCATGCATCATAAAGTGTCTCTAAATCCATCTGCACAAAAGAAGAGATATCATTCCTCAACTTAGCCATTTTAGCCGGCAGAAAATATTTTAACAAAAATTTTTCGGTCATTTGTACCCATGTAGTGATTGATTCTCGTGGAAGAGAATTCAACCACTGTTTAGCTTTATTCCTCAAAGAAAAGGGAAATAACCGAAGACGGATGGCATCATCAGAAATGCCATTTATTTTGAAAGTATTGCAAAATTCTAGGAAATTCGCCAAGTGATTATTTGGATCTTCATCTTGCAAACCATCAAACTGAACAAATTGCTGTATCATTTGAATTGTGTTAGGTTTCATTTCAAAATTATTCGCAGCAATAACAGGTCTAACAATACTTGACTCTATTCCTGTTAAATTAGGTTTAGCATAATCCTACATAGTTCGAAGAGCATGATTTTCAGCCACCTTTGGAGGTAGCGAATTATTCTCAGCCATCTCTTCAGTAGTATTAATTTCGTCTTATTGCTCTTCTTGTATGTATTGCAAGCTTCTCCTTATTTCTCTTTGATTTCTGCAAATTGAACTTTCAATTTCACTATCGTAAAGTAGAGGTCCTGACGGGTTTCTTCTAGTCATAAACTAGTATATCATCCAGAAGCAAAGAAGAAAATTTAGAAAAGTAAAAACTAAAATTTAATTGCAAAAATAAAATATGGCTAAAGTAATAAAAATTTAGCGTTCTTAATATTTCAGTTCCTCGGCAACGGCGCCAAAAACTAAATCATGGTCAGAAAGTCTTAATATTTATATAATGAATGATCGAGCTTAGAAACTAACTATTACCACGATTGAGGCAAACACACCTATTGGACAGTAGTATAGTTTAGTGGCAAGACCGGAATGTCGAACCCAAGGGAACCAAAAGTACTAATACTGACTTTCCTTTTATTATTTAGCCTAAGAATTAAGGGAATTGTTTTTAATCTAAAAATAACTAACTACTAAGCTAAAGATTCTAAGACACAGAAAATGAATTGGGGAAAATACTTTTGAGAAAACCAATTGATTAAGACAATACCCGAGGAAGAATCCACCTAGACTTCACTTGTTATCTAACTCTGAACCAGACGATTTATTCACTTGACTTGATCCGTAGGATTCCCTAATTTATGTTAATACCTCTCTCGAGGCTACTAACGTCTAACCCTAGGTTGATTAATTGAAATCTCTTTCTAATTAAAACCCCTAGAATTGCATTAACTCGATCTATGGACTCCCATATTAGGTTTGACCCTAATCCAGTAGATTTTCGTCATCTTATCTGTAGGAGTGCGATCAACTCCACTTAATTATGCTAGATCTACTCTTAAACAAGGAATATTTCTCCACTGCCTAAGCACATCAATACTTGAATCAATATCTTGAAATATTAATATAAGAATTAAGAACACATAGTTAAGAACAAATCAAGTATTTATCATTTAGTTCAGGAAACAATAAGAAAATTCGTCTTAGGTTTCATCCCCCTCAGGTATTTGAGGGGTTTAGTTCATGTTTAATAAAGAATACATCTCAGAAGAAAGTATAAAACAAAACATAAGAAAAACCCTAAAACCCCCTGAAGGAAATTGAAGGGAAGATATTTCGTCTTGTGTATGATTACGGCTTCTTGGGATGAATCAACTGGCTGTCTTCGAGTGAATCCCACAATTCGGCCTCTCTGGCTTGGCTCCTTGGCCTACCTGAACCGCCCCCTTTTAGGTTACAATTAGGGTGTTTATATAGGTTTTCGGAATGTCTTTCTTTGCCTCTATGTAACACCCCAAACCCGGCCCAAACGCTACAACCGGATCTGGTATGTCACTTAAGTGATTTTATAAAACATGTAGCATTTAAGAAAACAATTGTCAGGTTTAAATACTAAAACTGAAAACTTAGGGATTTATTAGTAAGTATAAAATATAAAATTATAAAGTGCATTGGTGGACCTTAAATTACAAGCCCAATAATTATCCATGTCTTAACGTATTTTAAACATAAAAAAAAAACTTAAAGCCCAACAATAGAAGCCCAACATAAAACCCAAAACTTAAGTACGAGTCTAGTGGCCCAAGGCCTTATTACAACGGAATTTAAAACTCATTAATAAAAAAATATAATCCATTAAATTAAAAGCCTCTTTGTTGGATCCAATAGCTCTTATGCACGGCCACCTCGCGTTCCTCTCTGGCCCGGTCTGTTGCTCTAAGTGTCACCTGAGATAGTTAAAATAAAAGGGTGAGTCGCGAGACTCAGTGTGCAACCCTCATGCACCACTAGATTTGGGCCTTAAGCCCATAAAACAGATTAAACAGTTTAACACATATAACAACAAGAACTAATATGCAAGCCCAACCCAAAACCTAGATGTCCATCCGCTACACGCCCCCATACCAGCCAAGCTCACCATTGGGGATTTCTACAATCGACCCACACCGCTACACTCCTTGATGGAAGTCTTGCTGCTCATCATCAGATCATGGCCGTAGCCACTTAGACAGATCACGGCAAAGCCGCTACACAGATCACGGTAAAATACTGCTACAACGTATAACTTCCTCCTTTATCAAACCCAACCCATGCAATCACAGAAAGTCAATTTACTTATATCATATAATCAAAACATTTACTGACCTGGTGATTTGTTTTTACCCTTTTTGGCTTCCATCATTAAACCGAGATTTCGGCATTTATTGTAACATATAAAACTTATAAACATGTACATATTAATTAGATCTAGATGGTGGGGAAGTGTTACACACCTGATATCGCGAAATCCAATATCCTAGTCGATAACCTTGTTATCCGGATCTACTACCCTCAGTGTAAAGTCTTGCTCAAAAATCGGAAAAACACACAAAGATCTTGCCCCTTCAACAATCGGCTAAGATTAAACAAATCCCAAATCACACATTAAAATTAATAAATCACTTACCTTGAAATCCCGAAAATAACCCCACTCAATGGTTACTGAACCTTGACTTACAGATCTAAGCGTTAAACTTCTCTTCAGATCCCAAAATGCCGGAGGAATAAGAAAAACCTTTGATTAGTCACTACATAGCCATTCGGCTAGAAACCTTGAAAAGCCGGGGAAATATTAGAAACTTAGAATCAACACATACCTATTGATTCCTTAAAATTTTCGGCACAGGTAGGTACCTCAGAATGATTTCGGCACACATACAGAAGACTAGATCTCGCGTTTTCGGCTTTTACGTAACTTTGGGAAAAAGAGGATGAATCCTTGAAGATTCGACTATGAAAGGAAGAAATATGGGCAAGGAGAATTCGGCTTAAGTGTTTGAAAAGAATGAGAAAAGAGTTGTCAGAGAATTCGGCCTAATAGAGGAAGAAAAGAAAGAAAAATTTCAGAGGAAGGAACAAGTGAAGATTTCGGCAGAGGAAAGAAAAAGATGAAGAGATCTTGTTAGTAGAATTTCGGCTTCTACAAATGCCTATACTAAACCGATTCTTCCCCCCTTGTAGTTGAGTTTCGGCCAACTCTGCAACCCAAGAGATAACTCACATCCTTATCCCTTATCTCCTTAAAAATAGCCCTATTTCCTATCCTCCTATTATCATCATTTAATAATCAAAATAAAAGAATTAATTCCCCTATTTTGTAGCTAGTGTGCCGTCCCCCCTTCCCTCCTAAGTGCCGAATTTTTAACCCAAAACTTGGGCCCTAAGTAGCCCTCACTTGGCCCAATCCTTCCCTTAATGATGCCACCTATATGCTCCCCTTACAACACTTCCAAATTTTTGGGCCACAAGCCCACCTTGCAATTTAAACACAAATATCTATTCAATTAATTTTCTATGGCTCTTCATCAAAACCAACCCAGGTTTTAGCCCAAGCCTGAGCCCCCTTTTTGTACCTCAAGGTCTCAAATTAACATTTTAAGCGAGCACCACATGAAATGCACAAGCCCTTAAATTTAGGGTGTTACACTCTAAGTATCCTAATCCGAATGGAATTAAAACAGGTCACGGCAGGGACACACCCATGTGGCACGCCCGTGTAAATCGAGTCCAGGCCGTGTTCGGATCTTCTAAAGAGGCACGGCTGTGTGAATTTCGTACTTTGGCCCATTTTCTCCGTTTTTGTCCCGTTTCTCATTCTTTTCATTCTCTGGTGCTCTCCTAAGTGTAAAACCTGAAAGTAAAGGATTAAGAGCACCAAATTCCACAATTTGGTGGATAAATCATCCAAAAATATGCTAAATGTGGGATTAAAATATGAACATATTACGGTTTATCACACACATAGTGCCATTCCCACTGTATCGATTCTATTTACGCACACTTAGTGCCACATCTCCTCAAACTCACATTTCACATTTAATAACTCAACAACCACACTTTCATTCATTACATAACATGTGAGCATAGTATAAACAATTTGTATTATACACAAACTTACCTCGGACGTAGAAACAACAATTCAAGTCGATCAATCGAGCACTTTATTCTTGCCTCGATCTAAGTCTGAATTTCTCCTTTCTTGATCTATACATATTCAAATTTAGCTCATTCATTCACCAAATCATTCAACTCAATCCAAAAACACATATTTTGAGCATTCTACAAAATAGCCCTCACATTTGCACATTTTGACATTTTAGTCCCTATTTCATAAAATCACAAAATACCCATAATTTCATTATACCATGCTTAGGCCAAATCTTCCTCATGTTCATAAAAATCCACATATTTCATTTATTTTACATTTTAGTACCTCAATTTCTCATTTTCACAATTTAGCTCAAAATAGTCAAATTCATCAAAAATTCAAAGACAAAATATGTTAATCTATCACATATCTTTCATATTTCATCATCAGCTATCACAAAGCTTACCAAATCATCAATGGCATAACTCAAAATTATCATCAAATTCTAAAATTAAGGCATAGGCTTGATAGTACACTAAGCAACGATCACAAAAACGTAGAAATTATCAAAAACCGAACAAAACTCATACCTTAATTAAACCAAAGTCTGAGCCGAAACCTAGCAAGCTTATTTTCTTCCTTTTCTTTCAATTTTTGGCAATGGTGATAGAAAAGATGAACAAATATGGTTTTGTTTTATTTTTATTCATCCTAATACATAAATTACCAAATTAGTCCTTTTAATAACATTTAAAATCCACTAACCTTTGGTATTTTTGTCCACCAAATATTCAAATGGTTTAATAATAACATAAGGACCTCACATTTAAAGAGACACATCAATTTGACACTTAGTCAAATAGAAAGTTACTTTTACATTTTCTGCAATTTAGTCCATTTTGCAAATTAAGCACACAAATGATAAAATTTTCACACATACTTAATCACATACCATAAACACTTAAAATAATATTAAAATATTTTTTGACCTTAGATTTGTGGTCTCAAAACCACTATTCTGACTAGGGTCTAAACCGAGCTGTTACACCACATGATGCTGTTGTGAACTGTAGACGAAAGATTATAGAATTGAAGTGTCAGAATAATGAAATTCTACGGATTAAATCTGATGAGTCGAATGGGTTGCCGATCGTGATTTCATCTATGTTGGCTTAGAGATATGTTAGAAAAGGTTGTGATGTGTACTCAGCATATGTTTTAGATACCAAAGTGTCTGAAAAGAAGATTGAATCGATACCTGTAGTTTGTGAATATTCGGATGTATTTCTAGAAGAATTACTACATTTGCCACCTATCAAGAGGTTGAATTTAGTATTGACTTAGTAATGGGAACAAAACCGATATCGATAACTCTATACAAAATGGCTCCAACAGAATTAAAAGAGTTGAAAGCTCAATTAGAAGAATTGGCAGACAAAAGTTTTGCACGACCGAGTTATTCACTTTGGGGTACACCAGTATTGTTTGTAATGAAGAAAGATGGCACAAAGAGAATGTGTATTACAGACAGTTGAACAAAGTGACTATAAAGAACAAATACACTCTACCTCGGATTGATGATTTATTTGATCAGTTAAAAGGTGAAACAGTATTTTTAAAGATTGACTTGAGATCTGGTTATTACCAGTTACGAATTAAAGACTCAGATGTACCGAAGACGGTGTTCAGAATAAGGTACGGACATTTTGAATTCCTTGTTATGCCTTTTGGATTAACTAATGCTCATGCCATTTTTATGGATTTGATGAATCAGATATTTAGACCGTATTTAGACAAATTTGTTGTTGTGTTCATTGACGTCATTCTGATCTATTCACGAGATGAAACTGAGCATGCTGAGCATTTGAGGATTGTGTTACAGACCTTGAGAGATAAGCAACTGTATGCTAAATTCAGCAAATGTGAATTTTGGCTCCGAGAGGTTGGATTTCTGGGGCATATCGTTTCAGATGGAGGCACTAGAGTTGATCCAAGTATGATTTCTACTATTATTGATTGGAAACCTCTGAGAAATGTGTTTGAAGTCCGTAGTTTCTGGGCTTAGCGGGCTATTACCGAAGATTCGTGAAAGGATTTTCGATGATTGCGACACCGATGACACGACTGCTTCAGAAAGATGTAAAATTTGAATGGTCAGAAAAATGTCAGCAGAGTTCTGAACAGTTGAAAGTATTGTTAACTTAGGCACCATTGTTGGTTCAACCTGAGTCGGGTAAAGAATTTGTGATTTACAGCGACGCATCACTGAACGGTTTGGGTTGCATATTAATGCAATAGGGAAAAGTTGTAGCTTATGCCTCCAGACAATTGAAACTGAATGAAAAGAACTATCTGACGCATGACTTAGAATTGGTTGCAATTATGTTCGCATTGAAAATTTGATGACACTATTTATACGGTGAAAAATGCAATATTTATTCAGATCACAAAAGCTTAAAATATCTGATGTCACAGAAAGATTTGAATCTGCGATAACGAAGATGTCTCGAGTTATTGAAAGATTGCGAATTTGTGATCGATTATCACCCGGGAAAAGCTAATGTTGTTGCTAATGCCCTGAGCCAAAAATCTTTGTTTGTATTACGAGTAAAGAATACCTAGTTGATGATTTGTGATGATGGATCCATTTTAGCTGAATTAAAAGATAAACCGATGTTTCTTCAACAAATTTGTGAAGCTCAGAAAGATGACCGTGAATTGCAAGTTAAACGGACTTAATGTGAGACTATTCCTAATTCAGAGTTTTAGATCGAAGTTGACGATTGTTTAAGGTTCAGAATAGAATTTACATAACGAGAAATTCAGAGCTTATTCAGAAGATTTTGCACGAATCACACAATAGCTGTTTATCTGTTCATCCAGGGAGTACCAAAATGTAGAATGATTTGAAACAGTTTTATTGGTGGCAAGGTATGAAACGAGCTATCTCAGAGTTTGTTTCTAAATGTTTGATTTGTCAGCAAGTCAAAGCTGAACATCAAGTACCATCAGGTTTACTACATCCTATGTGATATGAACTTGTCTCGTGGGTTGTGATTTGAGTCGCAGATGTGCCCGATCGTAAAATGGAGAAGGTTCATTCAACTCAGAGTTTGAAGGAATTTTGCTAAGTGTAGGCTTCAAGGAATGGTTTTCTAAAAGTTTTAGGATGTATTAGGATAGGCTCGGCTAGGTGTTGAAACAAAGGGGAATAAAGAGAAGGGTTGAATTGGCTAAATGAAATGATGATGGAAATGGCTAAGTGAATGATGGTGAAAATTCGACTAAGGTTTGGAGCAAACAAATCAGAATGTTGGATAAAATGGATAGTTGAGCTTAAAGAAAAGAGTGAACCAAATCTATTAAGAGTATTCACCTGAAACTTATAAGTCACTTAAGATGCTTGAAAAGAAACAAAGGACCATGACCCACTAACTATAAAGAGTTAGGAACCAAAGGTATCAAAATGGGTGAATGCCACACGGCTTTGAGTGATAAGTTCAAAGAAACAAGGAAGACGCCAGTAGCTATGCTAGATAAGTCAGCTTATGATACGAATCGGCTCGGGATGAGTCGAAACGTATGCAGGTTGCCCAATCGTCTATGAGGAGGAATCAAGCCTTCGGAAAAGTAATCGAGAAATATGAATGAATTTACGGAAGCTTTAAGTAAATAAAAAGGAGTTGGTTCGGTTTGATAAAATAAAAATAAAATAGATAAAAAGGATAATTGGATGGAGATGGATAAAAGAACTTAAACGAGAACCGATTCAACACTAAAGAGTGTCACTCTGGGTTCTATAATGTTTAAGGTGAAAAATGGTAATTGAAGATGGAAATGGAAATACGAACTTAACTTAAGAAAGATTCAACACTATATAACAGTGTCACCCTGTTTCTTATATCGTTAAGGTGGGAAGGTGAAGATAGGATGATGAACGCCACACCAAAAGGAATTTGGTGATAAGTACAAACAAGTCGAAGACGCCACAAGCAAGCTTGATAAGTCTAACGAAACTTGTACGAAAAATGAAGAGGAGATAAACTCACTCAAATGAACAAAGGTTCATAAAATTTCATTAAAATCTAAATTCCCTTCCAACTGAAAAGAAACAAACTATTTATAGAACTTTTAAAATTCTATAAGAAAGGAAAGCATTTCCGTCCATGCTAACACAGGTTGTCATCGGGCTTCCACTAATCCCACCTTGTAATGCTGGCCGTCCCACCATTTCAACACATTTGCAAATTGTTTTGTTTTATTCAACTCACTGCCGTCCATCACTTATGGTGCCATCAATTCATTTGTTTATTCAATACAAGAACAAAACTCCCCTTGTCCAAATTCACGCATGCTTCCATATATTCCTTCATCAAATTATTATTTAATTCATCCATGGCCGTTCATCACTAGTTTCATGATGCCTTCAATTTCAATTGTTTAATCCACCATTATCTTGCCATCCATTACCACTCAGCACACATGCACTCTCCTTGTTATTTTAATTTCACATGGGCTTTGCCGTCCCACCATTCTCTCCAATAGCACATGCTTTTGTTTATTTAATTCATGCTTCCATTCATCATGCTCATGCCGTCACTTGCTCATGGATTTTAAAATGCTCTTTCTTCCATACTTTGTTATTTTATTCCTTACTCTTCATATTGTCGTCCATGTCTCCACTAGTCATACACATGCTTTATTATTTTATGTTTCACACATGCACATTTCTTATATCATGTTCCCACTAAACACACATGCACATTTCTTAATTGTTTATGGCTTCTCATAGTTGTTGCCGTTCCATCACATAGCTTGTGTTCATGGTTCTTGAATTATTTTATTCAACCCATAACTTGGGATCATCCACATGCACCAATCTCGCGCAATTTTCATTAAAGTACTCCACATTTGGCGACACCTATAAAACACATAAACCAACATCAATTTGAATAAAATTTTAACTGACAAAATTTAAAGACTTTATTTTAAACACTAGACATATTAACAACTATATTAACTAAACAATTTAATTAATATGAAATAACATGTAGCAAAAATAATAAATGACTGAATTAATTAATCAACTTAAACTAAATTAATTAAATTTCAATCTAGCAATTTAATTAACTTAAACTAAGTTAACTAATTTTTATTCCAACAATTAAATAATTAGAATGAGCTAAGAGTGAGCTAATAACGAGCTCCATAAATTTAAAAGAAAATCGTTGGTGTCCCGGCCGTGCTCGTATCATCCCCTCCCTCTTCAAGACGATTCGTCCTCGAATCGACCCGTTGGTTGTCCGAACAAAACTCCTTGCTCGTCTTTCCTCGATCAAACAGGATGGATAATAATCGCAATACTTGAAAAGAAAATTCAAGAATTAGCAAGAAATGTTTTGAACATACTTGCAACCCGAATAAAAACAACGACAAACAAATAAATCGCATGCGGACAGGCATAAGCACTTTATCATACAAAAGGATCAACGCCTTGTCAAAATTTTGGAACAAAAGCAGATAAGCTTCAAAGTATGCATACGATCTAATTGGATTCCACAAGACAAGATGACCATGCGAATAACACATTAAGTGATAGATATAGTCGTCACAAGTAAGTAATGAAGAAAACGCATATGGCACTCGAAATTGAACATTCAAACCTTGTTTTGTATTGCACATGAATAAAAATTATCAAACACAAAATTCTTTTTGTCTTCTTTTAAAACAAAGGGCATTCAAATAATTCATGATCTATATGCTTTACAACATGGCAGTCATCATTATGAGCTCTTTCAACATCTGAAATGAACAAAAATGTTTCAACAAATGCTTCATGACACTTATCGAAAACAATTATCTTTTTGTCAAGAACCAAAACAAATAGTTCATTTTCAAACAAGATAGAACAATGAAGAACATCACGTTTCAAAGACTTGACAAGAATGGATTCAGCAACGTGATTCTTGTCAACATCCAAAGAAAACAAAATGGGTTCATAGGTTTCAAGTGTCTTACCTTTGGGTGTTGAAAGACAGAAACCGACTTTACCTTTACGTGTGGTATGGCAAAAGTCATTCTTACCTTGCTTGTCTTCACAAGCTGAAAATCGAAGATCGAATTTACCTTGCTTAATCAAGACGAACCTTCTCTCCTTGGGCATGTAATGTAGTCGATGCTTTACTCGCGAATCAACCTTTTTTAAATAAATTGGGGATTCCATGTACACGAATTGCATGTACAAACACAAAATTTGCTTAAGGAACGAATAAAAATTGAAAACAAAATGAACAAAATTCGTTACCTTATCCAAGAACCAATTTTCAAAATGATTGAAATTTTTCAAGCACAATTGGGATTGATTGATTTTCCAACAAGATATACCAGATGATACAAAACATATTCCCGGTTTAAAAATATGTGTTTGATTATCTAAGTTAAAATGTATCAATGGTTTTGTTAAATCAAACATGTTAAACCAAAAAGAATTTTCCATACACGATATCATATGTACAAAACTCTTTGTACTCGTCAAAACAAAATTGCACAAATTCAACGATTTTTCAAGAGACAAAAATTGATTCTCTAAATCACCGTATTTGAACAATTTATTTGCTTTTCGTGAAAACTTGTCATTTTGCAAAATCATTGGGTTTTGTCTAGAAGAACAAAAAATATCAACCATATGTAACGAGCAAAAATTGATCGGATGAAAATAAGGAAAGCTTTTAAAAACTTAGTCACCAAAGATTTCATTGACAAATGTCAAACCGAATTTCTGCGACTTGGTTATTAAAATTTCCTTACCTTGCTTACCTTCCGGCTCGTGGGGTTCAACTTCATTTTTAACCTTACCTTTGCCGATCAAATGAAAGCGTCTTTCATCGGATTGGTATTGAAGTTGATATTCATCGCTTGGCTCCTCAGAATCCTGAGAAGAAGAAATAGAACAAACTTCAAGTGGATTAATTAAATCAACACTCATCTTTTCTCGCACTTCTTATTCTTTTGTTTCATTTTCTCTCGCAAGCTCTTTTCTTTTCCTTTCAAATTTCTCTTCCTTTTCTCTCTTTTTTTCTTTTTCAAAGTCTTTTTGTTCTTTTTCAAAGATCTTCTCAATGGCCTTTTCAAGCTTTCTCAAAACTTGCTCATTTTCTCTCTTTCTTGCCTCTTTTCTTTCTTTTCTTTTTATTTCATTTTCATTTTCATTTGCTTTGTTTCTATTACATGACGTTACAAAAGAATCAAGATGGTAATTATTTGGTTTAAGAGAAGAAAAATTATTTACAAATGAATCACGATAATTGCGTCGAGAAGAATACTCCGTGTAAGATTTCTTTGAATCAAACGTCGAATAACTCGTGCTTTCCTGTCCGTCGCCTTGAAGAGAATCGAGCTCGTAACTTTCTTCTCTTCGTCTCGAAGGCCGCATTGAGTAGGATTCCTGGTAATAATCTCTTCTAGAATAGTCCTTGGTCGGGTTTTGCCGTGCTGTTCTTAACTCCGTCCTTTGTGTTAAAGAAGTTCGCCCTCGATGATAGGAAGATGAGAGGTACCTCTTGCGCATCACTTCTTTCATTTCGGACCATGTTAATATTGGGTTCTCTCCATTTCGTTTTCTACTATTGGTGAATTGATCCCACCAAGTCATGGTATAATCGATGAATCTATTTTCCGCCAGCCTTACTTTCTTGCTTTCCAAATAATCGTGGTACCCAAAAACCATTTCTACTCGCATTTCCCATTCAAGGTATGCATCCGGATCGGCTCTACCTTGAAACGGTGGAATGTTTGACTTGTTATTTTTCTTGACGTCATTAAAACATCCTTGATCTCTAAAGCTTAGGTTTCTTTGTTCGCGTCGCCTTTCGCTTTGCCTGCATGATGGATCGAACCAACCGCCATCTATAGTACTTCTTCTTTCGAAATCTAGAGACATGTTATTGTTGCTGAAAGAACTATATTATAAAAAAATAAACATAAATAGAAAAAGTTAGAGATATCTTACCACAAAACTCACAAGTCACTCACAAAGAAAATTCACTCTTTACTCATGTTTTCACTCGTATTAAGGCTTTTCTTTGATGAATACACTCGTGCCTTTTACCGCTCAATTTCGTCTCACAAATTCGTACTTCGTTTCAAAAGACTTATCGCGGCCTGAGGGTCGGCTTCAAGTTGGTTACAATGGTTAAATGATTTACAAGTATAGGTAGGCTGAAAAAAAAATTGGCATGTGTGGTGTTGAGGTGAAATGATGAGAAGTTAATGATGGTAGATTTTTTTTTTAAATCGGGGTAGAAATATGAAAGTAAAGCAAAACTTACAAACTTCACACTTTTTTTTTTACTTCTTTTTTTAACTCAAATTGTTTTTAACTTCGATTTTTTTTTTTGAACTTTTTTTTTTGTATCTTTCGTTTTTTTTTTTGAACTTCAAATACAATATATGCTAAATACAATGAAAATAAAATACAACCATTTTTTTTTGAATTTTTTCTTTTTAACACGAATTTTTTAAAAAAAAATTTTCAACTTACGAACTTATTCCGGCTTCACGTACGTTGTCAAAATTCCTTGTTTTATAGATCTGATACCAGATGATACGAACCGGCTCGGAATGAGTCGAGACGTATGCGGGTTGCCCAATCGTCTAAGAGGAGGAATCAAGCTTTCAGAAAATTAATCAAGAAATATAAATGAATTTGCGGAAGCTTTAAGTAAATAAATAGGAGTTGGTTCGGTTTGATAAAATAAAGATAAAATAGATAAAAAGGATAATTGGATGGAGATGGATAAAATAACTTAAACGAGAACCGATTCAACACTAAAGAGTGTCACTCTGGGTTCTATAATGTTTAAGGTGAAAAATGGTAATAGAAGATGGAAATGGAAATACGAACTTAACTTAAGAAGGATTCAACACTATATAACAGTGTCACCCCGTTTCTTATATCGTTAAGGTGGGAAGGTGAAGATAGGTTGATGAACGTCACACCAAAAGGAATTTGGTGATAAGTTCAAACAAGTCGAAGACGCCACAGGCAAGCTTGATAAGTCTAACAAAACTTGTACAAAAAATGAAGAGGAGATAAACTCACTCAAATGAACAAAGGTTCATAAAATTTCATTAAAATCTAAATTCCCCTCTATCTGAAAAGAAACAAACTATTTTAGAACTTCTAAAATTCCATAAGAAAGGAAAGCATTGCCATCCATGCTAACACAGGTTGTCATCGGGCTTCCACTAATCCCACCTTATAATGCTGGCCGTCCCACCATTTCAACACATTTGCAAATTGCTTTATTTTACTCAACTCACTGCCGTCCATCACTTATGGTGCCATCAATTCATTTGTTTATTCAATACAAGAACAAAACTCCTCTTGTCCAAATTCACGCATGCTTCCATATATTTCTTCATCAAATCATTATTTAATTCATCCATGGCCGTTCATCACTAGTTTCATGATGCCTTCAATTTCAATTGTTTAATCCACCATTATCTTGCCATCCATTACCACTCAACACACATGCACTCTCCTTGTTATTTTAATTCACATGGGCTTTGCTGTCCCACCATTCTCTCCAATAGCACATGCTTTTGTTTATTTAATTCATGCTTCCATTCATCATGCTCATGCCGTCACTTGCTCAAGGATTTTTAAATGCTCTTTCTTCCATGCTTGTTATTTTATTCCTTACTTTTCATATTGCCGTCCATGTCTCCACTAGTCACACACATGCTTTATTATTTTATGTTTCACACATGTACATTTCTTATATCATGTTCCCACTAAACACACATGCACATTTCTTAATTGTTTATGGCTTCTCATAGTTGTTGTTGTTCCATCACATAGCTTGTGTTCATGGTTCTTGAATTATTTTATTCAACCCATAACTTGGGATCAACCACATGCACCAATCTTGCACAATTTTCATTAAAGTACTCCACATTTGGTGACACCTATAAAACACATAAACCAACATCAATTTGAATAAAATTTTAACTGACAAAATTTAAAGACTTTATTTTAAACACTAGACATATTAAAAACTATATTAACTAAACAATTTAACTAATATGAAATAACATGTAGTAAAAATAATAAATGACTGAATTAATTAATTAACTTAAACTAAATTAATTAAATTTCAATCTAGCAATTTAATTAACTTAAACTAAGTTAACTAATTTTTATTCCAACAATTAAATAATTAGAATGAGCTAAGAGTGAGCTAATAATGAGCTCCATAAATTTAAAAGAAAATCGTTGGTGTCCCGGCCGTGCTCGTATCAGCTTGAGTCTTAAACAAATTTAGAGAGTTGAATAAACTCATAAATGTATTAAAATTCATAAAATGCCAAAGTGTATTGTCTAACTGAAATAATGTCTTCTTACAATCTATTTATAGGTATTATTATGACTGTTCAAATGCCTATTTGTGACCTTTTACCTTCATAATTTAACTAAAGTTATTAAAATATTTAAATTCGGTTATAACTATTAATAGACAGCCAAAGAGTCATGTCTTTTCACTTGATTCATGCATAGCTGAAAAGTCATGCATTTTCACTTGATGAAGGCTTAATGGTATTTTAAATGTGCTGCGTGATGTCCCTTCGTTTTCCCCTTAACCAAATGCCTTAATGCTTGTGTATTCATCTCTTTAATTGGCACCATAACTAGCTTTGAGTGCATGAAACCGATCAGACTTGAAGAGTCACTTTTGGTCCATTTCAAAAGAGCTTTGAGCTCTTCAATATCCTCTAAAAACGTTCAAAATATGCACCAGCAATTAAGTGACCAAATGCACACTCTTTTACGCCAAAAATGAACAACCAATTGAATGTGACATCATTTGATTCTTCTTGGCAAACGAACAGTCCTATTGTAGCTTTAAAATATGTGACCAACCTTTTGAACTTTCCTACAGCAAACACACATTCAATTTATTTAAGAAAAATATTAAACACACCATAACTCATGCATTAAAAAAATAACAGCCAAATTGAATAACACACTTATAAACTAAAAAATAACAGGCAAATTAAATAACACACTTATAAACTAACTCAAACAACTACGATGCTTAAATGCATGATTTAATTAAGATGCAAACTAAATGAACAAATGAGTTACTTAATGCATGACTTAATTTAATGATGCAAACTTAAATTAACATGGGAGTTACATAATGCATGTTATAATTTATGATGCAAACTTAACTAACACGAGATTTACTGTAACACCCCAAATGTAACACCCCAAACTCGGCCCATGCGTTTCGACTGGATCTGGCGTGTCACGGCTTGTACATTGAAAACTTTTGCTTTGTTGGTTTTGGAAGTCGTAAGTTATTTAGACATAATTTGAATAATTAAATGACATTTTCAAAATAAACTCCTTTGTATTATGATCATTAAGTATAAATAAACCTTGTCATAAATTCATAAATTTCAAAACATTGAAATCTACTTAGTTGAATAAAAGCTAAGGGCCTTATTACATAAATATTCCCAACATGAAATAAAATAAACTTAAAGAAATCCCAAATTAACTTATAGAAATGAAAACTTGATGGCCCCTCGAGTCCGTCTCGGCTCCTATGTCCACGATCTACTGCTCATCTGGAAGAGTAGAGAAAAAGGAAAGCGTGAGTCACCAAGACTCAGTGTATAAATCTTAAAGCACACAACGACCTGAGCCCACAAACACATTATGGGCCCTGGCCCATACATAAAGGTATCAATCATAATCACATGATCAACAATAAATAATGAATAATAACCCAACCCATCCTAGGCTTCCATCCTCTACACACCAACCGTACCAACCATCACACCTTGGGGATTTCTACAATCAACCCTCCATCCGCTACACACCATAACGATAGCCGAACTGCCTATTCCTGTTATTCAGGAATCATTAAACGTGGCATAGCCACCGATCACTACGTGACCTTACTTTTAAATTTTGTGGGATTTCTACCACCGATCACCAAGTGACCTATCATGCACTTCCCCTTCAATATCATAATTCCCCCCCATGCATACACATATAAAGAAGACATCATGCAGGCTTACATATATTTCTATACACATAGAGAGTTCTATGTTTACGTACCTGGCATCCATGCCTAACCCATTTAGGGTTCCATTCGACTGTCTATATAGCCCCTTTCCGGCTTTTTAGCCCATAACATATATATGTAGACATACATACAAGATTAATAGTGTGTTAGAGATCTACACACCTAATTACCTGTAACAGCCCGAATTTGACCCTAATCGAAATGGTGGTTTCAGGACCACGAATCCGAGTCTGATAAATTTTAAAATATTATATTTTGTGTTTATTATATGTGAATTAATGTGTGTGAAAGTTTCGTAGAAAAATTTTATCGTTTAAGTGCTTAATTTGATAAAAAGGACTTAATCGCGTAAAGTGAAAAAGTGGCAGACTAAAGTGAAATGTGCTTAATTGATCATGGCTTTATAATATGAAGTATATACTGGGTAAATAACCCATTTTAGATGTTAGTGGCCAGCCATGGACAAGTTTGTCCTTAAGTTAAAATGTTTGGTTATTTTAATTATAAGGTTAGTTTAGTAATTTGGTATTTATTTATTATATATGTTAAAATAACCAAAAACAAAGCCATCATCTTTTTCACTCATCCATGGCCGAATGTTGGAGGAAGAAATAAAGCTTTAGGTTCTTTGATTTTCGGCACTTCTAGGCTAAAATTTAAGGTGTGTTTTTAGTCAGTTTTTGATAATTTTTACGTTTTTGAGATCGTTGCTTCGAATGGTAGCTTACCCATGTGGAAATTTTTAAATCTAAGCATGTTTGATATTTGGCCATGGATGTGTTCATGTAGTTTTTGATGTTTAATGATTTTATGTTAAAAATATGTTAAAGATTAGTATATTTTGTATTGGAAATTTTAGTGAATTTGAGTATTTTGGACTAATTTGTAAAAATGAAAATTTAAGAAGGCTAAAATGCAAAATAAATGAAAGAAATGGACTTATATAGTCCTTATACATATTCGGCCCTTGAATGTTATATTGAAATTTTGTGTATTTTGTGTTTTATGCAAATAGGACTAAATTGTAAAAATGTGAAACATTAGGGGTAAATTGGTAAATTACCCATTTATGTGTTTTGGGGCTAAATTGAAATGAAATATACTTGAATGAGCTAAATTTCATTGTGTTTAGATCAAGAACAAAGAAAAACAGATTTGGATCGGGGGAAGTCGAAGATTATCAAATAGTCGGTATACGTTGTCCGTCGACTGTCGAGGTAAGTCCTTAAGCTAAAGTATGTTAAAGAATGATTTAAGAATATGTTCAATGAAATTATTTGATAAACTTGAGTATGAATATATGTGTTAGCCAAATGTAAAGGCTTTAAAATGGATTAGATGTGTTTTGTTTGTATTTGTGATAAGAATTTGTACCTTGTTGTGATATGTGAGTGTGAATTGTGTATATGTTTAGTTAGTGATGATAGTGCTAAGAAATGTAATTTGATGGATTGGTTTATGAATTATTTCGGGCATTAAAGCCTAACAGGCCTTGTGCCGGTGATTTGATTCGGGCTTATTGCCTAGCAGGCCTTGTGCCGGTGATTTGATTCGGGCTTATTGCCTAGCAGGCCTAGTGCGGGTTCTATACCGGTGTATTGACATTACGAGCTCAGCTTATGCAACAACAAAGTATAAAATGAGTTAAGAAAGTCTAAACTTTCGAAAATGAATCGTACTGATTCGGCTTTAAGGTAAGTGCTTCTTACATATATGTTGTATTATAATGTTAATGAGTTAGTAAAATGAGGTAATAAAGGTATTATAGAATGATGGTTGGAAGATATATATATATATATATATATATATGTTGTACTATGTGATGATCAACTACTCGAAGGTGTACGAGTGAATAGAAATGTTTATGCAGGTATATCTAAGTATATACATATGAGTTGGTATGTTTGATGAATGGTACGCTTTGGGGTGAAAGTAAAAGTTGATAGATTAAATGATATAGTGAAATTTGGCATCGGTAAATATCGCAGTTGATATGTGTACTTTTAAATGCTTCAAATGTAGGTTAAAATGTTTGGATGATTGAAATTATATAGTATTTGCTTAAGACTTACTAAGCTAGTGAAGCTTACTTTCGTGATAGTTCTCATCTGTTTTATAGATTCGGTTAAGGCTACGAGCTCAAGAGGGATCATCGAGAAAGTCATCCACACTATCAACCTGTTTGGTACTTATAAACTTAGTTTTATTAAAAAGGCATGTATAAACTAGGCTATGTTGTCAACCGATGGTATTTGATCTTGTTTATATATATGAATAGCCTTGCGAAATGGCTATTACTTTTGGCTAACTTTGCTTAGGTATTTTGGTATATCGGTTTGTATATATATTTCTTGGTTAAGTGCTTCTTGTTATGTTTTAGGTTAGATGAAGAGTATATATATATTATGACATTTACATAGAAATATTTGGTTGTGATATGATGATGGTTGCAGAAATGGTTATGCATGGTTAATTGAAGTTGATCATTAGAGTATTTATTTGAGATCCGAACATGTGATTAACGGATTGATTATATTTATGAAATTCAGCTAGTTATATTAGTTCATGTGTTTGGTAGATCTATAATGATCTTTGTGACCTTGAGTATAAATGTGGTTTGGCTAAATGAATGGAAAGAAAAAGAAAAAGAGATTGCATTGTCTGAGTTATATGTGTATACATATATTTATATTCGGCTATTATGCTTATGTATAATTATAATAGTATAAATTGGTTTTGTGGTTTACGGCATCTTCGGGTAGATTAAAGCTTTGATGATGTACATTAGTTATTATATATTTAAGTTGTACATGACATATTTATGCATGAGCCGAATGAAAGATTGGTATAAGCTTGAGGGGGAAATTTGGTTTAATGTATAAGTGCTTGCATTGTATGTATAAGTATGGCTATACTATTTGAATAGTTATACACGGGTAAGAAATGTATGAAAATATATAGTTATATGTGTCATGACATACATGTGGTTGCTTGATTATGATAAAAAGGAAATTTTTGTGAATTGGGTTAAGTTGTATATATATGTGACCTAGATTGAAATTATTTTATATGTACGGATGTACTCTATAGTGCTATGAGACTTTATGGTAAACAAATGTATATATATGTACGATTTATGAGATGGCAAGGTGATATTCGAATAAGTAATGAATGTATTTATGTTTTCTAAATATGCTTAAGTGAAAGGTGCATACTCAAACCTGTTATAGATATTTGAAGAACATATAGTTGACAATTTTGATGATTTTGGATTGTACGAGCATGTACTAAATCTATTTGAATTTAAATATTATATGATTCATGGTAAATGGCTGTGATGACTCGGGTTAGGTTGGTAATGCCTCATAACCCTAATCCGGTGATAGATACAGGTTAGGGGTGTTACATTACCGATAAAACGATGCTTTCTATGTCGACACTATCCTTAGTCAACACAACTGCTATCTGCCTAAGGTGTTGTTCAGAAGCCGATCCACAACCAAGTGGCCAATCTCGGACGGCAGATACCGCTCGTTTCTTAAACTTAGGGATTCTCTCCTTTGCCTGATCCATATTTAATTCCATCACAAGTCCTTATCGGAACTACTATCACAATATTTGATCGCTAATCCTCATCATAAAGTTAAGATCTTGTATACAATGAACGAATCTAGTAAAAATCTAGGGAAATCTTTTTACCTTAAAATCCTGAAATTGGAGATTAGTGATTTTTGGCTTTTAGATGTAGACGACCAAGTTTCCTTCAAATCTCAGAATGTCGTCCAATATAGAACCATTAAACTATTAGCTTTTCGGCTTTTGCCTTTCAAGAACCGAAATAGAACATGAGATCTAACAGAAGTCGACACTTACCTTAGTACAGGGAATTCGGCTAGCACTTGGAGAGAAGATTTGGCAATGTCAAAGAAAAGATTTAAATGCCAGAAGAATAGAACTAATTCTCAAATAGGATGAATAAAGAAAAGCTCTGGAGATTTTGGCTTTTTAGAGAAATCGGCTCAAGGGGAAAAAGAATGGTGAAAAGGTTTCGGCTTTTGAAGAAATTGAAGAAAAGAAATTGGAGAGGGAAAGGCTAAGGAATTTCGGCACAATGGAAGGAGAAGAAATTAGGGTTTAAATGCCAGAATCAATGAGCTATCCCCCCAATTTATAGGAATTTCGGCACCTCCTGTATAAAACTGAAAATGCCCTTCCTAATTAATTAAAAGTCATGCTAAATGAAAGGGAAAATTCGGCACCCCTTTGCCATGCAGTAGCCGATTTCTTTACTCCTCTAGGTGGTGGATTTTCGGCCATCACCTTCCTTGTAGATACGCTCCTAACTTTTCTCCTTTTTATCTTCTAAATTATCAATTATAAAATCCATATAAATCCTCCTATTTTTGAGCCTTGTAGCCGTCCACCTCACCTAACCCTAATGCCGATTTTAGCTAACTAAAATTAAAAGATTTGGGCTCCATGAAACTTAAATTTTGGGCCCCTAAATCCCTTGTTGTGGCGTCACCCCTTGCTCCTTTTTAAGTGCCAAAAATGGCCTAAAGACATGGGCTCCTTGCGGCCAAAACTTGGGCCTCTTTAATTGTTAATGGCGCTACCTTCTAATTCCCTTGCAGTGCCACCTTTTGTTGGGCCACAAGCCCACGCTGGTATTTTAAACACAATTACCACCTTTTAACTTTATAATGCCAAATCAGATAATTTAACCAAGGCCTTTGCCTAGTTCTGAGCCCAATTTGGACCCCTATCACTTAAATTAACATATTAAACATATCCTTATACTAAACGCATAGATCCATTAATTTAAGATGTTACAGTTCTACCCCCCTTAAAGAAATTTAGTCCTCAAAATTACCTGATCAGAAAAGATGAGGGTATTGCTGCCTCATTGCTTCCTCAGGTTCCCACGTAGCCTCCTCCGAACCATGATTCCTCCACAGCACCTTAACCAATGGAACCGTTTTCCTTCGCAACACCTTGACATCACGATCCAGAATTTCCACCGATTCCTCTTCGAAGGATAGGTCAGGTCTTACCTCGATTTCCTTTACAAGCACAACATGAGACGGATCTGAACGGTAACGTCTTAGCATGGAGACGTGAAATACATTGTGAATTTGACTTAACTCCGGAGGTAACTCCAGCTGATAGGCTACTGGTCCTACTCGCTTTATCACCCGATATGGTCTGATAAATCTGGGACTTAATTTACCCTTTCGACCAAACCTTAGTACCTTTTTCCACGGTGACACCTTTAGGAATTCTTTATCATCCACTACAAACTCTATGTCCTTACGCTTTAAATCAGCATAGGACTTTTTTCTGTCCGACGCCTCTTTCAGTCGAACCCGAATCAATTCAACCTTCTCTTCTGTCTCAGTCACCAACTCTGAACCCAAAATCCGACGTTCCCCTAGTTCTGTCCAGCAGGTAGGAGTACGACACTTCCGCTCGTACAAAGCTTCGTAGGGCGCCATCTGAATACTTGACTGGTAGCTATTGTTGTAAGCAAATTGTACTAACGGTAAGAACTCTTCCCAACTACCTCTAAAATCAATGACAAATCCTCTCAACATGTCCTCCAAGATCTGAATCACCCGCTCAGACTGTCCATCGGTCTGAGGATGAAACGCTGTACTGAAATCCAACTTCGTACCCAACGCCTGATGCAACGCCTTCTAAAATCGAGAGGTGAACCTAGGGTCCCTATCTGATATGATTGAAACCGGTACTCCATGCAACCTCCCCACCTCCGCTATGTATAACTTGGCTAACTTCTGCAAGGAATAGTCAACACGTTCGAGTATGAAGTGTGTAGACTTCGTCAGGCGATCAACAACTACCCAAATCGCATCTTTCTTAGTGGGTGTGAGGGGAAGCCCACTAACAAAGTCCATGGTGATTCTTTCCCACTTCCATTGTGGAAACTTCACTGGCTGCAATAATCCTGATGGTAACTGATGTTCCGCCTTGACCTGCTGACAGGTCAAACACTTACCCACCAATTCAGTTACTTCTTGCTTCAAACCCGGCCACCAGAACTGATCTCTCAAATCCCGAAACATCTTACTTCCTCCAGGGTGCATAGCGTATGCACTACCATGCGCCTCATTCAAAATCCTACGCCTTAACTCCAGATCTTTTGGCATGCAAACTTTCCCTCGAAAGCATAACAATCCTTCCTCATTCATACTGAATTCTGCTGGCCCATCCTTTGAGATTACCTGCAATTTCCCTTTTAGCAACTCATCGGTCTGTTGCCTCTCCTTTACCTGGCTGATCCAAGAGGGTTTTACTTGAAGTTCCGCTAATAAACTTCCATCTTCATATAAACTAAGGTGAGCAAACATTGCTCTTAAGTCAGAGACTACTTTACGACTTAGAGCATCCGCCACTACATTAGCCTTACCTGGGTGATACTCGATCGAGCAATCGTAATCCTTTAGCAGCTCGATCCACCTTCTCTACCTTTGATTCAACTCCTTCTGAGTCAAAAGATACTTCAAGCTCTTATGATCTGTGTAAATGATAGATTTCTCCCCGTACAGATAATGCCTCCAAATTTTTAAGGCAAACACCACTGCTGCTAATTCCAAATCATGGGTGGGGTAATTCGATTCATGCAGTCTTAACTGCCGCGATGCATATGCAACCACCTTTCCATCTTGCATCAACACACATCCTAATCCTGTGTGTGACGCATCACAGTAAATTACGAACTCCTTCCCCACCTCTGGCTGAATCAACATCAGAGCCTCCGTCAGAATCCTCTTTAACTTCTCAAAATTCTCCTGCTGCTTATCAGACCAAACAAACGGAACTCCTTTCCGTAGCAACTTAGTCAACGGTGCCGCTACCGAAGAAAATCCTTCAACAAACCTTCGATAATACCCAGCTAAACCAAGAAAACTCCTAATCTCAGCCACAGACTTGGGTGGCTTCCAATCTAGCACCGCTTCAATCTTTCGAGGGTCAACCCTAATCCCTTCTGCCGACACAACGTGCTCTAGAAACGTAACTTCCCTCAGCCAAAATTCACACTTACTGAATTTGACATACAACTGCTTCTCCCTCAGAATTTGTAAAACTATTTACATATGAGCATCATGCTCCTCCTTCGACTTCGAATAAACCAAGATATCGTCTATAAATACCACGACACACTGTCTAGGTAGGGTTGGAACACTCGGTTCATCATGTCCATGAACGCTGCTGGCGCGTTGGTCAATCCAAATGGCATCACCATAAACTCATAGTGACCGTAGCGAGTCGTGAAAGCCGTCTTATGGATATCCGCCTCCTTGACCCTAAGTTGATGGTACCCTGACCTCAAATCTATCTTTGAAAAGACTGAGGCCCCCTTCAACTGATCAAACAGATCATCGATCCTTGGCAACGGGTACTTGTTCTTGATTGTTAGCTTATTCAACTGACAACTGCTATCTGCCTAAAGTGTTGTTCAGAAGCCGGTCCACAACCAAGTGGCCAATCTCGAACGGCAGATACCGCTTGTTTCTTAAACTTAGGGATTCTCTCCTTTGCCTGATCCATATTTAATTCCATCACAAGTCCTTATCAGAACTACTATCACAATATTTGATCGTTAATCCTCATCATAAAGTTCAGATCTTGTATACAATGAACGAATCTAGTGAAAATCTAAGGAAATCTTCTTACCTTAAAATCCCGAAATTGGAGACTAGTGATTTTCGGCTTTTAGATCTAGACGACCAAGTTTCCTTCAAATCCCGAAATGCCGCCCAATATAGAACCATTAAACTATTAGCTTTTTGGCTTTTGCCTTTCAAGAACCGAAATAGAACATGAGATCTAACAGAAGTCGACACTTACCTTAGTACAGGGAATTTGGCTAGCACTTAGAGAGAAGATTCAACAATGTCAAAGAAAAGATTTAAATGCCGAAAGAATAGAACTAATTCTCAAATAGAATGAATAAAGAAAAACTATGGAGATTTCTGCTTTTTAGAGAAATCAGCTCAAGGGGAAAAAGAATGGAGAAAAGGTTTCGGCTTTTGAAGAACTTGAAGAAAAGAAATTGGAGAGGGAGAGGCTAAGGAATTTCGGCACAATGGAAGGAGAAGAAATTAGGGTTTAAATGCCAGAATCAATGAGCTATCCCCCTATTTATAGGAATTTTGGCACCTCCTGTATAAAACCGAAAACACTCTTCCTAATTAATTAAAATTCAAGCTAAATGAAAGGGAAAACTCGACACCTCTTTGCCATGCAGTAACCGATTTCTTTACTCCTCTAGGTGGTGGATTTTCGGCCATCACCTTCCTTGTAGATAGGCTCCTAACTTTTCTCCTTCTTACCTTCTAAATTATCAATTATAAAAACCATATAAATCCTCCTATTTTTGAGCCTTGTAGCCGTCCACCTCACCTAACCCTAATGCCGATTTTAGCTAACTAAAATTAAAAGATTTGGACTCCATGAAACTTAAATTTTGGGCCCCTAAATCCCTTGTTGTGGCGTAACCCCTTGCTCCTTTTTAAGTGCAGAAATTGGCCTAAAAACATGGGCTCCTTGCGGCCAAAACTTGGGCCTCTTTAATTGTTAATGGCGCCACTTTCTAATTCCCTGGCAGTGCCACCTTTTGTTGGGCCACAAGCCCATGCTGGTATTTTAAACACAATTACCACCTTTTAACTTTATAATGCCCAATCAGATAATTTAACCAAGGCCTTTGCCTAGTTCTGAGCCCAATTTGGACCCCTATCACTTAAATTAACATATTAAACATATCCTTATACTAAACGCATAGACCCATTAATTCAGGATGTTACACCAAACCTGGCCTAGAAGTTAGGCCCGAATTCAAAATGTCACATTAAAGGCACAATTGAAAATGACTTTGCTAATTAACAATTTAAGGCCCAAAAGCCCTTTCATCCTTGAGTCTTGTTAAGTAATAATAAAAACCCATTCTTATAGTTTTAAGTGCTTCAGAAACCAAGTTTAAACATATGAAATTTACTTAGGCTTAATATTTAAGTAAACAGTTGAAAACAACAACCCAAAATCTAAAGTCAAATCGGAGAACAAGGCCTTATTACATCCAACTAAAATGAAGCAATTAAAAACCATGTTTTTTTAGGTGAAACAAAAACCAAAAAGAAAACAAAATTTAAACATCTCGTAGTGTGGCCATCTCTGAGTCCCCTCCCACGTCAAGCTATCTATTGAGGATCACCTAAACATTAAATAAAGGGTGTGAGTTTCGAAACTCAGTGTGTACAACCCTTGACAATCAAATCAACATACAAATATTCAGATTGGGCCTAAGCCCTATCAAAATCGGTGGTCTTGGCCTTAGCCCACAATGACCTCATCTTATATCATATCATGTCATATCATATGCAAAACAAGGTAATACAAAACCCTCCCCAAAAATCTATCCGCTACACACCATTTCCCTTCCAACCCTACACACCTGTAGGGATTTCTAAATCGACCCACCTATCCTCTACACACCAAAGGTAGCACTCACAGCGGCACTACTCAATGTTGCAGCAAAGTTGCTAATCATATAATGGGCTTAAAGCCACCGGTGGATCCATGGCCGTCAAGCGACTATGCAATCCTCAAATCTTCCTCCGTACCATAGTTCCCACCCATATGCATCCTAAATAGAATACCGTATGAATGCAACATGCACATAAGTAACATCTACAAAACTCATATACATCACTTAGGGGCATTTTCGTTATTTCACAACCCAAGGGTATTTCCGTAAATCTACTCTACAGGGGTATTTAGGTAATTTTACAAACAGGGCTATTTAGGTAATTTTGTAAATCAGGGATATTTTGGTAATTCCATAATTCAGGGCTATTTTAGTGATTTTATAAATCTAAGGATGCTTTGGTAATTTTCAAATTAAGGGTATTTTGGTTATTTTCAAATCAGGGGTATTTTAATAATTTTATAAATCTAGGGATGTTTTGGTAATTTTCAAACTAAGGGTATTTTGGTTATTTTCAAATCAGGAGTATTTTAGTAATTTTACAAATCTAGGGGTATTTGGTCCCTCTCGGGTTTTAGTTATGAACTTTGACCCATTAACAAGTCCTTACGGCTAAAGTGAATAGACACTATGCACCAGGTAGGATTCTAGAGAAGATGAGGTGGGCCCCTAGGGCCGCTTAAGTACCAAGCTCTCCCTAGATCCAATCCTAGACATGCATATGCCCGTTACCACACTTTAACCTAGCGACTTGTCCACGGACTGTTTAATTATTATAAAGTCTTATGCGGTTTAAGAGTTATTCAAACTAGGCCTAAAGTCCATTAACCCTAGCATGCTTGTCTACGTCCCCATAAAGCCTAAATTACATCCTTACGACCCATTAGGCCCAAATCACATCCTTATGGCCTATTAGGCCCAAAACAATTCCAGATCACGTAACATGCTTGACTAACTCAATTCATATACCAAACCAAACAAACTCATCAAACTTAGCCTTAGGGCCCACTGGGCCTATTTACCCACTTTCGGCTTTTCAGCTTTCTGGCATTACCGATATCGCATGTGTAGTGTTTGTACACACCTGGTAACCATGCGCGCTGCAAACCCCTTAATCACGAACCTACAATCGACATCACCAAACAATTAATCATAACTTAATATACACTTTATCTGAAACCGAAACCTCACTGTAACCTTACCGTGTGCCACACGTTCTAGTAGCCCTTCTGATACGGGCACGCCCGGGGCACCCACCGAATTTTCAAGTCAACGAAGCTCGACGCCAAATTTTTAATTTTATTGCGTTAAATAAATTGAGTCTTTGAATTTGTTGAAAATTAAATTGCTGAATTTAATTAAATAAATTAAACATCTTAAATTTTTTAATTGATTTTCTATAGCAAATTAATTTGCCAAAATAATTAGTCTCATATTAAATATATTAGGTTTATTTCATATGATTAAAATATCCTAGTTGAAACATGTGCTTAATATGTCCTCTAGTGTGCTGAATTTAAGATGTCTATATGACCTTTATTTTGCCGAATTTGTAATGGCTAGTTGCTCCCTTTATGTAACAGACCGAATTTGACCCTAATCAGAACGGTGGTTTCGGGACCACGAATCCGAGTCCAAGAAATATTTTAATATTATATTTTGAGTCTATTATATGTGAATTGATGTGTGTGAAAGTTTCGTATGAAAATTTTATCGTTTAAGTGCTTAATTTGATTAAAAGGACTTAATCGCGTAATGCGTAAAAGTTGCATGCTAAAGTGAAAAGTGCTTATATGTGGATGGCTTTTTAATATGGATTATTAAAAGTTAAATTAACCCATTTTATGAGTTAGTGGGTGGCAAAAGTCTAGTATAACCTTAAGTATTATATGGTTATTATTTTAGTATAAAGGTTAATTTGGTAAACCAAGTTATTTTTAATATATATGTTAATTAAAACATAAAAAAAAATGGCCATTATCATCTTTATTTGTTTTGGCCGAATGTTTAGAAAAGAAATGGGGTTTTGTTTCCTTTGAATTTCGGCAACTTCAATCACAAATTCAAGGTTAGTTTGATTTCGATTCTTGATAATTTTTACGTTTTTGAGATCGTTGCTTCGAACCGTAGCTGACCCATGTTGAAATTTTTGAATCTAAGCATGCTTGATGTTCGGCTATTGATAGGTTTATATGGTTGTTGATGTTTGATGATATTAGATAAAAGATAAGTTAAAAATTAGTATATTATGTATTGGAAGTTTTGATGAATTTTTGTTTTTAGGGCCAAATTGTAAAAATAAAATTTTAGAGGGGCTTAATTGCAAAATAAGTGAAATGTGAGGGCTTGTAAAGTCCCTAGGAATATTCGGCCCTTGTATATTCTTAACTAATTTGGTGTATTTTGTGTGTTATGCAAATAGGACTAAATTGCAAAGTTGTGAAATATTAGGGGTAAAATAGTAATTTGCCCATTTATGTGTTTTAGGACTAATTGAAATGAAATGTGCTTGAATGAGATTACTTTTAATGTGTTTAGATCAAGAACAAAGAAAAACAGATTTAGATCGGGGAAAGACAAAGGTTCTCGAATAGCCGATTTGCACGGTCTATCGATAGCTGAGGTAAGTCCTTAAGCGTTCTAATGTTAATGAATTTATTTATGAACTTAGTGAATGATGAATTTTGGATATTTAAAGCATAAATACATGATATAGCCGAATATGAGTGTATGGTATTGAAGTGAAACTATTTTGTTTAATGCAATGTGAATAGTTAAGTTCGGTTCGATAAGTGAAAGTAGTATAAAAAAAAATATGATGATGTGATTTTATTATTAAGCTTTGTGTATTTAAAATATTAAATGTGTTGATATTCAGGCTTCGAGCCTAGCAGGCCTTGTGCCAGTGGAAAGTATCGGGCTAAATACCTAGCAGGCCTAGTGCAGGTGAAATGTATCGGGCCTTGAGCCTAGCAGGCCTTGTGCCGGTGGAAAGTATCGGGCTAAATGCCTAGCAGGCCTTGTGCCGGTGAAGAGTTTCGGGCTTATGGCCTAGCAGGCTAAATGCCGGTGATTTCTAAATACGAGCTTATGCATATAAACTGGTGGAGTTATGTTGGCAAAAAGGACAAACTTAAGATTATTCGTATGAATTAAATTACAGAGCTGTACGGGTAAGTACCTGTGAGTTGTTTAATCGAGTAAGTATATTCATTTTATTATAAGTGTATATATGTATATATGCTTTTGTATATGATTCCATTTAAAACGATGTGCATACGATTTGAGTATTTGGCAAGAAATAGATAATTATCTTTTGAACTTGAGTTGATTTTAATGAATTATTTGTTAAAGGTAGAATAATGAGAAATGTCAAGTTAAAGATGTATAGAAGTTCGATAATGTGACATCATATGTGTGATTTGTTAAAGCTCGATGTAATATCAAGTATTTGACTTGGAAAGTTTAGGTGTCAAGTTGAATTATTTTCTTTAAATTCGCTTAAGACTTACTAAGCTAGTTAGCTTATTTCGTGTGTGCTCTTTGTTCTGTTTTATAGATTTTTCCATCAAGCTACGGGCATCTGAGGATCGTCAGAAAAGTCAACCACACTATCTTCCCTTTTGGTACTTAATTTTAGTTTGGAACCGAAGGCATGTATAGGTTAGACTAAGGTTTAGATTAATGACTTTCAGCCTTGTATATATATGAATAGCCTTGTGAAAATGGCTATTTCTTTTGATTAAGTTTAATTCCTATGTTCTTGATATAATGGATTGATTATGGTATTAAGGGATGTGAAATTCGGCCATGGTTTAATCATGTATGGAATATGGTCAAATAATATGCCTATTATATCTAGATGTGATGCATTTGGGATAAGCATGATATATTGATATGTTTTGCATTTGTTTTGATTTGGTTCGAATGAGGTGGATATAGTTGAGAGGATTATTAAAGATGCCTTGTAAATGTTGATGAGTAGTAAGTTATTTAACCCTATATTCGGCCATGGTACATATATATTTGATAGGTATAGTTTGGTTTTGTGGTTTATGGCATTTTGGGCTAAGATAATGATTCGATAAGGTATATTTGGTTTGATAGACGTTCATGTTATGTATAACATTTCACAGTCTATATGTGCAGTCGTTTGATGCGTAAATACATATTTATAATAATGATTTTGCTAATATATTTTGCTATAGGGATTCGATGTAAAATGATAAATAATAAAGTGGTACATGGACATATTTGTACATGGATTGATTTCAAAAATGGTATGTACTAATTTGGTATTTATATATTACGTATGTATATATGGATTGCTTTAAGATTTTATCTGATTAAAAATGTAAGTGACTATTAAATTTTTGTTTGTGTTCGTGTTATAGGTGAATAAATGTCTAAGTATTATATACTTATGCCGTCATTGTTTTTAAATGACCATGTGATTTTATAATGCAAGTTGTTGTATTAAGATCTGACAGAATATATATATATATATATATATATATTCATTTGTGATAGCATGAAATGACATTAATTTATCAAGTGTTAGTTTGGATGGAGTGCATGGACTTGGTAATTGTTATAGTAAGGCCTCGTAACCCTAATCCAGCGACGGATACGGGTTAGGGGTGTTACATTTTATTGGTATCAGAGCTTACGGTTTAGTCGATTCTAGGACTACCATAGATCGTGAGAGTCTAACTATACATGCCTTTGTTATATATTGATAGTGTGGTGACTTCTGACGTTCTGAACTGTGTTTTATATAGAAAATGGACACTGATCCTGAAAGAGCCGTAGCGGATGATGTAGAGAGTGTAGCGCCTGACCGTGCACACGGATCAGTGCTGGTAGACTCTCGACCAGTTTCGGGTAGCCATGAGGGGGAGGCTAAACAAGCCTTCTACCAGATGATGAATGAGTGGTTTACCTAGTTTATTCAGACTAACCCAGCTGTACCCCAACCTCCACCCCCGAATAATCCAACTCCGATTCCTTCAGCACCCCCGATAATAGATCCAATGAGATCTAGTAGGCCTCCAGTTGATAAAATCAGGAAGTTTGGGGCCGAAGAATTTAGGGCCAATGATGATGATGACGCAGAACGAGCCGAAATGTGGCTTGATAATACTATTCGGGTACTTGATGAGCTATCTTGTACTCCAGAGGAATGCTTGAAGTGTGCTATATCTTTACTTCGGGACACTGCATATCACTGGTGGAATACACTAGTATCAGTGATTCCGAAAGAAAAAGTGACGTGGGATTTCTTCCAGAATGAATTCCGCAAGAAATATATCAGCCAGAGGTTCATCGACCAGAAACAAAAAGAATTTCTTGAACTAAAACAGGGGCAGATGACAGTGACTGAATATGAGCGAAAATTTGTCAGATTAAGCCGATATGCTCGGGAATGTGTATCAACTGAAGCCATTATGTGTAAAAGGTTCGAAGACGGTTTGAATGAAGATTTAAAGTTGCTTGTTGGCATTCTTGAAATTAAAGAGTTTGTGACATTAGTCGAGCGAGGTTGCAAAGCTGAAGAGCTCGGGAAGGAGAAAAGAAAGGCTGAGACAGAAGCTAGAGACACTCGTAAGAGATCGTTGGGTAAGAATTTCCATTCCACATCTAAGAAGTTCAGAGATGACTTCAGCCGACATAAAGCTACTTCAGATTTACCTAGACGTGATCGACCTCTAGTGGGCTCACGAGCTACCTCGATGGCCAGTGTTGGTAACGCTCCACAGAATCGAGTTGAATGCAAGCACTGTGGGAAATGGCATTCCGGGAGTTGTAGATTCCATGATCGGCCTTGTTTTTAATGTGGATCGTTAGATCATTTTATTAGAGAATGTCCAATGTTAGCTGAGCAGAATACAGTTCAGAACATTAAGTCGAGCAACACTTCAGCGCGAGGCAGGCCACCCAGACATTCAGGCAATGTAGGTGGTAGTCAGAGAGGAACGAAGAACACTACAGTTCGATCTGAGGCTAGAGCTTCAGCTAGAGCTTATGCTACGCGAGCCCGAGATGATGCTTCCTCCCCCGATGTCATTACTGGTACTTTCACCCTTTATGATACTACTGTGATTGCATTGATTGATCCTGGTTCGACTCATTCTTATGTGTGTGAAACTCTAGTATTCGGTAAGACTCTGCCAGTTGAGTCTACTGAGTTTGTGATTCGTGTGTCCAACCCTTTGGGTAGATGTGTGCTTGTTAATAAAGTGTGTAGAGGTTGCCCGTTGATGATTCGGGATTCTTGCTTCCCAGCTGATTTAATGTTGTTGCCTTTTGATGAGTTCGATATAATTTTGGGAATGGACTGGTTAACTTCACATGATGTAGTGGTGAATTGCAAAAGAAAACTTATTGATTTGAGATTTCAGAACGGGGAAATCATCAGAATTGAATCCAGTGACTTAAGTGGATTTCCTACAGTAATATCTTCGATGTTAGCCCAGAAGTATGTGAGAAAAGGGTACGAAGCTTATTTGGCTTATGTAATGGATAATAAATTGTTTGAGAAACAGATTGAAGCTGTATCGGTTGTATGTGAATACCCAGATGTATTTCCTGAAGAACTACCAGGTTTACCACCAGTACGAGAGATTGAGTTCGGCATTGAATTAGTACCAGGAACGACTCTGATTTCGATAGCTCCGTATCGGATGGCACCTACTGAGTTAAAAGAGTTGAAAGCGCAGTTGCAAGAGTTGACAGATAGGGGCTTTGCATGATCGAGCTTCTCTCCTTGGGGTGCACCAGTTCTGTTTGTGAAAAAGAAAGATGGAACGATGCGAATGTGTATTGATTATCGGCAACTGAATAAGGTAACTATAAAGAATAAGTACCCGTTACCTCGGATTGATGACTTGTTTGATCAGTTGAAAGGGGCTTCAGTATTTTCGAAAATAGATTTGAGATCGGGTTATTATCAGTTGCGAGTCAGAGACACAGATTTGCCAAAGACTGCGTTCCGGACGAGGTACGGACATTTTGAGTTTTTGGTTATGCCTTTTGGACTCACTAATGCACCTGCTGTTTTTATGGATCTAATGAATCGGGTTTTCAGACAGTTTTTGGATCGGTTTGTAGTTGTGTTTATTGATGATATACTAATCTATTCCAAAAATGAAACCGAGCATGCTGAGCATTTGAGATTAGTGCTACAAACTTTGCGAGATCAACAACTGTACGCAAAGTTTAGTAAGTGTGAGTTCTGGATGAGTGAAGTCAGCTTCTTGGGTCATGTTGTTTCAGCATCAGGTATTCGGGTGGATCCAAACAAAATAGTAGCCATACTCGATTGGAAATCACCAAAGAATGTTTCAGAGATCCGAAGCTTCCTAGGCCTTGCGGGATATTACAGACGGTTTGTAAAAGGTTTTTCTGTAATAGCTACACCTTTGACAAAGCTATTACAAAAAGATGTCAAGTTTGAGTGGTCAGAAAAGTGTCAGAAAAGTTTCGAGCAGCTGAAAGCCCTTTTGACCGAAGCTCCAGTGTTAGCTCAGCCTGAATCGGGTAAAGAATTTGTCGTTTTTAGTGATGCTTCTTTGAATGGGTTGGGTTGCGTTTTGAGGCAGGAAGGCAAAGTTATAGCCTACGCTTCGAGACAATTGAAGCCGCATGAAAGAAATTATCCGACTCACGATCTGGAATTAGCAGACATTGTTTTCGCATTGAAAATTTGGCGTCATTACTTATTTGGCGAGAAATGTCACATTTATTCGGATCATAAAAGTCTAAAGTATCTGATGTCTCAGAAAGATCTGAATTTGAGACAACGCAGATGGCTAGAACTGTTGAAAGACTATGAATTAGTGATTGACTACCATCCGGGAAAAGCTAATGTTGTTGCAGATGCGTTAAGTCGGAAATCACTGTTTGCTCTTCGTGCAATGAACGCACGGATGGCTATGTCTGGAGATTGTTTGATCATAGCCGAGTTGCAAGCAAGACCGATGTTTATTCAGCAGATTTGTGATGCACAGAAAGTTGACAAAGATTTGATTGCTAGTCGAATTCAGTGTGAAAAAGTTGCAGAATCAGATTTTCAAATTGATGCAAATGACTGTTTGAATTTTAACAGCCGAATGTGTGTTCCGAAGAACTCAGATTTGATTCAGATGATTCTGAGTGAGGCTCATAGTGGTCAACTATCGATACACCCGGGTAGCACAAAAATATATAACGATTTGAAACAGTTTTATTGGTGGCCTGGCATGAAACGGGATATATCTGAATTTGTTTCTAAGTGCTTAATCTGTCAGCAAGTAAAAGCTGAGCATCAAGCACCATCCGGACTACTTCAGCCAATCATGATACCTGAATGGAAATGGGATAGAATTACAATGGATTTTGTATCCGGTCTCCCTATGACACCGAGTAGGAAAGATGCCGTCTGGGTTATAGTTGATAGGCTGACTAAATCAGCTCATTTTGTGCCAGTACGTATAGACTATTCACTTGAGAAACTTGCTGAATTGTACGTATCACAGATTGTGAGATTGCATGGTGTACTGAGTTCCATTGTTTTAGACAGAGACCCGAGATTCACATCGCGGTTTTGGAAGAAGTTGCAAGATGCTTTAGGTATTAAACTTCATTTTAGTACAGCCTTCCATCCGCAGACAGACGGTCAGTCCGAGCGAACTATTCAGATACTTGAGGACATGTTGAGATGTTGCGTTCTCGAGTTTGAAGGTACGTGGGGACGATACGTACCTTTGATTGAATTTGCTTATAATAATAGCTTTCAATCAAGTATCAAAATGGCACCTTATGAAGCCTTATACGGGCGAAAATGTCGAACACCATTATACTGGACTGAGCTCAGCGAAAATAAGATACACGGGGTTGATTTGATTAAAGAGAGTGAACAGAAAGTGGCCATAATCAAAAATAATTTGAAAGCTGCATCAGATCGACAGAAGTCCTATGCTGATTTGAAACGTAAAGACATTGAATTTCAGGTAGGAGATCGTGTATTCTTAAAAGTTTCCCCGTGGAAGAAAGTACTCCGATTTGGTCGGAAAGGCAAGTTGAGTCCGAGATTTATCGGACCGTATGAAATCATTGAACGTATTGGGCCTGTTGCTTATAGATTGAGATTGCCCTCTGAGTGAGAAAAGATACATGACGTATTTCACGTTTCGATGCTTCGTAAGTACAGATCAGATCCGTCTCATGTGATCACACCAGTAGAGATTGAAATCCAATCTGATTTGACATATGATGAAGAACCGATCCGTATCTTAGCTCGGGAAATAAAAGAGTTGAGAAATAAAAGAATTCCGTTAGTGAAGGTTCTATGGAATCGTCACGGAGTTGAAGAAGCTACGTGGGAGCTTGAGGATTCAATGAGGCAACAATATCTGACCTTGTTTAACGGTAAGATTTTCGGGGACGAAAATCCTAAAGGGGGGAGAGTTGTAACAGACTGAATTTGACCCTAATCGGAACGGTGGTTTTGAGACCATGAATCTGAGTCCGAGAAATATTTTAATATTATATTTTGAGTCTATTATATGTGAATTGATGTGTGTGAAAGTTTCGTATGACAATTTTATCGTTTAAGTGCTTAATTTGATTAAAAGGACTTAATCGCGTAATGCGTAAAAGTTGCATGCTAAAGTGAAAAGTGCTTATATGTGGATGGCTTTTTAATATGGAGTATTAAAAGTGAAATTAACCCATTTTATGAGTTAGTGGGTGGCAAAAGTCTAGTATAACCTTAAGTATTATATGGTTATTATTTTAGTATAAAGGTTAATTTGGTAAACCAAGTTATTTTTAATATATATGTTAATTAAAACATAAAAAAAAATGGCCATTATCACCTTTATTTGTTTTGGTCGAATGTTTAGAAAAGAAATGGGGTTTTGCTTCCTTTGAATTTCGGCAACTTCAATCACAAATTCAAGGTTAATTTGATTTCGATTCTTGATAATTTTTACGTTTTTGAGATCGTTGCTTCGAACCGTAGCTGACCCATGTTGAAATTTTTGAATCTAAGCATGCTTGATGTTCGGCTATTGATAGGTTTATATCGTTTTTGATGTTTGATGATATTAGATAAAAGATAAGTTAAAAATTAGTATATTATGTATTGGAAGTTTTGATGAATTTTTGTTTTTAGGGCCAAATTGTAAAAATGAAATTTTAGAGGGGCTTAATTGCAAAATAAGTGAAATGTGAGGGCTTGTAAAGTCCCTAGGAATATTCGGTCCTTGTATATTCTTAACTAATTTGGTGTATTTTGTGTGTTATGCAAATAGGACTAAATTGCAAAGTTGTGAAATATTAGGGGTAAAATAGTAATTTGCCCATTTATGTGTTTTAGGACTAATTGAAATGAAATGTGCTTGAATGAGATTACTTTTAATGTGTTTAGATCAAGAACAAAGAAAAACGGATTTAGATCAGGGAAAGACGAAGGTTCTCGAAAAGCCGATTTGCACGGTCTATCGACAGCCGAGGTAAGTCCCTAAGCGTTCTAATGTTAATGAATTTATTTATGAACTTAGTGAATGATGAATTTTGGATATTTAAAGCATAAATACATGATATAGCCGAATATAAGTGTATGGTATTGAAGTGAAACTATTTTGTTTAATGCAATGTGAATAGTTAAGTTCGGTTCGATAAGTGAAAGTAGTATAAAAAAAATATGATGATGTGATTTTATTATTAAGCTTTGTGTATTTGAAATATTAAATGTGTTGATATTCAGGCTTCGAGCCTAGCAGGCCTTGTGCCAGTGGAAAGTATCGGGCTAAATGCCTAGCAGGCCTAGTGCCGGTGAAATGTATCGGGCCTTGAGCCTAGCAGGCCTTTTGCCGGTGGAAAGTATCGGGCTAAATGCCTAGCAGGCCTTGTGCCGGTGAAGAGTTTCGGGCTTATGGCCTAGCAGGCTAAATGCCGGTGATTTCTAAATACGAGCTTATGCATATAAACTGGTGGAGTTATGTTGGCAAAAAGGACAAACTTAAGATTATTCGTATGAATTAAATTACAGAGCTGTACGGGTAAGTACCTGTGAGTTGTTTAATCGAGTAAGTATATTCGTTTTATTATAAGTGTATATATGTATATATGCTTTTGTATATGATTCCATTTAAAACGATGTGCATACGATTTGAGTATTTGGCAAGAAATAGATAATTATCTTTTGAACTTGAGTTGATTTTAATGAATTATTTGTTAAAGGTAGAATAATGAGAAATGTCAAGTTAAAGATGTATAGAAGTTCGATAATGTGACATCATATGTGTGATTTGTTAAAGCTCGATGTAATATCAAGTATTTGACTTGGAAAGTTTAGGTGTCAAGTTGAATTATTTTCTTTAAATTCGCTTAAGACTTACTAAGCTAGTTAGCTTATTTCGTGTGTGCTCTTTGTTCTGTTTTATAGATTTTTCCATCAAGCTACGGGCATCTGAGGATCGTCAGAAAAGTCAACCACACTATCTTCCCTTTTGGTACTTAATTTTAGTTTGGAACCGAAGGCATGTATAGGTTAGACTAAGGTTTAGATTAATGACTTTCAGCCTTGTATATATATGAATAGCCTTGCGAAAATGGCTATTTCTTTTGATTAAGTTTAATTCCTATGTTCTTGATATAATGGATTGATTATGGTATTAAGGGATGTGAAATTCGGCCATGGTTTAATCATGTATGGAATAGGTCAAATAATATGCCTATTATATCTAGATGTGATGCATTTGGGATAAGCATATATTGATATGTTTTGCATTTGTTTTGATTTGGTTCGAATGAGGTGGATATTGAGAGGATTATTAAAGATGCCTTGTAAATGTTGATGAGTAGTAAGTTTTTTAACCTATTCGGCCATGGTACATATATATTTGATAGGTATAGTTTGGTTTTTGTGGTTTATGGCATTTTGGGCTAAGATAATGATTCGATAAGGTATATTTGGTTTGATAGACGTTCATGTTATGTATAATATTTCACAGTCTATATGTGCAGTCGTTTGATGCGTAATACATATTTATAATGATTTTGCTAATATTTTGCTATAGGGATTCGATGTAAAATGATAAATAATAAAGTGGTACATGGACATATTTTACATGGATTGAATTCAAAAATGGTATGTACTAATTTGGTATTTATATATTACGTAGGTATATGGATTGCTTTAAGATTTTATCTGATTAAAAATGTAAGTGACTATTAAATTTTCGTTTGTGTTCGTGTTATAGGTGAATAAGTGTCTAAGTATTATATACTTATGCCGTCATTGTTTTTAAATGACCATGTGATTTTATAATGCAAGTTGTTGTATTAAGATCTAACAGAATATATATATATATATATATATATATTCATTTGTGATAGCATGAAATGACATTAATTTATCATGTGTTAGTTTGGATGGAGTGCATGGACTTGGTAATTGTTATAGTAGGCCTCGTAACCCTCATTGTTTTTAAATGACCATGTGATTTTATAATGCAAGTTGTTGTATTAAGATCTAACAGAATATATATATATATATATATATATATTCATTTGTGATAGCATGAAATGACATTAATTTATCATGTGTTAGTTTGGATGGAGTGCATGGACTTGGTAATTGTTATAGTAAGGCCTCGTAACCCTAATCCGGCGACGGATACGGGTTAGGGGTGTTACACTTTAAATGTTGATATAATAAACTAATGAATTGGTTTAAATTTGGTGCAGGTTTTCAAGGGATTGGGCTGCACTTTGACGACAATTAGAAGTGCTTGATCTTTAGAATAAAAACTATTTGAATACAAGTGTTGAATGGCACAACTTGTTGGAGGAATAAACAATAGAGAATGGATGAAGGAAACCAAGATGGACGGATAGCTTACATGAATGCATGGCACAAAGGGGCTGAATTTTTAACAAGCATGCGTGAATTACAATGAGGTAAAGAACCAAGAATGGATGGCAAGTGTGCTTATATGGGAAGTCCATGATTGAATAAACAAATGAGCAATTGAAAGAGCAATATGCAGCCAAAAAGAAAACATAATGGAAAGAATTAAATAATAAAAACAAACCATGAAATGATGACTAGCTTGGACGGCACAGGTGGAAGATAATAAAGCACATGAAATATAAAAGCATATTATGGCATGGTGGAGCATTATAATAATCAACTTGGTAGAAAGCATTCAAGAGCATGATGGACGGCACAACCTTTTTAAATATCCATGTACATGTTGGGGTGTGGTGTTTAGTGGAACAATTAATTAATGTGGACGGCAAGGCACATTTGAAAATAAAGATAATGGCCACATTGGGAGGTCACAAGAATATTTGGGATTAATTTTTCATATCTTGGACAGCAAATTGAAGACCAAAATTCTTGCTATTTATTTTATTTGTAAGGCACATTGGCTATAAATATTTGGCCATTTTCATTTGTACGGGGACAGAATTTTGATGAATGAAATTTTATGAACGATATAAGAAACGGGGTGACACTGTTATATAGTGTTGAATCTTTCTTAAGTTAAGTTCGTATTTCCATTTCCACCTTCGAATCCATTTATTCACCTTAAATATTATAGAACCCGGGGTGACACTCTTTAGTGTTGAATCGCTTCTCGTTTAAGTTCGTTTATCCATCTCCATTAAATTATCCTTTTATCTATCTTATTTAATTTTTATTTTATCAAAACCGAACCAAATCCTATTTTTATTCACTTAAGCTTCCGCAAACTCATTGATATTTTCCGATTATCTTCCGAAGGCTTGATTCCTCCTCGTAGACGATTGGGCAACCCGTATACGTTTCGACTCACCCCGAGCCGGCCCGTATCATTTGGTATCAGAGCTACAAAACGAGGGGCAGGACGACGACGATAGCCGGAAGTTAGTCCGTAAGTTAAAAAAAATTTGAGTTAAAAAAAAAGAGAAGTATGAAGTTTGCAAGTTTTGTTTCATTACTTCTTTCCCGATCTTCAAATCACCCTTCTTCACCCCAACGCCACTATACCGAAATATTTTTTTTTTCTTTCTTTTGTTTAGCCTACTCGATACCCCAAAATTTTTCTTTTGTTCAGCCTACCCGACACCAAAACCATTGTACCAATTTTGAAGTCGACCCTTAAGCCGCAATAAGTCTTTTTGAAACAAAGTATGAATTTGTGAGACGAGATTGAGTGGTAAAAGGCACGAGTGATTCATTAAATAAAAAAAAACCTTATACGAGTGAAACACGAGTGTGAGCGAAATTTCTTTGTGAGTGACTTGTGAGATTTTGTAGTAAGGTATTTTAATTTTGTCGGTTTATTTTCCTTTGTTATAATAGTTTCTTTTTCAGCAATAAAAATGTCTCAAGAAGAGTTCTCATCCAATGATTACCAATACTTGTTGAACGGAGTGCGAAGAGCCATAAACAAGTTCGAAACGCACTTGGATCGGATCGAGGAACGAGACCAACGAGATCGACTTTCTTCAAGTCGAAAAACATAGTCAACTTCACAGCAATGTACATCCCAAAACTATTCGCGAAGAGACTCTTGTCAAGATTCATATTCCTCAAGGTTTTTGAGACGGAGAGAAGAAAGATACGAGTTCGAATCCTTTCGAGGCGACGAACGAGAACGAACAAGTTATTCCTCTTCTAAGTCTCTATTGGAGAAACGTTCCCAAAGAACTCATCGAGATATATATGAGAATGCTACCCCTTCTCTTGAACAAAATTTTACTTATTTTGATTCTTTTGTATCCTCTTCTTATTGTAATGAAAGGAAGAGAGAAAAAGAACTAAAAAGAAAAGAAAGGCAAGAGAAGATCATGAGAGAAAACGAGCGAATATGGAACGAACTCGAGAGAAGAAAAAAAGAAGAAAAACAAAAAGAGTTCGAGAGAAAAGAAAATAAAAATGAGAAACAAGAAAAAGAAATTGAAAAAGAGAAAGAAAAAGAAAAAGAACAAAATGAACGAGAGAGTGTTGAATCAACTAAGCTTGAATTTTTTGTATAATAGAAGATGATTAACCCCAATTTCTTTGATTGTAAATATTAAGAGAATTTTTGTTTGATTGTTGAAATATTACGAGATTAGTTCGTTGTCTAATATGAAATCGTTGAGTCTTTGTAAATACATTTTGAAAATATGTTAAGAGTTTTGATCGCTTTATCTTGAATGTACATAATTCTTATTGGTCTAACGTGATTGATTTTTCGGAACCTAAGTCCCATAAATCGAGCATATGTTTCGATTTGTTTTGTGGAAAACTCAAGTATCATCCGGTAAGTTTGAAAGATTTCTATATTCTTGATACTTGGTTTTTGAATAAGGTAACGAATTTTGTCAACTTTGTTTTTAATTTTTATTCGTTCCTTAAACAATTTTTATGGCTGTATTTTAAATTCACTTTCCATTGGAAAATGGTTGAGTTGAACGCGAAGCTTCGATTACACTACTTGACCGTGGAGAGAAGGTTCGTTTTACTCGATCAAGGTAAGACTGATCTTTATCTTTCTGAGTATAAGGGTGAGTCTTCTGAAACTGTTGATGCGCTGTTGCTCTCTTCGGATTACGATAAGCTTTGTGTTGCTAACTTTGTTTTTGCCAAACATCTGGATCATGTTATGGTTAATTGTCCTATATTACCTATTGATGATCTATTTATTTTAATGGTCGACAAAAGGATTCTAGAGCCCACATATCGAACAATGCAAGGTTTGGTTGTTCAATTATGTGTTCCATTTGAATTTTGTCATCTATCTGCTTGTGATGTTTATGTGTATCATTTAATTTACTATTCGCACGATAAGCATAATTTTTGGATTCCAAGTAGATCATATGCACGCCTTGAGATCTTTTCAAATTTGTTGCAAATGTTTGACAAGGCATTACTTCTTTTGTACGATAATTTGGTGCTGCCCGATCACATGCGATTCACTTGTTTGATGGTGTCCATAGTTGGGTTGCAAAATTGTTTGAAGCCAATCTTACTAATTCTTGGCTATCTTTTTCAGGTATCGCGTTTATCATCCGCCCCGTTCGATCGAGGAAAGACGAACAATGAGCTTTGTTCGAACAACCAACGGGTCGATTCGAGGACGAATTGTAACACCCCAAACCCGGTCAACACACCACGACCGAATCTGGTATGTTACGAGGAAAATCGGAATTTTGAGAAGGTAGGTTTCTGTTTAAAAATTTGATGAAAACACTTCGTTATATAGTGTATTTGGAGAAAGCTTGAGTAGGCTTGATTAAAATTTGATGGTGTATTTGAAAACCCGGAAATTTTGAAAACTTAATCAGATGTGTAGGTAAAGCAAGTTTATCTCATTTAGAAGTTCAAGTTGTTTCTTATTGTTACTAAAACATTTTGACTTAGTAGAAAATCGAGTTTAAGTTAGAAAAACATTTGAGTTCTCTTTATCCCAAATCATAGTGTGATACCCGATGGTATAGTTTAAAACATATCGATTTGTAGTTTTGAAATCGTTTTCTTTCCAAGTTTTAGCAAATTTTATCCCAATTAATTTGTTAAGGCATATTAAAAATCTATTTTAAGCATAAACATAGCAACATAATTTTAAAGGCCGTTTACAATCCAAAATAAAACCAAATAGTAATAAATAAACTAAAGTACCAATTTTATAAAAGTCTGAGCAAATCCTTATTTAGGCATGGCATGAGCACCTCGAGTCCATCCCGGCTCCGTGTCCGCGTCTAAGTGTCACCTGAAATGTCAAAGGAGAGGGTGAGTCGCACGACTCAGTGCATAAATCCCCCTCCCGATAATACAACATGCTAACACACATCATAACAAAGCAATACAATTAATGCACCCGTTCCTAACCATCCGTAACACCTTTTCTACCCCGTGTGGTACCAAACCACTGGTAGTGCCCAACCACTGGTGACCCAAAGTCACGATATCCAACAATGTGGTGCCAAACCACGTGTGATACCAAATCACTAGCGACAATCCCGTATCTCTCAAGTGGGGCCAACCCACGGTGGTGTTAACCACAGGGACGAGTCGCAATGAGGTGCCAAACCTCTGGTGTCCCAAAGACACAGTGTGATACCAAATCACTGGTGACCGTAGTCACGAATCGAATGATGGGGCCAACCCATCGTGTGATACCAAATCACTGGCGTCAATCCCGTATAATCAACTATGGGGCCAACCCACTGTGGTACTAAGCCACTGGGACGAGACGCTGAGGTGCCAAACCTCTGGTGACCCAAAGTCACAAAATGTCATCTGTGGTGCCAAACCACTGGAGGTGCCAAACCTCTGGTGTCCCAAAGACACGGATATCATATTCTCCCTCCTCTCAAAACACCCAATAACGTATCATACTAATGCAAATGGTATAAATCATGCAATCATGCTAACATGCTCAACATGGCATCTCGTAGTATTTACATCACATATCATGATATCACATATATCACTACCAATCTCGTAATGAAACGGACTTACCCGTATCCGTGCACATACCCCGTCGGGTACCAAATCCATCAACCATATAGTCTCACTTTACACAAACAGGTTATTAACATATTACTAAGAAATCAGTGTGTTAGTTTACACACTGCTAACGTGAAAGCCTTAGTTCCAAAGAACCGGTCTAAATCCTTCGATCACTTTGCTCCTAGAATCGGCCAAACAAGGGATTAGAATTCATACTATTCGGCCAAGACAAAAATAAATCAAAGAGATCATTGTTGATCCTTACCTTAAACTTGATTTGGTTTCCTACCAAATCCGGAACCAACAATGGTTCTCTTCACCAATCGGCCACACCCAAAAATGAAGCGGTTAGTCCTTTAATAACTTGACTTAAAGAAAACTAAATGAAATTGACTAAAAGAACTCGTTCTTACCACCACCTACCGATTGCTTAACCGAGAAAGAAAGCTCCTCTCGATTGCACCCAAATCCAGATGACCTACAATAAGATCGGTTCAACACCAAAAGGTTAACTCCTTCCACCCATCACCACCACCGGCTCTTAACCACATCAAAACGACAAGGACACAGTAGAAAAGAAATAGCCATTCGGCCCTATACTTACCTTCCTCTTAACCCAACCAAAACCAAGGCTTGAAGAGATTCACACCACACCAAAATTTGGCCAAGAACCACTAGAAGAGGGGAGAGATTCGGCTTCACACAAGGGAAAAGAACACAAGGGAAAGATGGAGAGAAAAAGGGTTGATATTCGGCTAAACAACAAAAGTAGAACAAAGAGGAGAAAGGTACATACGGTTTGAAAAAGAAAGAAAAAGGAGGAAGGTATTTTGGAGAATGAAGTTTCGGCTAGGGAGGTTTCAAGAAGAAAAAGAGAGTATGAGAGGAAGAGAGGGGTTAGACTCGACTCAACACAAATGAACAACAATCAAAGAGGTGGAAGGGTTCGGCCAAAGTGAAAAAGAGATGGAAGTTTGAAGGCTCAAGCACATTCGGCTAACAAAGAAAACACAAGGGGAATCAAGCAACATTCGACAAGCTATAGGGGTTTGGTCTTTCGGTTTCGAAAAAAAGTGAAGAAAAAAATGAGAGAAATTCTTTACAAAGAATCGGCTTACTTTTGTCTAAAAGGGAGAACTTACTTTTACCCAATGTGACCGAAAATGCACAAAATGAAAAGTGCATTTCAGCACACCTCATTCCCCCCACTACCAAACCGTCCACTCCCCCCCAAACTCTCTTAAAATTCGGCCACCCTTCCCACATACACTCACAACCACTCATTAAAAATACTTTGAACAAGTCCACATCCACAAATCACTCTCCTCCCACCACCTCAGCACTTGACTTGGTCTTAGGCAGATTTTGAACTGCCTACAACTCCTCCCCTCCATGCCGTCAAAAAGAATGCAAAATATGGCCACTCCGCAGCTTGAACACAGGTCCTCATCCCCTGCAAGTGGCGCCACCTTCCAAGCTCTAGAGTGGCGTCTCCTTGCCACTCCACCAGCTCCTCTTTTTGTGCTAAAAACCACTAAAGAATACCTATTAACCCCAGCTCCTTCAGCTACTCTCACATAAAGCTTAAAACTAAAATTTTCCTACCTACTCAGGCTTACTTCGAACTTACAACTAAGCCCCGAAACCACCCAAACAACAACACAGCACAGCAGACACATGCACACAAAGCCACAACAAAATAACCTCTATCCCAGGATATTACAGTTCTACCCCCCTTAAAAATAATTTCGACCTCGAAATTACCTGATCAGAAGAGTTGCGGGTATTGCTGTCTCATCATATCCTCGGGTTCCCACGTAGCTTCTTCTACGCCATGATTCCGCCAAAGAACCTTTACCAAAGGCACAGATTTTCTACGCAGAACCTTCACATCCCGATCCAGAATCTGCACAGGTTCTTCTTCCATGGTCAAATCTGGGTTTACCTCGATCTCTTCCACTGCTACCACGTGTGATGGATCTGAACGATAACACCGAAGCATCGAAACATGGAATACATCGTGAATCTGACTTAGCTCTGCTGGCAGCTCAAGCTGGTACGCTACTGGTCCCACTCGTCTCAGTACTTTATACGGCCCAATAAACCTCGGACTTAGCTTGCCTTTCTTTTCGAACCTCAATACCTTCTTCCATGGCGAGACCTTCAGAAAAACTTGATCCCTCACAGCAAACACTATATCTCTCCGCTTAAGGTCGGCATAAGACTTCTGCCGGTCCGAAGCTTCCTTCAACCGAGCCTGAATCAACTTAACCTTGTCTTCAGTCTCTGCAACCAACTCGGGTCCCAACAACTGACGTTCACCTAACTCCGTCCAACAGGTAGGTGAGCGACACTTCCTACCATACAACGCCTCGTATGGTGCCATCTTGATGCTCACTTGGTAACTATTGTTGTAGGCAAACTCAGCTAATGGTAGAAAATCCTCCCAACTACCCCTGAAGTCCAGAACACAACCTCTCAGCATATCCTCTAAGATCTGAATAACCCTTTCCGATTGCCCGTCAGACTGCGGGTGAAAAGCCGTCTGAAATCTAACCGCGTACCCAGAGCCTGATGCAACGCTTTCCAGAACCTTGACGTAAATCTGGGATCCCTATCCGAGATGATCGATACTGGCACACCGTGCAACCTCACTATCTCGGACACATACAGCTTCGCTAACTTCTGATGTGAGTAGTTAACCCTCACCGAAATAAAGTGAGCTGATTTAGTCAGTCGATCCACAATTACCCAAACTGAATCCTTCTTGCTTGGCGTAAGCGGTAATCCACTGACGAAATCCATGGTTATCCTTTCCCACTTCCACTGAGGAATCTTCACAGGCTGAAGCAACCCTGACGGCAACTGATGCTCAGCCTTGACCTGCTGACAAGTCAGACACTTCCCTACAAACTCTGTCACTTCCCTTTTCAGACCAGGCCACCAAAACTGCTCTCTAAGATCCCTATACATCTTACTACCTCCAGGATGCATAGCATATGGACTGCTATGTGCATCCTGAAGAATCTTCTGCCTCAGCTCCACATCCTTGGGCATACAAGCTTTACCTTGGAAACGCAGCACCTCATCACTAGACAAACTGTAACCTTCCAAACCACCATTCTGCACTTGCACCCTCTGCGCACTCAAAACCTCATCCTCTAACTGTTTCTCTCTGATTTGCTCAACCCACGCAGGCCTAACCTGCAATTCTGCCAGAATACTTCGGTCGTCATACAGACTCAAATGGGCAAACATCGCTCTTAAGTCCGAAACAACCTTACAGCTCAACGCGTCTGCCACCATGTTAGCCTTGCCCGGATGATACTCAATCGAACAGTCGTAATCTTTTAGCAACTCAACCCATCTGCGCTGCCTCAAATTCAAATCCCTCTGAGTTAAAAGGTACTTCAGACTCTTATGATCTGTGTAGACTATCGATCTCTCTCCGTACAAGTAGTGCCTCCAAATCTTTAAGGCGAAGACTACAGCCGCTAGCTCCAAATCGTGCGTCGGATAGTTGACCTCATGTGGCCTCAGCTGCCGAGATGCGTAAGCCACAACCTTACCTTCTTGCATCAGCACACAACCCAATCCCGTATGTGATGCATCGCAGTACACTGTGGATTCCTTACCAGCCTCAGTTTGAATTAAAACCGGAGCTTCTTTCAGAATTTTCTTAAGCTTGTCGAAGCTCTCCTGTTGTTTCTCAGTCCAAACAAACGGAACCTCTTTCCTTAACAACTTGGTCATCGGCGCTGCAATCAACGAGAAACCTTCTACAAACCTCCGGTAGTATCTTGCCAAAACTAGAAAACTCCGAATCTCAGCCACTGACTTAGGCGGCTTCCAATCCAAAACTGCCTCAATCTTCTGAGGATCCACTCTAATCCCCTCAGCCGACACTACATGACCCAAGAAAGTCACTTCTCTAAGCCAAAACTCGAACTTACTAAACTTAGCATAGAGCTGCTTCTCCCTCAAAATCTGAAGCACCACTCGCAAATGCGCATCATGCTCTTCTTCTGTCCTCGAGTACACCAAGATATCGTCTATGAAAACTACGACGAACTGATCCAAATACTGCTGAAACACCCTATTCATCATATCCATGAATGCTGCCGGTGCGTTAGTCAACCCGAACGGCATTACCAGAAATTCGTAGTGCCCATACCGAGTCTGAAACGCTGTCTTGTGAATATCAGCCTCCTTTACCTTTAACTGATGATACCCAGACCTCAAGTCGATCTTCGAGAATACTGCTGCACCCTTCAGCTGATCAAACAAGTCATCTGTCCGTGGCAACGGATACTTGTTTTTAATCTTCAGCTTATTCAACTGGCGATAATCTATGCACATCCGCATTGTACCATCTTTCTTCTTAACAAAGAGTACCGGCGCTCCCCAAGGTGAAACACTTGGTCGGATAAAACCTCAGTCCAACAACTCCTGGATCTGAGCCTTAAGCTCCACTAACTCCTTTGGCGCCATCCTATACGGAGCAATAGACACTGGCGCAGTCCCGGGTAACAGATCTATCCCGAACTCTACCTCGCGATCCGGCGGCAAACTCGGAAGCTCCTTAGGAAACACATCAGCAAATTCCTTAACTGTACGAACTTTCTCTACAGCAGACTCTTTAGCCTCCAAGGCATACACATGAACCACATACGCTTCACAGCCCTTCTTGACCATCTTCTCAGCCTTCAGAGCAGATACCACATTAGATAAGTAATCTCTCCTATTACCTATCATAGCCACTTCATTACCCTCAACCGTCTTAAGAACCATACGCTTAGCCGCGCAATCCAACCTCGCCTGGTACTTAACCAACCAGTCCATCCCAAGAATCAGATCGAACTCCCCAAACGGCAGTTCCATCAGATCAGCAGCAAACACTACCCCTTGGAGTTCTAGGGGTACATCTCTAAACAGCTTATCTACTACTACAGAGTGACCTAAAGGGCTAATTACAGTCATCTGCCTAGAAGATATCTCAGAGTCTAGATCCATGGTCTCTACTATACTACTAGCAACGTAAGAATGCGTCGAACCCACATCAATCAAAGCAGTAAATGGAGAACCAAAGATCAAGAACGTATCGGTTATGACGTCCGGTGCGTCGCCCTCCTCTCGGCGCCTCGCTGCATACACTAACCCAGGCTGTCTGGCCTCAGAACTACCCGCACCTCTGCCCGGTGCTCCACGGCCCCGACCAGAACCATTACCTCCTCTGCCATTACCACGACCCCTCTGCGGTGGCGGTCCATTATTCCTGAACTGAGTACGGCCCTGACTCTCAGACTGAATCCTAGCCAACTTACGCGGACAGTCTCTCACACGGTGCTCCAAAGAACCACACTCAAAGCAACCTTTTCCACCGGTCCAGCAACCTCCCCAATGAGATTTCCTACAACGGTTACACTGCGGTGGTCCCTGACTAGCAGCAACATTCCTACCAGACTGATTCGACCCACTCTGCCTCGCCCTTTTCTGAAGATTACCCGATGACCCAGAAGACCCAAAGCTCCTCTTATGCTTGTTCCTGTCCATGCCCTGCCTCACCGACTCCTTAACACCCTCGGCTACCTTAGCCTTCTCAACCAGGACAGCAAACTCACGCTCCTGCTGTGGAGCAATCAGCAACCTCAGTTCGTCTCTCAGGCCATCCTCGAAACGAACACACCTCTCGTGCTCAGTAGCCACAACGCCCCTAGCATACCGGCTCAGCCTCAAGTACTCAGCCTCATACTCAGACACAAACTTACTCCCCTGGACAAGCCTCAGAAATGCTTTTCGTTGCGCGTCGATGTAGCTAGCTCCAATGTACTTTTTCTGATAAGCAGCCCTAAAATAATCCCACGTAAGATCCTCTGCTGCCACACTATCCCGAACCGTGAGCCACCACTGGTATGACTCATCCCGAAGAAGCGATACTATGCCCTTCAGCTTCTCCTCAGCAGTCAGGTCTAAATCATCCATAATCCGCTCTGTCGCCTCCAGCCAATACTCAGCCGTGCTGGGAGCAACACCAGAAACACCTCTGAAAACCTCAGCCCCGTTTGCCCGAAGTCGTTCAGGCACAGATTTCCTAATTCCTGTGCCACCACCTACTCCAGCTACCCTTTCTAAAACTCGCAGCATCGCCTGTGACACTGCATCATCCCCAGTCTGATCTTGAAACTCACCACCTCCAGCTGGTGGCGGTACCGGTATCTCATTTTCTGACCCCTAACCAGATCCTACGGGTTCAGAAACTGTCATCCTACCACAACCACGTCCACGACCGCGTCCACCTCGAGCACTCATGACTAAATTCTCTACGTATCTGATTTAGAAGTTTTATGCATCAGTATTTATTCCACTGTTTTAAAGCAAAGTCTTATGAATAGTAAAGAGCTTTGTTTTCGCGAGTTCACAGAATCCTATCAGTTTCAGTTTCTAAAGTAATCCACTACTACAAATCATCCAATCACATCGCATTACATCCAAATCATAAGCATTAATAAGGGGTACTTACCTGGGCGAATTGGTGCCGGAGACTCGGTGCCATGCCTTTCAAACCATACATTTCAAAACAAAAACACTTAAAACAGACTTTTGAAAACATTCATGGGCCTCAGGCCCACAGCCGAGCCTTTGAACTTGGCTCTGATACCACAATTGTAACACCCCAAACCCGGTCAACACACCACGACCGAATCTGGTATGTTACGAGGAAAATCGGAATTTTGAGAAGGTAGGTTTCTGTTTAAAAATTTGATGAAAACACTTCGCTATATAGTGTATTTGAAGAAAGCTTGAGTAGGCTTGATTAAAATTTGATGGTGTATTTGAAAACTCGGAAATTTTGAAAACTTAATCAGATGTGTAGGTAAAGCAAGTTTATCTCATTTAGAAGTTCAAGTTGTTTCTTATTGTTACTAAAACATTTTGACTTAGTAGAAAATCAAGTTTAAGTTAGAAAAACATTTGAGTTCTCTTTATCCCAAATCATAGTGTGATACCCGATGGTATAGTTTAAAACATATCGATTTGTAGTTTTGAAATCGTTGTCTTTCCAAGTTTTAGCAAATTTTATCCCAATTAATTTGTTAAGGCATATTAAAAATCTACTTTGAGCATAAACATAGCAACATAATTTTAAAGGCCGTTTACAATCCAAAATAAAACCAAATAGTAATAAATAAACTAAAGTACCAATTTTATAAAAGTCTGAGCAAATCCTTATTTAGGCATGGCATGAGCACCTCGAGTCCATCCCGGCTCTGTGTCCGCGTCTATGTGTCACCTGAAATGTCAAAGGAGAGGGTGAGTCGCACGACTCAGTGCATAAATCCCCCTCCCGATAATACAACATGCTAACACACATCATAACAAAGCAATACAATTAATGCACCCGTTCCTAACCATCCGTAACACCTTTTCTACCCCGTGTGGTACCAAACCACTGGTGGTGCCCAACCACTGGTGACCCAAAGTCACGATATCCAACAATGTGGTGCCAAACCACGTGTGATACCAAATCACTAGCGACAATCCCGTATCTCTCAAGTGGGGCCAACCCACGGTGGTGTTAACCACAGGGACGAGTCGCAATGAGGTGCCAAACCTCTGGTGTACCAAAGACACAGTGTGATACCAAATCACTGGTGGCCGTAGTCACGAATCGAATGATGGGGCCAACCCATCGTGTGATACCAAATCACTGGCGTCAATCCCGTATAATCAACTGTGGGGCCAACCCGCTGTGGTACTAAGCCACTGGGACGAGACGCTGAGGTGCCAAACCTCTGGTGACCCAAAGTCACAAAATGTCATCTGTGGTGCCAAACCACTGGAGGTGCCAAACCTCTGGTGTCCCAAAGACACGGTGTCCCAAAGACACGGATATCATATTCTCCCTCCTCTCAAATCACCCAATAACGTATCATACTAATGCAAATGGTATAAATCATGCAATCATGCTAACATGCTCAACATGGCATCTCGTAGTATTTACATCACATATCATGATATCACATATATCTCTACCAATCTCGTAATGAAACGGACTTACCCGTATCCGTGCACATACCCCGTCGGGTACCAAATCCATCAACCATATAGTGGCACTTTACACAAACAGGTTATTAACATATTACTAAGAAATCAGTGTGTTAGTTTACACACCTGCTAACTCGAAAGCCTTAGTTCCAAAGAACCGGTCTAAATCCTTCGATCACTTTGCTCCTAGAATCGGCCAAACAAGGGATTAGAACTCATACTATTCGGCCAAGACAAAAATAAACCAAAGAGATAATTGTTGATCCTTACCTTAAACTTGATTTGGTTTCCTACCAAATCCAGAACCAACAATGGTTCTCTTCACCAATCGGCCACACCCAAAAATGAAGCGGTTAGTCCTTTAATAACTTGACTTAAAGAAAACTAAATGAAATCGACTAAAAGAACTCGTTCTTACTACCACCTACCGATTGCTTAACCGAGAAAGAAAGCTCCTCTCGATTGCACCCAAATCCAGATGACCTACAATAAGATCGGTTCAACACCAAAAGGTTAACTCCTTCCACCCATCACCACCATCGGCTCTTAACCACATCAAAACGACAAGGACACAGGAGAAAAGAAATAGCCATTCGGCCCTATACTTACCTTCCTCTTAACCCAACTAAAACCAAGGCTTGAAGAGATTCACACCACACCAAAATTCGGCCAAGAACCACTAGAAGAGGGGAGAGATTCGGCTTCACACAAGGGAAAAGAACACAAGGGAAAGATGGAGAGAAAAAGGGTTGATATTCGGCTAAACAACAAAAGTAGAACAAAGAGGAGAAAGGTACATACGGTTTGAAAAAGAAAGAAAAAGGAGGAAGGTATTTTGGAGAATGAAGTTTCGGCTAGGGAGGTTTCAAGAAGAAAAAGAGAGTATGAGAGGAAGAGAGGGGTTAGACTCGACTCAACACAAATGAACAACAATCAAAGAGGTGGAAGGGTTCGGCCAAAGTGAAAAAGAGATGGAAGTTTGAAGGCTCAAGCACATTCGGCTAACAAAGAAAACACAAGGAAATCAAGCAACATTCGGCAAGCTATAGGGGTTTGGTCTTTCGGTTTCGAAAAAAGTGAAGAAAAAAATGAGAGAAATTCTTTAGAAAGAATCGGCTTACTTTTGTCAAAAAGGGAGAACTTACTTTTACCCAATGTGACCGAAAATGCACAAAATGAAAAGTGCATTTCGGCACACCTCATTCCCCCCACTACCAAACCGTCCACTCCCCCCAAACTCTCCTAAAATTCGGCCACCCTTCCCACATACACTCACAACCACTCATTCAAAATACTTTGAACAAGTCCACATCCACAAATCACTCTTCTCCCACCACCTAAGCACTTGACTTGGTCTTAGGCAGAGTTTGAACTGCCTACAACTCCTCCCCTTCATGCCGTCAAAAAGAATGCAAAATATGGCCACTCCGCAGCTTGAACACAGGTCCTCATCCCCTACAAGTGGCGCCACCTTCCAAGCTCTAGAGTGGCGTCTCCTTGCCACTCCACCAGCTCCTCTTTTTGTGCTAAAAACCACTAAAGAATACCTATTAACCCCAGCTCCTTCAGCTCCTCTCATATAAAGCTTCAAACTAAAATTTTCCTACCTACTCAGGCTTACTTCTAACTTACAACTAAGCCCCGAAACCACCCAAACAACAACACAGCACAGCAGACACATGCACACAAAGCCACAACAAAATAACCCCTATCCCGGGATATTACACGAATCGTCTTGAAGAGGGAGGGGATGATACGGGCACGCCCGGGGCACCCACCGAATTTTCAAGTCAACGAAGCTCGACGCCAAATTTTTAATTTTATTGCGTTAAATAAATCGAGTCTTTGAATTTGTTGAAAATTAAATTGCTGAATTTAATTAAATAAATTAAACATCTTAATTTATTTAATTGATTTTCTATAGCAAATTAATTTTCCAAATAATTAGTCTCATATTAAATATATTAGATTTATTTCATATGATTAAAATATCCTAGTTGAAACATGTGTTTAATATGTCCTCTAGTGTACCGAATTTAAGATGTCTATATGACCTTTATTTTGCCGAATTTATAATGGCTAGTTGCTCCCTTTAAATGTTGATATAATAAACTAATGAATTGGTTTAAATTTGGTGCAGGTTTTCAAGGGATTGGGCTGCACTTTGACGACAATTGGAAGTGCTTGATCTTTAGAATAAAAACTATTTGAATACAAGTGTTGAATGGCACAACTTGTTGGAGGAATAAACAAATAGAGAATGGATGAAGGAAACCAAGATGGACGGATAGCTTACATGAATGCATGGCACAAAGGGGCTGAATTTTTAACAAGCATGCGTGAATTACAATGAGGTAAAGAACCAAGAATGGACGGCAGGTGTGCTTATATGGGAAGTCCATGATTGAATAAACAAATGAGCAATTGAAAGAGCAATATGCAGCCAAAAAGAAAACATAATGGAAAGAATTAAATAATACAAAACAAACCATGAAATGATGCCTAGCTTGGACGGCACAAGGTGGAAGATAATAAAGCACATGAAATATAAAAGCATATTATGGCATGGTGGAGCATTATAATAATCAACTTGGTAGAAAGCATTCAAGAGCATGATGGACGGCACAACCTTTTTAAATATCCATGTACATGTTGGGGTGTGGTGTTTAGTGGAACAATTAATTAATGTGGACGGCAAGGCACATTTGAAAATAAAGATAATGGCCATGTTGGGAGGTCACAAGAATATTTGGGATTAATTTTTCATATCTTGGATAGCAAATTGAAGACCAAAATTCTTGCTATTTATTTTTATTTGTAAGGCACATTGGCTATAAATATTTGGCCATTTTCATTTGTACGGGGACAGAATTTTGATGAATGAAATTTTATGAACCTTTGTTCATTTGAGTGAGTTTATCTCCTCTTCATTTTTGTACAAGTTTCGTTAGACTTATCAAGCTTGCTTGTGGCGTCTTCGACTTGTTTGAACTTATCACCAAACTTCGTTTGGTGTGGCGTTCATCAACCTATCTTCATCTATCCACCTTAACGATATAAGAAACGGGGTGACACTGTTATATAGTGTTGAATCTTTCTTAAGTTAAGTTCGTATTTCCATTTCCACCTTCGAATCCATTTATTCACTTTAAACATTATAGAACCCGGGGTGACACTCTTTAGTGTTGAATCGCTTCTCGTTTAAGTTCGTTTATCCATCTCCATTAAATTATCCTTTTATCTATCTTATTTAATTTTTATTTTATCAAAACCGAACCAAATCCTATTTTTATTCACTTAAGCTTCCGCAAACTCATTGATATTTTCCGATTATCTTCCGAAGGCTTGATTCCTCCTCGTAGACGATTGGGCAACCCGTATACGTTTCGACTCACCCCGAGCCGGCCCGTATCACCTTCCTTAGCTACTATTTACGATTATGCTCTAGATCTGCACCCAAACATACATCGTCAAAATCAATTGACCCATTCCCACAAGACCAAGTCAAACACTTCAATGGAAGAGTTCCATTCCTACACAACTCTGGCCGTCCACTAAGCAAGATAAACACTCTCAAAATGCCTTACCTCTGCTCGAACCTTGGACCACTTCATGCCACCTTGCAGCTCCCCTTGTGATGCCATCTTGCCACTGGACCACAAGCCCATTTGTGACCTATTTTCACTCAATCTGATTAAGAGGCCTAGTGCCCGAGACTAGGGTCCACTAAAGTAAGAAAAATAAATTTTTCCTTATGGTCTTCCCTATCTCTAAGGACTCAAATAATCCCAATAATACCTTAAAATTAATATTCTAAGTGCTACTCATACATACCAACCTCAGTGCACAGAAATTTAAAGTTTCTAGATTTTTAGGGCATTACAACCCAATAGGCCCAAATCTGCTAGGCCCAAATTCGGGGCGTTACAGTTACATAATGCATGACTTTATTAAATGCAAAACACATAATGCATGTCATAATTAAAAGATGTAGATCAATAATACAAGACATTTATTAAAGATGCATTTAATAAACAAGACATAATTAAAGACTCATATTATAATAACTAAAGTAACTAAAATAAATAAATCAATGTCCTTATTCCAGCAACCAAATTAACAAACAAAAATTAAAAGTTTCATTTTGCACTTGGGCCCCTCGAGTTTGGGCTAATCTCGGTGGTATCGAGTTGTGTCGTAACATGATGCGGCCGGGATTGCATCATACCCTCCCTCTTGAAGATGATTTGTCCTCAAATCGGGCCATTTGCTCGAGAAAAATCTTTCAAGGTCACGAACCCTTTTGCTCATGAACCTGACAGATTCGTTTCCAAAAACCTAAGAACCACATATGGTTCAAAAAGGAAACATGTTATTTTCATGCCCTCCCTCTTTAGGAGGAAACCATTCCAAAGTGTCACCTACACAAGAATGAAATAAGTTAGTGACACTCGAAATCATAAGCTCAAAAGAATTTTCTGAAATCTCATTCAAAAATTGAACAAATGAAACAATGTCGAGATAAAAAACATGAGTTGGCTTTACCATTTCTTGATGAATCAAAAATATCTTTGATGGTAATATACCATAATCAAAAAGCATTCGGTGAGTTATTCTTGGCAATCAAATTCCATGGTTCAAATCCCTGGAACAATAATAAAAAACAATAATCACCGGGATAAAAAACGAGGTTTTCTCTTACTATTTCACTTTGAATTGAAAGTTTCTTGATCGGCATCATAGAAAGAACATGAAGCAATGGAAAGTCATAACCATGCAAAACATGCTCAAATCCTTTAAACCATTATATAGTACAACCTTCGAAATCAAAGATTTGACTTTGACTTCGCAAGCCATCAGAATTCACGTGTTTTGTTTTCGAACATAATGATAAAATTCAGAGCAAATGAAAGGTTTAACACATTTATGCAGAATAAATTCACGATGCTTACCTTCATTTGTAAACAACTTATGAAAACATACTCCTGGCATAAAAACTTGGTTTCGATCACAATGCAGCAAGAATGGCGCTTTAAGCACTTGTGGGCTCATCTCACCTTCAACCTTACCTTTCTCGATCAATTGAAACCGTCTCCCGTTGGGAAGGTAATGAAGTTGAAACTTGTCATTCAAATCTTGAGAAACCTGAAAAGAAGAAACAATATAAGGAGAACTCGCAGCATGGTTAGTAAAAACACTCTTCGCTTTTTCTTGTTCACTTTCTTCTTTTTTTTTCGTTTCTTTTTCATCAACACTCGTTTCTTCCATACTTTCTTTTTTGTTCTCAATCTCAATCTCTTTTTCAACTTTCTTTTCTTTCTCACACTTTTTTTGCTCTCAATCTCTTTTTTCTCTCTTTCGTTCTCTTTTCCTTTTTGCTTTCTTTCGTTCATTCTTTTTTTCTTTTTCTATTTCTCTTTCTTTTTCACATGTTTTTTTATTTCATTACAAAAAAAAAAGAAAACAAGAAAGAATCAAAATGAGAAACTTTTCGTTAAGCATAAGAGGAGGGGTCTTTATACAAAAGACGATAATCTCTCTGTGATAGATCTTTCATGGCTGAGTACTTTGATGCTTTTAAAATATGTTCGCCACTTCGTAAATAATCCCCTGCGGGTGAATAAATTAATGCACTTGTAGAGACATATCTACCTTTTCGTTTGTCATCTCGGAAGGAATCAAACTCAAAGTTTGTTTTACTTTGTCTTGAACTCATCGGCATATAAGACTCGCGATATGGATCTCTTCTTGAATACTCATGGGATGCTTGTCTTCGTGAGGATCTTATCTCCATTCCTCGACTTGGTGAAATTCACTCTCGATGGTAGGAAGATGGGAGGAAACACTTAAGCATTACGACTTTCATTTCAGACCAAGTGGATATTGGATGCTCTCCGTTTCGTCTCCGGCTCGTGGTGAATTGATCCCACCAAGTCATGGCATAATCAGAGAACTCGTTCGCTGCAAACCTCACTTTTTTGCTTTCAGAGTAGTTGTGGTACTCAAAAACCAATTCTACATTCTTTTCCCGTTCAAGGTATACCTCCGGGTCGGATCGACCTTGAAACAGTGGAATGGCTAACTTGTGATTCTTCAAATCGCCATCAACAAGTTCATGCTCTTTAAAGCCTCTATTTCTATGAACAAGTCGCCTTTCGCTTTGATTGGATGCTTGGTATGATGGATCAAATCAACCACCAACAGAAGCAACTTTTCTTTCGAAACTTAGAGACATTTTATTTGAACCTCACTTCAAACCTCACTATGCACTCGCAAAGAAAAATAATATGCCACTCCACTCGTGTTTGCACTCTTTTACTGCTTTTTCCACACTCGAATGCTCTCACTAACTCTTGTGCCTCTTACCACTCGTTTCGCCTCTTGAAGTTCGTAGAATAATCGATTAGACTTATAAACAAGCCTAGGGGTCGGCTTTAAAAAGGTTATGATGGTTGGTGATGTTGGTTTTTTGGTAGGCTGAAAGAAAATAAAAAAGGGTGCTAAGTGTGGCGTTTGGGTTTGAATTTGATGGAGAAGCAGCTTTGAAGATCGGGTAAAAGAAAGCTATGAACCCTTTTAATCTTTTTTTTTTAATAATTTCGAATTTCTTTTCTTTTTATTCAATTGCAAAATACTAATTATAGTGAATACTTTGAATTCACGAATTTTTTTTTCGAATTTTTTTTCAAATACTTACTCTGGCACTTCATCAACATCCGTACTCCTCGATTTTAGCTAGCTCTGGTACCAAATGATACAAACTCGTCTTGTGGGTTGTGATTCGAGTCGTAGATATGCCCGATCGTCAAATGGAGAAGGTTCGTTCAATTTAGAGTTTGAAGAAATTTGGCTAAGTGTTGGCTTAAAGGAATGGTTTTCAAAAAGTTTTAGGATAGATTAGGATAGGCTCAGTTGGGTGTTGAAACAAAGGGGAATAAAGAGAATGGTTGAATTGGCTAAACGAAATGATGATGGAAATGGCTAAGTACTGATGGTGAAAACTCGGCTAAGGTTTGAAGCAAACAAATCAGAATGTTGGATAAAAAGGATAGTTGAGCTTAAGGACAAGCGTGAACCAATACTATTAAGAGTATTGACCCGAAACTTATAAATCACTTAAGATGCTGGAAAAGAAACAAAGGACCTTGACTCTCTAACTATAGAGATTTAGAAACTAAAGGTATCAAAATGGGTGAACGCCACACTCGGGTTTAAGTGATAAGTTCTGTAACACCCCAAACCCGGTCAATACACCACGACCGAATCTGGTATGTTACGGGGAAAATCGCATTTGAGGGGTTTAGGTTTTCAGTTAAAAGTTTGAGGAAAACACTTTGCTAGATTTTGTACTTGTAGAAATCTTGAGCATGATTGTTTAAAACCGATAGTGCATTTGAAAATCTGGGAATTTTGAAAACTTAATTGCACATGTAAGTAAAACAAATTTATTTCATTTGGAAATCCGAGTAACTCCTTCATGTTGCTTAAAACATTTTGACTTAGTAAGAAAATGATTTCAAGTTTGAAAAACAATTGAGTTGTGTTCATTTTGATTTGCAGCGTGATACCCGATGGTAAAGTTTAAAACATTTCGCTTTGTAGATTGAAAACCTTATCTTTCCATGTTTTAGCAAATTTTAACCCAATAATTTGTTAAAGCATATTTGAAATCCAATCCAAGCCTATAATAACAAAACATAATTTTAAAAGGCCTTTTACAATCCAACAAAACCAAACGAAAATAAGTCAAATAAAGTACCAAGTTTTAAAACAGTGCAAGTTCGATTTTATTCATGGCATGGTCACCTCGAGTCCACCCCGGCCCCATGTCCGCAGTCTAAGTGTCACCTGAAATGATAAGGGAGAAGGTGAGTCGCAAGACTCAGTGCATAAATCCCCCTCCTGATATATGCAACATACTAACACACATCATAACAAAGCAATACAATTAATGCACCCGTCCTAACCATCCATAACACCTTGTCTACCCCGTGTGGTACCAAACCACTGGTGGTGCCAAACCACTGGTGACCCAAAGTCACGATATCCATCAATGTGGTGCCAAACCACTGGTGACCCAAAGTCACGAATAATCCATCTGTGGGGCCAACCCACGTGTGATACCAAATCACTAGCGATGATCCCGTATCTCAAAAGTGGGGCCAACCCACGGTGGTGTTAAACCACAGGGACAAGTCGCAATGAGGTGCCAAACCTCTGGTGTCCCAAAGACACAAATGTGATACCAAATCACTGGTGACCGTAGTCACGAATCAAATGATGGGGCCAACCCATCGTGTGATACCAAATCACTGGCGTCAATCCCGTAATATCAACCGTGGGGCCAACCCACTGTGGTGCTAAGCCACTGGGACGAGACGCTGAGGTGCCAAACCTCTGGTGTCCCAAAGACACAAATATCATTTGTGGTACCAAACCACTGGAGGTGCCAAACCTCTGGAGTCCCAAAGCCACGGATATCACATTCCCCCTCCTCTCATATCACCCAATATCATATCGACTCATGCAAAGTATGTAGATCATGCAAATCATGCTATCATGCTTAATGTTGCATCTCATAACACATACATCATATCAATAACAGAACTCGTAATGAAACGGACTTACCCGAATCCGTGCACATACCCCATCGGGTATCATATCAATCATCATACTGTTTTGGTCTTAATAGGCAATCAGGTTTATTAAACATATTACTAAGTAAAAAGTGTGTTAGTTTACACACCTGTTCACACGCAAGTCTTAATCCCAAAGAACCGGTCTAAATCCCTCGAATACCTTGCTCCTATAATCGGCCAAACATGAGATTAGCACCTAGACCATTCGGCCAAAACCATTAAACCAAAGGGGTTAACGTTTGAACCCTTACCTTACACTTGATTTGGTTTCCTACCAAATCCCGAACCAAACGATGGTTCTTCCTTAAGCAAACGGCACACCCTAACAAGAAGAATGATTAATCCAGTGAAGACTTGACTAAATGAAACCAAAAGAATAGACTTAATACAACCAATTCTTACCACCACTTACCAACCAATCAACCAAAGGTGACTACTTCACTTGATCGCCACCAAAATCCAAAGGCCCTATATTGAAATCTGTTACCAAACAAGAGATTAACTTCCTCCAACCCATGCCAAAATCAGCACTTAACCAACCAAAATCAACAAGAACAAGGGAGAGGGGAAATGGCCATTCGGCCAAGCACTTACCTTCCTCTAAACCCGACTAGAACCAAGGCTAGAAGAGATCCACACCACACCAATATTCGGCCAAGAAACCACTAGGAGAGAAGAGAGATTCGGCTAACACTTTGAACAAAAGAACAGAGGATTCGGCCTTACACAAAGAAGAAGACACAAGAGAAAGATGAAGAGAAAAGGGGTTGATATTCGGCCAATCAACAAAAATGGAACAAAAGAAGAAAAGGTACTTTCGGTTTTGAAAGAAAAAGAAAAGGAGGAAGTGTTTTGGAGAATGGAGTTTCGGCTACCAATGTTCAAGAAGGAAAGAAAGAAAATATGAGAAGGAGAGGATACTAGGTTCGGCTTAGAACAAATAATGAAGAAAAGAAATGAAAGGGGAATGGTTCGGCTAATAGCAAATGAAAAAGAAGCAACCCAAAATGTGTCTTCAAGAGGACATTCGGCTAGCAATGAAAACTAAGAGCACAAAACAAATTTTGGCAAGTCAAGGTTTCGGTTTCAAGAAGCAAATATGAAGAAGCTCTATTGAAATTCGGCTAACAAAAGACCAAAAAGAGAACTTTTGCTTTGACCCAAAGTGACCGAAAATGCACAAAATGCAAAGTGCATTTCGGCACTCTCCATTCCCATACTTACCAAACCGGCCACTCTCCCCCAAATCTCTCCAACATTTGGCCACCACTCCCCAAACACTCACAACCACCCATTCAAGTCACTTTGAACAAGTCTCCCTCCTAAATTCACTCTCCACCCACCATTCAAATGGGTTGACTTGGTCTATGGCAGAGTTTGAACTACCTACAACTTCTCCTCCTCCATGCCGTCAAAATGGGAGCAAAATGTGAGCATTTTGTAGCTTGAACACAGGACCTCATCCCCTGCAAGTGGCGTCACACACACAAGCTCTAAGTGGCGCCTATCCTGCCACTCCACCCGCTCATTTCTTGTGCTCAAATACACCAAAGAATACTTATAAACCCCAGCTCCTTCAGCTCCTCTCACCTAAGCCTAAAAACTAAAATTTTTCCTATCACTCAGGCATACCTCAGGCTTACAACTAAGCCCCAAAACATCAAGAACAACAGCATAGCAAGCCAAAAACATGCAAACAAAGCAATAACAAAATAACCCCTACCCCGGGATATTACAGTTCTACCCCCCTTAAAATAATTTCGACCTCGAAATTACCTGATCAAAAGAGTTGAGGGTATTGCTATCTCATCATATCCTCGGGTTCCCACGTAGCTTCTTCCACGCCATGATTCTGCCATAGTACCTTTTCCAAAGGCACAGACTTCCTACGCAGAACCTTCACATCCCGATCTAGAATCTACACAGGTTCTTCCTCCATGGTCAAATCTGGATTTATCTCGATCTCTTCCACTACTACCACATGCGATGGATCTGAACGATATCGCCGAAGCATCGAAACGTGAAATACATCATGAATCTGACTTAGCTCTGCTGGCAACTCAAGCTGGTAAGCTACCGGTCCCACTCGTCTCAGTACCTTATACGGCCCAATAAACCTCGGACTTAGCTTGCCTTTCCTTCCGAACCTCAACACTTTCTTCCATGGCGAGACCTTCAAAAAAACCTGATCCCCCACAGCAAACTCTATGTCTCTCCGCTTAAGATCGGCATAAGACTTCAGCCGGTCCGAAGCTTCCTTCAATCGAGCCTGAATCAACTTAACCTGGTCTCGGTCTATGCGACCAACTCGGGACCCAACAACTGACATTCACTTAACTCCGTCCAACATGTAGGTGAGCGACACTTCCTACCATACAACGCCTCATATGGTGCCATCTTGATGCTTGCTTGGTAACTATTGTTGTAGGCAAACTCAGCTAATGGCAGAAACTCCTCCCAACTACCTCTGAAGTCCTGAACACAACCTCTCAGCATATCCTCTAAGATCTGAATAACCTTTTCCGACTGCCCGTCCAACTGCGGGTGAAAAGCCGTGCTGAAATCCAAACGCGTACCCAGCGCCTCATGCAATGCTTTCCAGAACCTTGACGTAAACCTGGGATCCCTATCCGAGATGATCGATACTGGCACACCGTGCAGCCTCACTATCTCTGACACATACAGTTTCGCTAACTTCTGAAGTGAGTAGTCAACCTTCACCGGAATGAAGTGAGCTGATTTAGTCAGACGATCCACCACTACCCAAACTGAATCTTTCTTGCTTGGCGTAAGAGGTAATCCACTGACGAAATCCATGGTTATCCTCTCCCACTTCCACTGGGGAATCTTCACTGGCTGAAGCAACCCTGACGGCAACTGATGTTCAGCCTTGACCTGCTGACATGTCAGACACTTCCCTACAAACTCTGTCACTTCTCTCTTCAGACCCGGCCACCAAAACTGCTCTCTGAGATCCCTATACATCTTGCTACCTCCAGGATGCATAGCATATGGGCTGCTATGTACGTCCTGAAGAATCATCTGCCTCAACTCAACGTCCTTCGGCATACAAGCTCTTCCTTGAAAACACAGCACCCCATCACTAGACAAACTGTAACCTTTCAAACCACCCTCCTACACCTGTAACCTCTGCGCACTCAACACCTCATCCTCTAACTGTTTCTCCTTGATCTGCTCAACCCAAGTAGGCTTAACCTGCAACTCTGCCAGAATACTTCCGTCGTCGTACAAACTCAAATGGGCAAACATCGCTCTTAAGTCCGAAACAACCTTACAGCTCAACGCGTCTGCCACCACGTTAGCCTTGCCCGGATGATACTCAATCGAACAGTCGTAGTCCTTTAGCAACTCAATCCATCTGCGCTGCCTCAAATTCAAATCCTTCTGAGTCAAAAGGTACTTCAGACTCTTATGATCTGTGTAGACTATCGATCTCTTTCCGTACAAGTAGTGCCTCCAAATCTTCAAAGTGAAGACTACAGCCGCTAACTCCAAGTCGTGCGTCGGATAATTGACCTCATGTGGCCTCAGCTGCCGAGATGCGTAAGCCACAACCTTACCTTCCTGCATCAGCACACAACCCAAGCCCGTATGTGATGCATCGGAATACACTGTAAATTCCTTCCCTGCCTCAGGTTGAATTAGAACCGGAGCCTCAGTCAAAATCTTCTTAAGCTTATCGAAACTCTCCTGCTGTTTCTCAGTCCAAACAAATGGAATCCCTGTCCTTAACAACTTGGTCATCGGCACTGCGATCAACGAAAATCCCTCGACAAACCTTCGGTAGTATCCTGCCAAACCCAGAAAACTCCGAATCTCAGCCACTGACTTAGGCGGCTTCCAATCCAAAACTGCCTCAATCTTCCGATGATCCACTCTAATCCCCTCAGCTGACACTACATGACCCAAGAAAGTCACTTCTCTAAGCCAGAACTCGCACTTACTAAACTTAGCATAAAGCTGCTTCTCCCTCAGAATCTGCAACACCACTCGCAAATGTGCATCATGCTCCTCTTCTGTCCTTGAGTACACCAAGATGTCGTCTATGAAAACCACAACGAACTGATCCAAAAACTGCTGGAACACCCTATTCATCATATCCATAAATGTTGCCTGCGCGTTAGTCAACCCAAACGGCATTACCAGAAATTCGTAGTGCCTATACCGAGTCCGAAACGCCGTCTTGTGAATATCCGCCTCCTTTACCTTTAACTGGTGATACCCAGACCTTAAATCGTTCTTCGAGAATACTGATGCACCCTTCAGCTGATCAAACAAGTCATCTATCCGTGGCAACGGATACTTGTTTTTAATCGTCAGCTTATTCAACTGGCGGTAGTCTATACACATCCGCATCGTACCATCTTTCTTCTTGACAAAGAGTACCGGTGCTCCCCAAGGTGAAACACTTGGCCTAATAAAACCTCGATCCAACAACTCCTGGATCTGAGCCTTAAGCTCCACTAACTCCTTTGGTGCCATCCTATACGGAGCAATAGACACTGGCGCAGTTCTGGGTAACAAATCTATCCCGAACTCTACCTCACGATCCGGTGGCAAACCCGGAAGCTCCTTTGGAAACACATCCACAGATTCATTAACTGTCCGAACCTTCTCTACAGCAGACTCTTCAGCCTCCAAGGCATACACATGAACCACATACGCTTCACAGTCCTTTCTGACCATCTTCTCAGCCTTTAGAGCAGATACCACATTGGATAAGTAATTTCTCCTATTACCCATCATGACCACCTCATCACCCTCAGACGTCTTTAGAACCATGCGCTTAGCCCCGCAATCCAACCTCGCCTGGTACTTAACCAACCAGTCCATTCCAAGAATCAGATCGAACTCCCCAAACGGCAGTTCCATCAGATCAGCCACAAACACTACCCCTTGGAGTTCTAGGGGTACATCTCTATACAACTTATCTACAACTACAGAGTGACCTAGAGGGCTAATTACTGTCATCTGCCTAGAAGTAGTTTCAGAGTCTAAATCTATGGTCTCTACTATACTACTAGCAACATATGAATGCGTCGAACCCACATCAATCAAAGTAGTAAATGGAGAACCAAAGATCAAAAACGTACCGGTTATGACGTCCGGTGCGTCGACCTCCTCTCGGCGCCTCGCTGCATACACTAACCAAGGCTGTCTTGCCTCAGAACTACCCACACCTCTGCCCGGTGCTCCGCGGCCCCGACCAGAACCATTACGTCCTCTGCCATTACCACGACCCCTCTGCGGTGGCGGTCCATTATTCCTGAACTGAGTACGGCCCTGACCCTCTGACTGAATCCTAGCCAACTTACGCGGACAGTCCCTCACACGGTGATCCAATGAGCCACACTCAAAACACCCTTTTCCACCGGTCCAGCAACCTCCCAAATGAGATTTCCCACAACGGTTACACTGCGGCGGTCCCTGATTAGCAGCAACAAACCTACCAGACTGATTCGGCCCACTCTTTCTAGCCCTTTTCTGAGGATTTCCTGACGACCTAGAAGATCCAAAACTCCTCTTATGCCTGTTCCGATCCATACCTTGCCTCACAGACTCTTTAACTCCCTCAGCTACCTTAGCCTTCTCTACCAGGACAACAAACTCACGCTCCTGCTGTGAAGCAATCAGTAACCTCAATTCATCTCTCAGACCATCCTCGAAACGAACACACCTTTCGTCTTCCTGGCCACAATGCCCCTAGCATACCGACTCAGCCTCAAGAACTCGGCTCGTTCTCCGACACAGACTTACTCCCCTGAACTAACCTCAGAAATGCTTTCCGTTGCGCGTCGATGTAGCTAGCTCCAATGTACTTTTTCTGATAAGCAGCCTTGAAATAATCCCAAGTAAGATCCTCTGCTGCAGCATTGTCCCGAACCGTGAGCCACCACTGGTATGACTCATCCCGAAAAAGCGATACTATGCCCTTCAGCCTCTCCTCAGTAGTCAGGTCCAAATCATCCATAACCCGCTCTGTCGCCTCCAGGCAATACTCAGCCGTGCTGGGAGCAACACCAGAAACACCTCGAAATACCTCAGCCCGTTTGCCCGGAGTCACTCAGACACAGATTTCCTAGCTCCTGCGCCTCCACCTACTCCAGCTACCATTTCCAAAACTCACAGCATCGCCTGCGACACTGCGTCATCCCCAGTCTGATCTTGAAACTCACCACCTCCAGATGGTGGCGATACCGGTATCTCATTCTCTAACCCCTGACCAGATCCTACGGGTTCAGAAACTGTCATCCTACCTCGACCACGTCCACGACCACATCCACCTCTAGCGCTCATGACTAAAATCTCGACTTATCTAATTTAAAAGTTTTATGCATCAGTAATTATTCCACTGTTTATAAGCAAAGTCGTATGAATATTAAAGGAGCTTTGTTTCGCGAGTTCACAGGGTCCTATCAGTTTCAGTTTCTAAAGTAATCCACTATTACTAGTCATCCAATCACATCTCATCATCCTCGAAATCACAAGCAATAGTAAGAGGTACTTACCTGGGCGGATTGGTGCCGGAGACTCGATGCCATGCCTTTCAAACCATATATTTTAAAACAAAACATTTAAAAAAAACTTTTTAAAACATTTTGGGCCTCAGGCCCACAGCCGAGCCTTTGAACTTGGCTCTGATACCACAATTGTAACACCCCAAACCCGGTCAATACACCACGACTGAATCTGGTATGTTACGGGGAAAATCGCATTTGAGGGGTTTAGGTTTTCAGTTAAAAGTTTGAGGAAAACACTTTGCTAGATTTTGTACTTGTAGAAATCTTGAGCATGATTGTTTAAAACCGATAGTGCATTTGAAAATCCGGGAATTTTGAAAACTTAATTGCACATGTAAGTAAAACAAATTTATTTCATTTGGAAATCCGAGTAACTCCTTCATGTTGCTTAAAACATTTTGACTTAGTAAGAAAATGATTTCAAGTTTTAAAAACAATTGAGTTGTGTTCATTTTGATTTGCAGCGTGATTCCCAATGGTAAAGTTTAAAACATTTCGCTTTGTAGATTGAAAACCTTATCTTTCCATGTTTTAGCAAATTTTAACCCAATAATTTGTTAAAGCATATTTGAAATCTAATCCAAGCCTATAATAACAAAACATAATTTTAAAAGGCCTTTTACAATCCAACAAAACCAAACGAAAATAAGTCAAATAAAGTACCAAGTTTTAAAACAGTGCAAGTTCGATTTTATTCATGGCATGGTCACCTCGAGTCACCCCGGCCCCATGTCCGCAGTCTAAGTGTCACCTGAAATGATAAGGGAGAAGGTGAGTCGCAAGACTCAGTGCATAAATCCCCCTCCCAATATATGCAACATACTAACACACATCATAACAAAGCAATACAATTAATGCACCCGTCCTAACCATCCATAACACTTTGTCTACCCCGTGTGGTACCAAACCACTGGTGGTGCCAAACCACTGGTGACCCAAAGTCACGATATCCATCAATGTGGTGCCAAACCACTGGTGACCCAAAGTCACGAATAATCCATCTGTGGGGCTAACCCACGTGTGATACCAAATCACTGGCGACGATCCCGTATCTCAAAAGTGGGGCCAACCCATGGTGGTGTTAAACCACAGGGACAAGTCGCAATGAGGTGCCAAACCTCTGGTGTCCCAAAGACACAAATGTGATACCAAATCACTAGTGACCGTAGTCACGAATCAAATGATGGGGCCAACCCATCGTGTGATACCAAATCACTGGCGTCAATCCCGTAATATCAACCGTGGGGCCAATCCACTGTGGTGCTAAGCCACTGGGACGAGACGCTGAGGTGCCAAACCTCTGGTGCCCCAAAGACACAAATATCATCTGTGGTACCAAACCACTGGAGGTGCCAAACCTCTGGTGTCCCAAAGACACTGATATCACATTCCCCTCCTCTCATATCACCCAATATCATACCGACTCATGCAAAGTATGTAGATCATGCAAATCATGCTATCATGCTTAATGTTGCATCTCATAACACATACATCATATCAATAACAGAACTCGTAATAAAACGGACTTACCCGAATCCGTGCACATACCCCATCGGGTATCATATCAATCATCATACTGTTTTGGTCTTAATAGGCAATCAGGTTTATTAAACATATTACTAAGTAAAAAGTGTGTTAGTTTACACATCTGTTCACACGCAAGTCTTAATCCCAAAGAACCGGTCTAAATCCCTCGAATACCTTGCTCCTATAATCGGCCAAACATGAGATTAGCACCTAGACCATTCGGCCAAAACCATTAAACCAAAGGGGTTAACGTTTGAACCCTTACCTTACACTTGATTTGGTTTCCTACCAAATCCCGAACCAAACGATGGTTCTTCCTTAAGCAAACGGCACACCCTAACAAGAAGAACGATTAATCCATTGAAGACTTGACTAAATGAAACCAAAAGAATAGACTTAATACAACCAGTTCTTGCCACCACTTACCAACCAATCAACCAAAGGTGACTGCTTCACTTGATCGCCACCAAAATCCAAAGGCCCTATATTGAAATCGGTTACCAAACAATAGATTAACTTCCTCCAACCCATGCCAAAATCGGCACTTAACCAACCAAAATCAACAAGAACAAGGGAGAGGGGAAATGGTCATTCGGCCAAGCACTTACCTTCCTCTAAACCCGACTAGAACCAAGGCTAGAAGAGATCCACACCAGACCAATATTCGGCCAAGAAACCACTAGGAGAGAAGAGAGATTCGGCTAACACTTTGAACAAAAGAACAGAGGATTCGGCCTTACACAAAGAAGAAGACACAAGAGAAAGATGAAGAGAAAAGGGGTTGATATTCGGCCAATCAACAAAAATGGAACAAAAGAAGAAAAGGTACTTTCGGTTTTGAAAGAAAAAGAAAAGGAGGAAGTGTTTTGGAGAATGGAGTTTTGGCTACCAATGTTCAAGAAGGAAAGAAAGAAAATATGAGAAGGAGAGGATACTAGGTTCGGCTTAGAACAAATGAAGAAGAAAAGAAATGAAAGGGGAATGGTTCGGCTAATAGCAAATAAAAAAGAAGCAACCCAAAATGTGTTTTCAAGAGGACATTCGGCTAGCAATGAAAACTAAGAGCACAAAACAAATTTTGGCAAGTCAAGGTTTCGGTTTCAAGAAGCAAATATGAAGAAGCTCTATTGAAATTCGGCTAACAAAAGACCAAAAAGAGAACTTTTGCTTTGACCCAAAGTGACCGAAAATGCACAAAATGCAAAGTGCATTTCGGCACTCTCTATTCCCACACTTACCAAACCGGCCACTCTCCCCCAAATCTCTCCAACATTCGGCCACCACTCCCCAAACACTCACAACCACCCATTCAAATCACTTTGAACAAGTCTCCCTCCTAAATTCACTCTCCACCCACTATTCAAGTGGGTTGACTTGGTCTATGGCAGAGTTTGAACTGCCTACAACTTCTCCTCCTCCATGCCGTCAAAATGGGAGCAAAATGTGGGCATTCTGTAGCTTGAACACAGGACCTCATCCCCTGCAAGTGGCATCACACACACAAGCTCTAAGTGGAGCCTATCCTGCCGCTCCACCCGCTCATTTCTTGTGCTCAAATACACCAAAGAATACTTATAAACCCCAGCTCCTTCGGCTCTTCTCACCTAAGCCTAAAAACTAAAATTTTTCCTATCACTCAGGCATACCTCAGGCTTACAACTAAGCCCCAAAACATCAAGAACAACAGCATAGCAAGCCAAAAACATGCAAACAAAGCAACAACAAAATAACCCCTACCCCGGGATATTACAGTTCTACCCCCTTAAAATAATTTCGACCTCGAAATTACCTGATCAAAAGAGTTGAGGGTATTGCTGTCTCATCATATCCTCGGGTTCCAACGTAGCTTCTTCCACGCCATGATTCTGCCATAGTACCTTTACCAAAGGCACAGACTTCCTACGCAGAACCTTCACATCCCGATCTAAAATCTGCACAGATTCTTCCTCCATGGTCAAATCTGGATTTATCTCGATCTCTTCCACTACTACCACATGCGATGGATCTGAACGATATCGTCGAAGCATCGAAACGTGAAATACATCGTGAATCTGACTTAGCTCTGCTGGCAACTCAAGCTGGTAAGCTACCGGTCCCACTCGTCTCAGTACCTTATACGGCCCAATAAACCTCGGACTTAGCTTGCCTTTCCTTCCGAACCTCAACACTTTCTTCCATGGCGAGACCTTCAGAAAAACCTGATCCCCCACAGCAAACTCTATGTCTCTCCGCTTAAGATCGGCATAAGACTTCTGCCGATCCGAAGCTTCCTTCAATCGAGCCTGAATCAACTTAACCTGGTCTTCGGTCTCTGCAACCAACTCGGGTCCCAACAACTGACGTTCACTTAACTCCGTCCAACATGTAGGTGAGCGACACGTCCTACCATACAACGCCTCATATGGTGCCATCTTGATGCTTGCTTGGTAACTATTGTTGTAGGCAAACTCAGCTAATGGCAGAAACTCCTCCCAACTACCTCTGAAGTCCAGAACACAACCTCTCAGCATATCCTCTAAGATCTGAATAACCCTTTCCGACTGCCCATCCGACTGCGGGTGAAAAGCCGTGCTGAAATCCAAACGCGTACCCAGCGCCTGATGCAACGCTTTCCAGAACCTTGACGTAAACCTGGGATCCCTATCCGAGATGATCGATATTGGCACACCGTGCAGCCTCACTATCTCTAACACATACAGCTTCGCCAACTTCTGAAGTGAGTAGTCAACCTTCACCGAAATGAAGTGAGCTGATTTAGTCAGACGATCACCACTACCCAAACTGAATCTTTCTTGCTTGGCGTAAGAGGTAATCCACTGACGAAATCCATGGTTATCCTCTCCCACTTCCACTGGGGAATCTTCACTGGCTGAAGCAACCCTGACGGCAACTGATGTTCAGCCTTGACCTGCTGACATGTCAGACACTTCCCTACAAACTCTATCACTTCTCTCTTCAGACCCGGCCATCAAAACTGCTCTCTGAGATCCCTATACATCTTGCTACCTCCAGGATGCAAAGCATACGGGCTGCTATGTGCGTCCTGAAGAATCATCTGCCTCAACTCAACGTCCTTCGGCATACAAGCTCTTCCTTGAAAACACAGCACCCCATCACTAGAAAAACTGTAACCTTTCAAACCACCCTCCTGCACCTGTAACCTCTGCGCACTCAACACCTCATCCTCTAACTGTTTCTCCTTGATCTGCTCAACCCAAGTAGGCTTAACCTGCAACTCTGCCAGAATACTTCCGTCGTCGTACAAACTCAAATGGGCAAACATCGCTCTTAAGTCCGAAACAACCTTACGGCTCAACGCGTCTGCCACCACGTTAGCCTTGTCCGGATGATACTCAATCTAACAGTCGTAGTCCTTTAGCAACTCAATCCATCTGCGCTGCCTCAAATTCAAATCCTTCTGAGTCAAAAGGTACTTCAGACTCTTGTGATCTGTGTAGACTATCGATCTCTCTCCGTACAAGTAGTGCCTCCAAATCTTCAAAGCGAAGACTACAGCCGCTAACTCCAAGTCGTGCGTGGATAATTGACCTCATGTGGCCTCAGCTACCGAGATGCGTAAGCCACAACCTTACCTTCCTGCATCAGCACACAACCCAAGCCCGTATGTGATGCATCGCAATACACTGTAAATTCTTTCCCTGCCTCAGGTTGAATTAGAACCGGAGCCTCAGTCAAAATCTTCTTAAGCTTATCGAAACTCTCCTGCTGTTTCTCAGTCCAAACAAATGGAATCCCTGTCCTTAACAACTTGGTCATCGGCGCTGCGATCAACGAAAATCCCTCGACAAACCTTCGGTAGTATCCTTCCAAACCCAGAAAACTCTGAATCTCAGCCACTGACTTAGGCGGCTTCCAATCCAAAACTGCCTCAATCTTCCGATGATCCACTCTAATCCCCTCAGCTGACACTACATGACCCAAGAAAGTCACTTCTCTAAGCCAGAACTCGCACTTACTAAACTTAGCATAAAGCTGCTTCTCCCTCAGAATCTGCAGCACCACTCGCAAATGTGCATCATGCTCCTCTTCTGTCCTTGAGTACACCAAGATGTCGTCTATGAAAACCACAACGAACTGATCCAGAAACTGCTGGAACACCCTATTCATCATATCCATAAATGCTGCCGGCGCGTTAGTCAACCCAAATGGCATTACCAGAAATTCGTAGTGCCCATACCGAGTCCGAAACGCCGTCTTGTGAATATCCGCCTCCTTTACCTTTAACTGGTGATACCCAGACCTTAAATCGATCTTCGAGAATACCGATGCACCCTTCAGCTGATCAAACAAGTCATCTATCTGTGGCAACGGATACTTGTTTTTAATCGTCAGCATATTCAACTGGCGGTAGTCTATACACATCCGCATCGTACCATCTTTCTTCTTGGCAAAGAGTACCGGCGCTCCCCAAGGTGAAACACTTGGCCTAATAAAACCTCGATCCAACAACTCCTGGATCTGAGCCTTAAGCTCCACTAACTCCTTTGGCGCCATCCTATACGGAGTAATAGACACTGGCGCAGTTCCGGGTAACAAATCTATCCCGAACTCTACCTCACGATCCGGTGGCAAACCCGGAAGCTCCTTTGGAAACACATCCACAAATTCATTAACTGTCCGAACCTTCTCTACAGTAGACTCTTTATCCTCCAAGGCATACACATGAACCACATACGCTTCACAGCCCTTTCTGACCATCTTCTCAGCCTTCAGAGCAGATACCACATTGGATAAGTAATTTCTCCTATTACCCATCATGACCACCTCATCACCCTCAGACGTCTTTAGAACCATGCGCTTAGCCACGCAATCCAACCTCGCCTGGTACTTAACCAACCAGTCCATTCCAAGAATCAGATCGAACTCCCCAAACGGCAGTTCCATCAGATCAGCCACAAACACTACCCCTTGGAGTTCTAGGGGTACATCTCTATACAGCTTATCTATAACTACAGAGTGACCTAGAGGGCTAATTACTGTCATCTGCCTAGAAGTAGTTTCAGAGTCTAAATCCATGGTCTCTACTATACTACTAGCAACATATGAATGCGTCGAACCCACATCAATCAAAGTAGTAAATGGAGAACCAAAGATCAAAAACGTACCGGTTATGACGTCCGGTGCGTCGCCCTCCTCTCGGCGCCTTGCTGCATATACTAACCCAGGCTGTCTTGCCTCAGAACTAACCACACCTCTGCCCGGTGCTCCGCGGCCCCGACCAGAACCATTACCTCCTCTGCCATTACCACGACCCCTCTGCGGTGGCGGTCCATTATTCCTGAACTGAGTACGGCCCTGACCCTCTGACTGAATCCTAGCCAACTTACGCGGACAGTCCCTCACACGGTGATCCAATGAGGCACACTCAAAACACCCTTTTCCACCGGTCCAGCAACCTCCCCAATGAGATTTCCCACAACGGTTACACTGCGGAGGTCCCTGATTAGTAGCAACAAACCTACCAGACTGATTCGGCCCACTCTATCTAGCCCTTTTCTGAGGATTACCTGACGACCCAGAAGATCAAAAACTCCTCTTATGCCTGTTCCGATCCATACCTTGCCTCACAAACTCTTTAACTCCCTCAGCTACCTTAGCCTTCTCTACCAGGACAGCAAACTCACGCTCCTACTGTGGAGCAATCAGCAACCTCAATTCATCTCTCAGACCATCCTCGAAACGAACACACCTTTCGTGTTCCGTGGCCACAATGCCCCTAGCATACCGACTCAGCCTCAAGAACTCTGCCTCGTACTCCGACACAGACTTACTCCCCTGAACTAACCTCAGAAATGCTTTCCGTTGCGCGTCGATGTAGCTAGCTCCAACGTACTTTTTCTGATAAGCAGCCTTGAAATAATCCCAAGTAAGATCCTCTGCTGCAGCACTGTCCCGAATTGTGAGCCACCACTGGTATGACTCATCCCGAAGAAGCGATACTATGCCCTTCAGCTTCTCCTCAGCAGTCAGGTCCAAATCATCCATAACCTGCTCTGTCGCCTCCAGGCAATACTCAGCCGTGCTGGGAGCAACACCAAAAACACCTCGAAATACCTCAGCCCCGTTTGCCTGGAGTCGCTCAGACACAGATTTCCTAGCTCCTGCGCCTCCACCTACTCCAGCTACCCTTTCCAAAACTCGCAGCATCGCCTGCGACACTGCGTCATCCCCAGTCTGATCTTGAAACTCACCACCTCCAGCTGGTGGCGGTACCTGTATCTCATTCTCTGACCCCTCACCAGATCCTACGGGTTCAGAAACTGTCATCCTACCTTGACCACGTCGACGACCACATCCACCTCTAGCGCTCATGACTAAAATCTCGACTTATCTGATTTAAAAGTTTTATGCATCAGTAATTATTCCACTGTTTATAAGCAAAGTCTTATGAATATTAAAGGAGCTTTGTTTCGCGAGTTCACAGGGTCCTATCAGTTTCAGTTTCTAAAGTAATCCACTATTACTAGTCATCCAATCACATCTCATCATCCTCGAAATCACAAGCAATAGTAAGAGGTACTTACCTGGGCGGATTAGTGCCGAAGACTCGATGCCATGCCTTTCAAACCATATATTTTAAAACAAAACACTTAAAACAAACTTTTTAAAACATTTTGGGCCTCAGGCCCACAGCCGAGCCTTTGAACTTGGCTCTGATACCACAATTGTAACACCCCAAACCCGGTCAATACACCACGACCGAATCTGGTATGTTACGGGGAAAATCGCATTTGAGGGTTTTAGGTTTTCAGTTAAAAGTTTGAGAAAAATACTTTGCTAGATTTTGTACTTGTAGAAATCTTGAGCATGATTGTTTAAAACTGATAGTGCATTTGAAAATCCGGGAATTTTGAAAACTTAATTGCACATGTAAGTAAAACAAATTTATTTCATTTGGAAATCCGAGTAACTCCTTCATGTTGCTTAAAACATTTTGACTTAGTAAGAAAATGATTTCAAGTTTGAAAAACAATTGAGTTGTGTTCATTTTGATTTGCAGCGTGATACCCGATGGTAAAGTTTAAAACATTTCGTTTTGTAGATTGAAAACCTTATCTTTCCATGTTTTAGCAAATTTTAACCCAATAATTTGTTAAAGCATATTTGAAATCCAATCCAAGCCTATAATAACAAAACATAATTTTAAAAGGCCTTTTACAATCCAACAAAACCAAACGAAAATAAGTCAAATAAAGTACCAAGTTTTAAAATAGTGCAAGTTCGATTTTATTCATGGCATGGTCACCTCGAGTCCACCCCGGCCCCATGTCCGCAGTCTAAGTGTCACCTGAAATGATAAGGGAGAAGGTGAGTCGCAAGACTCAGTGCATAAATCCTCCTCCCCATATATGCAACATACTAACACACATCATAACAAAGCAATACAACTAATGCACCCGTCCTAACCATCCATAACACCTTGTCTACCCCGTATGGTACCAAACCACTGGTGGTGCCAAACCACTGGTGACCCAAAGTCACGATATCCATCAATGTGGTGCCAAACCACTGGTGACCCAAAGTCACGAATAATCCATTTGTGGGGCCAACCCACGTGTGATACCAAATCACTGGCGACGATCCCGTATCTCAAAAGTGGGGCCAACCCACGGTGGTGTTAAACCATAGGGACAAGTCGCAATGAGGTGCCAAACCTCTGGTGTCCCAAAGACACAAATGTGATACCAAATCACTGGTGACCGTAGTCACGAATCAAATGATGGGGCCAACCCATCGTGCCAACTTACCGATTGCTTAACAGAGAACGAAGGCTCCTCTTGCTTGCCTCAAAAATCCAATTGTCCTATAACAAGAGTCGATTAAACATAAGAGATTAATACCCCTCCACCAAAGCTGAGATCGACCCTTTAACCAACTCAAATCGATTAAGAATAAGAAAGAACATAAATGACCATTCGGCCATGGATTTACCAACCTCCGAACGATTGAAGCAAGAACCCAACACACTATATTCGGCCACCCAACACTAGAAGAGAACCACAAGAGATTCGGCCAAGACTTGTGCCAAAAGAAGAATAAAGATTCGGCCAAGGTTTTGAGAAGAGAAGAAAGAAAAATGGAAAAGTGGTAGGTGCTTTTCGGTTTTGAGATGAAAAGAAATGGAAGGAGTGAATGGGAATTTTCGGTTTAGGCAAGGTAAATTTCGGCTTTAGTGTTTCAAAAGGGAAGAAAAAAAATATGAGATATGAGAAGAAGGAATACTAGTTTCGGTTTGCACAAAATAGAGAAGAGGAAGATAGGAAGGAAAGCATTCGGCCAACAACCCAAATGTAGAAGACAAAGTGCAAAAGAAATTCGGCAAGTACACCTTTTGACTTACGGTTTTAGGAAGCAAAGAAAACAAAATAATGAGAGAAGACCAATGGAATTTCGGCTAACAAAAGACTAAGGAGAACTTTTGCTCTTGACTCAAAAAGTGACCGAACACCCCCAAAAATGCCAAAATGCATTCGGCTAGCACCTACCCACACTAAGCCGTCCACTTCCCCAACACACACCCCACAAATTCGGCCAAATCCCCCCATGCACTCCCATCCCCACATTCAAACAACAAGACCAAGTCTTTCTCCTAAAGTTCCTCTCCACCTTGCATTTGAATGTGAAGACTTGGTCCAAGTAGAATCCAAATTGCTCTCAACCTCTTCCTCCATGCCGTCCCAAAATGAAGCCAAAATGAAGACTCTGCAGCTCGAACACTAGACCTCCACCACATGTAGATGACGCCACACCAAGCTCCCCATGTAACGCATGCTTGCCACTAAGCTAGCTCCTCTTTTGTGCAACAAAACCACAAAGAAAACTCTTAAACCCCAGCTTCCTCAGCCCCCTTCACTTAACACCCAAAACCAAAATTTCCCCATTCACTCAGGCAAACTCCTAGCCCACAATTAAGCCCCTAAAACACCGAAATAGCAACACAGCACACTAAACACATGCAATAACATGCAACAACAAAATAGCCCCTAACCCGGGATATTACAGTTCTACCCCCCTTAAAAATAATTTCGGCCTCGAAATTACCTGGTCAGAAGAGTTGCGGGTATTGCTGTCTCATCATATCCTCGGGTTCCCACGTAGCTTCTTCTACGCCATGATTCCGCCAAAGTACCTTAACCAAAGGCACAGACTTTCTACGCAAAACCTTCACATCCCGATCTAGAATCTGCACAGGTTCTTCTTCCATAGTCAAGTCTGGATTTACCTCTATCTCTTCCACCGCTACCACATGTGACGGATCTGAACGATAACGCCGAAGCATCGAAACGTGAAAAACATCGTGAATCTGACTAAGCTCTGCTGGCAACTCAAGCTGATACACCACTGGTCCAACTCGTCTCAGTACCTTATACGGTCCAATAAACCTCGGACTTAGCTTGCCTTTCTTCCCGAACCTCAACACCTTCTTCCAAGGTGAGACCTTCAAAAAAACTCGATCCCCCACAGCAAACTCTATGTCTCTCCGCTTAAGATCGGCATAAGACTTCTGCCGGTCCGAAGCTTCCTTTAATCGAGCCTGAATCACTTTAACCTTGCCTTCAGTCTCAGCTACTAACTCGGGTCCCAACAACTGACGTTCACCTAACTCCGTCCAACATGTAGGTGAGCGACACTTCCTACCATACAATGCTTCATACGGTGCCATCTTGATGCTCGCTTGATAACTGTTGTTGTAAGCAAACTCAGGTAATGGTAGAAATTCCTCCCAACTACCTCTGAAGTCCAGAACACAACCTCTCAGCATATCTTCCAAGATCTGAATAACCCTTTCTGATTGACCGTCAGACTGCGGGTGAAAAGCCGTGCTAAAATCCAAACCCGTACCCAAAGCCTGATGCAACGCTTTCCAGAACCTTGACGTAAATCTGGGATCCCTATCCGAGATTATCGAAGCTGGCACACCGTGCAACCTCACTATCTCTGAAACATACAACTTCACTAGCTTCTGAAGCGAATAGTCAACCCTCACCGGAATGAAGTGAGCTGATTTAGTCAGTCGATCCACCACTACCCAAACTGAATCTTTCTTGCTTGGCGTAAGCGGTAACCCACTGACGAAATCCATGGTTATCCTTTCCCACTTCCACTGAGGAATCTTCACAGACTGAAGCAAACCCGACGGCAACTGATGTTCAGCCTTGACCTACTGACAAGTCAGACACTTCCCAACAAACTCTGTCACCTCTTTCTTCAAGCCAGGCCACCAAAACTGCTCTCTAAGATCCCTATACATCTTGCTACCTCCAGGATGCATAGCATAAGGACTGCTATGTGCGTCCTGAAGAATCCTTTGCCTCAGCTCAACATCTTTAGGCATACAAGCCTTACCTTGGAAACATAGGACCTCATCACTAGACAAGCTGTAACCCTCCAAACCACCATCCTGCACTTGTAACCTTCGCGCACTCAGAACCTCATCCAATAACTGTTTCTCTCTGATCTGCTCAACCCAAGTAGGCTTAACCTGCAGCTCTGCCAGAATACTCCCGTCGTCATACAAGCTCAAATGGGCAAACAAAGCTCTTAAGTCCGAAACAACCTTACGGCTTAACGCATCTGCCACCACGTTAGCCTTGCCCGGATGATACTCAATCGAACAGTCGTAATCTTTCAGCAACTCCACCCATCTGCTCTGCCTCAAATTCAAATCCTTCTGAGTCAGAAGATACTTCAGACTCTTATGATCTGTGAAGACTATCGATCTCTCTCCGTACAAGTAGTGCCTCCAAATCTTTAAGGCGAAGACCACAGCCGCTAGCTCCAAGTCATGCGTCGGATAGTTGACCTCATGTGGCCTCAGCTGCCGAGAAGCGTAAGCCACAACCTTACCTTCTTGCATCAGCACACAACCCAAGCCCGTATGTGATGCATCGCAATAAACTGTGAATTCCTTACCAGCCTCAGGTTGAATTAAAACCGGAGCCTCAGTCAAAATCTTCTTTAACTTATCGAAGCTTTCCTGCTGTTTCTCAGTCCATACAAACGGAACTTCTTTCCTCAGTAACTTGGTCATCGGCGCTGCTATCAACGAGAAACCCTCAACAAACCTTCGGTAGTATCCGGCCAAACCCAAAAAACTCTGAATCTCAGCCACTGACCTAGGCGGCTTCCAATCCAAAACTGCCTCAATCTTACGAGGATCTACTCGAATCCCCTCAGCCGACACTACATGACCCAAGAAAGTCACTTCTCTAAGCCAGAACTCGCATTTACTGAACTTAGCATAGAGTTGCTTTTCCCTCAGAATCTGCAGCACCACTCTCAAATGCGCATCATGCTCTTCCTCTGTCCTTGAGTACACCAAAATGTCGTCTATGAAAACCACGACGAACTGATCTAGATACTGCTGGAACACCCTATTCATCATATCCATAAACGCTGCCGGTGCGTTAGTCAACCCGAACGGCATTACCAGAAATTCGTAGTGCCCATACCGAGTCCGAAACGTTGTTTTATGGATATCAGCCTCCTTAACCTTTAACTGGTGATACCCAGACCTCAAGTCGATCTTCGAAAATACCGCAGCGCCCTTCAGCTGATCAAACAAATCATCTATCCGTGGCAACGGATACTTGTTTTTAATCGTCAGCTTATTCAACTGGCGGTACTCTATACACATCCGCATCGTGCCATCTTTCTTCTTGACAAAGAGTACCGGCGCGCCCCACGGCGAAACACTTGGCCTGATAAAACCCCGATCCAATAACTCCTGGATCTGAGCCTTAAGCTCCACCAATTCCTTTGGCGCCATCCTATACGGAGCGATAGACACTGGCGCAGTCCCGGGTAACAGATCTATCCCGAACTCTACCTCACGATCTGGCGGCAAACCCGGAAGCTCCTCAGGAAACACATCAGCAAATTCCTTAACAGTACGAACCTTCTCTACAGCAGACTCTTTAGCCTCCAAGGCATACACATAAACTACATACGCTTCACAGCCCTTCCTGACCATCTTCTCTGCTTTCAGAGCAGATACCACATTTGATAAGTAATCCCTCCTATTACCTATCATAGCCACCTCATCACCCTCAACCGTCTTAAGAACCATGCGCTTGGCCGCGCAATCCAATCTCGCCTGGTACTTGACCAACCAATCCATCCCAAGAATCAGATCGAACTCCCCAAACGGCAGTTCCATCAGATCAGCAGCAAACACTACCCCTTGGAGTTCTAGGGGTACCTCTCTAAACAATTTATCTACTACTACAGAGTGACCTAGAGGGCTAATCACAGTCATTTGCCTAGAAGATATCTCAGAGTCTAAATCCATGGTCTCTACTATACTACTGGCAACATAAGAATGCGTTGAACCCACATCAATCAAAGCAGTATAAGGAGAACCAAAGATCAAGAACGTACTGGTTATGACGTCCGGTGCGTCGCCCTCCTCTCGGCGCCTCGCAGCATACACTAATCCAGGCTGTCTGGCCTCAGAACTACCCACACCTCTGCCCGGTGCTCCACGACCCCGACCAGAACCATTACCACCTCTGCCATTACCACGGCCCCTCTGCGGTGGCGGTCCATTACCTCTGAACTGATTACGGCCCTGACTCTCAGACTGAATCCTGGCCAACCTACGCGGACAATCCCTCACGCGGTGCTCCAGAGAACCACACTCAAAGCAACTTTTTCCCCCAGTCCAACAACCACCCCAATGAGATTTCCCACACTGATTGCACTGCGGCGGTCCATGCCTAGCAGCAACAAACCTAGCAGGCTGATTCGGCCCACTCGGTCTAGCCCTCTTCTGCGGATTACCCGACGACCCAGAAGACCCAAAGCTCCTCTTGTTCCTATTTCTGTCCATACCCTGCCTCACTGACTCCTTAACACCCTCGGCTACCTTAGCCTTCTCAACTAATACAGCAAACTCGCGCTCCTGCTGTGGAGCAATCAGCAGTCTCAACTCGTCTCGCAGACCATCCTCGAAACGAACACACCTCTCATGCTCAGTGGCCACAATGCCCCTGGCATACCTACTCAGCTTCAGGAACTCAGCCTCGTACTCAGAAACAGATTTACTCCCCTAAACAAGCCTCAGAAATGCCTTTCGCTGAGAGTCAATGTAACTAGCTCCGATGTATTTCTTTTGATATGCAGCCCTGAAATAATCCCATGACAAATCCTCTGCTGCCACACTGTCCCGAACCGTGAGCCACCACTGATATGACTCATCCCGAAGAAGCGATACGATGCCCTTCAGCTTCTCTTCAGCTGTCAAGTCCAGATCATCCATGATCCACTCAGTTGCCTCCAGCCAATATTCACCAGATACACCTTGAAAGAATTCGGCCCCGTTTGCCCGGAGTCGCTCAGGAACAGATTTCCTAACTCCTGCACCTCCACCTACCCCAGCTACCCTTTCCAACACTCGCAACATCGCCTGTGACACTGCGTCATCACCAGTCTGATCTTGGAACTCACCTCCAGCTGGTGGCGGAACCGTTATCTCATTTTCTGACCCTTGACCAGATCCTACGGGCTCAGAAATTGTCATTCTACCCCTACCTCTACCACGAGTATTACGACCACGTCCGCCTCGAGTGCTCATGACTAAACTTTCTACGTATCTGATTAAGAATTTTATGCATCAGTATTTATTCCACTGTTTTAAAGCAAGTCTTATGAATATTAAAGAGGATTTGTTCTCGCGAGTTCACAGAATCCTATCGGTTCCAATCTCTAAAGTAGCATACTATTGCTATTCATCAGATCATATCACATCCAATCAAATCACAAAGAATAGTTCGGGGTACTTACCTGGGCGAACGGGTGCCGGAGACTCGGTGCCATGCCTTTCCAACCATACTCTAAGAACAAAGACTAACAAAACAATCTTTTGAAAACATTTTGGGCCTCAGGCCCACAGCCGAGCCTTTGAACTTGGCTCTGATACCACAATTGTAACACCCCAAACCCGGACAAGACACCACGTCTGAATCTGGTATGTTACGGGGAAAAACGTTTTTGAGTGATCAGATTTTTCGTTTAAAAGCGGGGTGAAAACATAGTGAACTTGAAGAAAATTGGAGTAGGCTTGTTTGAAATCAAATGGTGCATTTGAGACCCGGAGATTTTGAAAACTTATCCAAAGTGTGTAGTTAAAAACGAGTTGATTTCATTTAATAATTCCAATAGTTTCTTAGTGCTACTTAAAACATTTTTTGACTTAGCAGAGAATCGAGTTTGATTTGAAAATCATTTAAGTTTACTTAATATAAAAACATTGTGTAATACCCGATGGTATAATTTAAAACACATTGCGTTATAATTTTGAAACATCATCTTTCCAAATTTTTAGTAAAATTTCATACCAAGTTATTTTGTTAAGCATGTTAAGAATCTAATTAAAACATAACCATCATAAAACATAAATTAAAGGCCTTTTACAAATCCAAATTAAAAACCCAAATAAAAATAAATAAGCTAAAGTACCCAAATTGGATAGTCTGAGCAAAACTTTATTTAGCATGGCATGAGCACCCCGAGTCCATCACGGCTCCAAGTCCGCGTCTACGAGTCACCTGAAATGTCAAAGGAGAGGGTGAGTCGAATGACTCAGTGCATAAATCCCGCTCCCGTTAAAACAACATACTAACACACATCATACATAGCAACATGATTAATGCAACCCGATCCTAACCATCCGTATCACCTTTTCTACCCCGTGTGGTACCAAACCACTGGTGGTGCCAAACCACTGGTGACCCAAAGTCACGATATCCATAAGTGTGGTGCCAAACCACTGGTGACGTATAGTCACAATGTGTTACCAAAACACTGGTGACCGAAGTCACAAATCCATTGATGGGGCCAACCCATCGTGTGATACCAAATCACTAGCAGACAATCCCATATCTCAAGTGGGGCCAACCCACGGTGGTGTCAAACCACAGGGACGAGTCGCAATGAGGTGCCAAACCTCTGGTGTCCCAAAGACACAATGTGGTACCAAACCACTGGTGACCGTAGTCACGATAATCGAGTGATGGGGCCAACCCATCGTGTGATACCAAATCACTTGCGTCAATCCTGTATAATCAACTGTGGGGCCAACCCACCGTGGTACTAAGCCACTGGGACGAGACGCTGAGGTGCCAAACCTCTGGTGACCCAAAGTCACAAAATATCGCTGTGGTACCAAACCACTGGAGGTGCCAAACCTCTAGTGTCCCAAAGACACAGTGTCCCAAAGACACGGATATCATCATATCCTCCCTCCACTCATATCACCCATTATCATGCCATACTCATGTGATCATGCATATCATACAAGTCATACATATCATGCTATCATGTTTAACATCATATCCATATCACATACATCCATACTCATGGTACCATATAGATCATCAGCAAGCTCATAACAATACTGACTTACCCGAGTCCAAGGTCATATGTAACATCCCCAAACCCGGCCCATTCACTACGACCGAATCTGGTTATGTTAGTGCGAAAAGACGGTTGAAAAACTTTTGCCTTGGAATAAACATGGAAATATTCTAACTTTTGAGTATAGTGTTTATTGGGAAAAGTATAAGTAAATCTTTTGTCGTTATAAAATATTATAAAAAACCCAAAATTAAACTTTAGCATATAAGCATGCTGTTTAAAATGAAATCATCCTTCACAAAGTATTTGATTTAAACAAACCATATTAAAATTAATAATAAAGTAATTCCTAAAATAAATGAACAACAAAAAGGCCTTATTACACCAATATTTAATAGATCAATACTTAGTATAAATAAACTAAAAAAAATATTTGAATTCTTCTTTCTGCATGGGCCACCTCGTGTCCTCTCCGAACCCGATCCAACTACGCGTCACCTGAAATGGTTAATGAAAGAGTGAGTCCACTGACTCAGTGCATAACCACAACACATATTTCCATCCGTATGGGCTTGGCCCATACCCACACAGCCATCGAAACAAATCATGCAAGAATGCATCTCAGCCCAACCCATTGTCCAACCGTACACCAACCTTAGCAGACTCCCCGCCTAAGGCCGTGGCTAATCCACCGATCACATTGTGATCCATAACATCTTACCTTGGCAAGCTCGCTGCTCAAGGCCGTGGCTGAGCCACCGATCAACCCAAGTGATCCAATATCGTAATCTGTCTACGGTGATGCACATAGCAATCAACCGCCGAGATGGGCACCGAGCCAACACCTCCCTTGAGGTAGCACACAGCAAATCCCCAAGCGCTAATGTAGCCGAAGCTATCATTAGACCACGTACAACTTGTGTACTCTTCCTCCTTCATCCAATCAAGCCCCACCTCATGCAAATATGTAGATGCAACATGTTAAGTCATCATATCACATAAGTATATAAATATTTATACATACATAAATACATCACAAATAGTCTTACCATCACCAGTTCTCATCACTTATGCCATTATAAACGGCTTCCACACATAATACACATGTAACAAGTTAGCAACCAAAACCACAGAAATAGTGCGATGATTACGCACCTAAATGATACCAAAACCCGAAACGCTACTTCTGCTTCTGCACCCGCAGACTAACGGACTTACGAAAGGTTCCCAGCGATAGGCTCTTCTCCCCTACAATCGGCCTTGCTAACCACTACCCTTTGCTCTAACAAGAATCCACCACCACCAGGAAGTTCGGCTCAGGGACTTGCAAAAGTGGAGTAAGAGAATAAATGGTGATTCGGCAATGACTCTAAAATGGTGTTGAGATATTCGGAAATGGCAGGCTTTTAAGGGTGATTTCGGTTTGAAGCAAGGTAAAAGAAAAGGGGTGAAGGGAGAGGGGAAAATGGATAAGCCAACTTCCGGCTTTGGCTACAACAAAATGAAAGGAAAAGAAAGGGTGTTCTTGACTTATTTTCGGCAAGAGACTAAGGGAAAATAAAATAGAAGAAGCAAGAACTTTTAGTGAGGGAGAAAGCAAATGGTGAATGAACAATGAGCACCTCCCCCCTATTTATAATATTCGGCCAAGCTACAACCCCCCCAAAAAAAATCCCTCAAATCTCTCCTACAACACCTCCCTTCCCTTCATTCAAAAATATTTGAAAAAGTCAACCTACCTAGCCAAATTCAAAAAGCAAAGACCAAGTCTTTGTCCATCTTTTAAGCCTCCCAAAACCGTCCAACACTCTACCTAGATGACGCAAAAACAAAGCCCCCTGCTGCCCTTGCGAATCGAACACTGGCCCCCCTTTCCCTTGCACCTGAGGCGTCACCTTGCCAAGCTCTTAGTGGCGCCTCCCTTGCCACTCAAGCTGCCCAATCTTTGTGTCTAATTCACCCAAATAATTCTCTTAAGACACCCACAACCAAGCTCCCCCCTTTTAGCCCCTAAAACTAAAAATTTACCAAAGCAACCTACCTCCACCTAGGGTTCTCAGGACCCCTAAAACTAACCCAAACACACACTAAAGTGTGCCAACACCCGAGCTAAGCACCAAAAGCCTAACCCCTAAAACCGGGGTGTTACAATGCTACCCTCCTTAAAATAATTTCGTCCCCGAAATTACTTAGCTAACGAACATCTGTACAACCTATCTTACCACCTTCGCTTATGCTGCGCAACTCTGATTAACAAGTTTTATGCATTAGAAATTCTTGTTTCACTGTTTTATCCACGAGCAATTTTATGCAATGAAGTTTCCGAGAGTAGTTCTTTCGAGCAATCAAGTTCCACTTCCTACCCAGGGATAATTTCGTCATTTTTCCTAGAGAGGGGTATTTCGGTAATAACTCAGGGTCAATTTTGAAAATAGTTTTCTAACTTAAAGATATCTCAAAATTTACAAAGTCACAGGGGTTATCTTGAAAAATTTTGTTTCAAATCGGATGTGTTGCAAAATTTTCAGAGGTCAGGGTTATTTCAGTAATTTTGAAAGTCACGGCATTTTTTTGTAAATTCTCCAAATCGGAATATCACAATATTTCACAAAAATAGAATTTTCTGACATTTGATAAAATAGGATTATTTCAGTAAAAGTCGAGAGAAATTTGAGAATTTAGAAACCAAGGGCATTTCGGTAATTTTGTCAACCAGGGGTATTTTCGTAAATTTCCAAAAATCAGAGTATCCTAATATTTTGAAAACTCGGATTTTAGTATTTTGCAAAGTAAAGAGCATTTTATCAAAATTTGAGGGTAGTACCGTAATTTTGCAATACAGGGGCGTTTTGGTAATTTTGCCACTAAGGGCATTTTGGTAATTTTGTAAATCGAAAGAAAAACGTCCTTCAAAATCAGATTTAAGGTTTCATAAACCAGAGGGGAAATTTTGAAAAATTTTAAAACAGGGAATTTTAGAAAACAGCAAGGCTAATTCCCTTTCGGGTTTTAATAATCGGTTTAGCCTATGAACAAGTCCTCTTGGTTAAGGTGAACCGTAGCTACGCACCAGGTAGGATTCCTGCGAAGAGGAGGTGAGTCACGAGGACTGCTTAAATACCTAGCTCTTCCGGATCCAATCCTAGACATGCGCACCCAGGTTGCCACACCTTAACTCGGCGACTTACTTCACAAGTTTGTTTAAGAGCTTTAAGTCTTATGCATGTGTTTGAGTAGACTAATCCTAGGGTCCAACAGATCCTATTATTCTATTCTACGAGCCCAAACTAAGCCCAAATCAAAGCCCATAATAAATCACACAAATAAAAACACTTCAAGAGCTAGAAGTACTTACCTGGTGGACTTCGGGCCGGAGACACAGGTGCCATGCCGGAGTAACCTGAAAACTTTTTATAAAAGCCCATTTTATCCAAATAGTCCATTTTGAACCTTGTTTCGGGCCCAAAAACCCTCAAAGCCGAGTTTTGAACCGAGCTCTGATACCAAACTGTAACATCCCCAAACCCGGCCCATTCACTACGACCGAATCTGGTTATGTTAGTGCGAAAAGACGGTTGAAAAACTTTTGCCTTGGAATAAACATGGAAATATTCTAACTTTTGAGTATAGTGTTTATTGGGAAAAGTATAAGTAAATCTTTTGTCGTTATAAAATATTATAAAAAACCCAAAATTAAACTTTAGCATATAAGCATGCTGTTTAAAATGAAATCATCCTTCACAAAGTATTTGATTTAAACAAACCATATTAAAATTAATAATAAAGTAATTCCTAAAATAAATGAACAACAAAAAGGCCTTATTACACCAATATTTAATAGATCAAATACTTAGTATAAATAAACTAAAAAAAAATATTTGAATTCTTCTTTCTGCATGGGCCACCTCGTGTCCTCTCCGAACCCGATCCAACTACGCGTCACCTGAAATGGTTAATGAAAGAGTGAGTCCACTGACTCAGTGCATAACCACAACACATATTTCCATCCGTATGGGCTTGGCCCATACCCACACAGCCATCGAAACAAATCATGCAAGAATGCATCTCAGCCCAACCCATTGTCCAACCGTACACCAACCTTAGCAGACTCCCCGCCTAAGGCCGTGGCTAATCCACCGATCACATTGTGATCCATAACATCTTACCTTGGCAAGCTCGCTGCTCAAGGCCGTGGCTGAGCCACCGATCAACCCAAGTGATCCAATATCGTAATCTGTCTACGGTGATGCACATAGCAATCAACCGCCGAGATGGGCACCGAGCCAACACCTCCCTTGAGGTAGCACACAGCAAATCCCCAAGCGCTAATGTAGCCGAAGCTATCATTAGACCACGTACAACTTGTGTACTCTTCCTCCTTCATCCAATCAAGCCCCACCTCATGCAAATATGTAGATGCAACATGTTAAGTCATCATATCACATAAGTATATAAATATTTATACATACATAAATACATCACAAATAGTCTTACCATCACCAGTTCTCATCACTTATGCCATTATAAACGGCTTCCACACATAATACACATGTAACAAGTTAGCAACCAAAACCACAGAAATAGTGCGATGATTACGCACCTAAATGATACCAAAACCCGAAACGCTACTTCTGCTTCTGCACCCGCAGACTAACGGACTTACGAAAGGTTCCCAGCGATAGGCTCTTCTCCCCTACAATCGGCCTTGCTAACCACTACCCTTTGCTCTAACAAGAATCCACCACCACCAGGAAGTTCGGCTCAGGGACTTGCAAAAGTGGAGTAAGAGAATAAATGGTGATTCGGCAATGACTCTAAAATGGTGTTGAGATATTCGGAAATGGCAGGCTTTTAAGGGTGATTTCGGTTTGAAGCAAGGTAAAAGAAAAGGGGTGAAGGGAGAGGGGAAAATGGATAAGCCAACTTCCGGCTTTGGCTACAACAAAATGAAAGGAAAAGAAAGGGTGTTCTTGACTTATTTTCGGCAAGAGACTAAGGGAAAATAAAATAGAAGAAGCAAGAACTTTTAGTGAGGGAGAAAGCAAATGGTGAATGAACAATGAGCACCTCCCCCCTATTTATAATATTCGGCCAAGCTACAACCCCCCCCAAAAAAATCCCTCAAATCTCTCCTACAACACCTCCCTTCCCTTCATTCAAAAATATTTGAAAAAGTCAACCTACCTAGCCAAATTCAAAAAGCAAAGACCAAGTCTTTGTCCATCTTTTAAGCCTCCCAAAACCGTCCAACACTCTACCTAGATGACGCAAAAACAAAGCCCCCTGCTGCCCTTGCGAATCGAACACTGGCCCCCCTTTCCCTTGCACCTGAGGCGTCACCTTGCCAAGCTCTTAGTGGCGCCTCCCTTGCCACTCAAGCTGCCCAATCTTTGTGTCTAATTCACCCAAATAATTCTCTTAAGACACCCACAACCAAGCTCCCCCCTTTTAGCCCCTAAAACTAAAAATTTACCAAAGCAACCTACCTCCACCTAGGGTTCTCAGGACCCCTAAAACTAACCCAAACACACACTAAAGTGTGCCAACACCCGAGCTAAGCACCAAAAGCCTAACCCCTAAAACCGGGGTGTTACATCATACCCAAAAGGGTATCATATCAATCCATCAAACTGCCATGGTTTAAATAGGCAAACAGGTTTAATAACAATATCACTAAGTATGGGTGTGTTAGTTACACACCTGGTATACACGAGTCTAAAATCCCAACGAAACGATCTAAGTCCTTCGATTGACTTGCTCCTAGAATCGGCCAAACTTAGGGGTTAGGTACTAAGACAATTCGGCCAATGCTAACAAACCAACATGAGTTAATGCTAAACTCTTTACCTTTATGCTTGATTTGGTTTCCTACCAAATCTTGAATCAAGTAGTGATTCTACTGATGATCGGCCAACCCCTAAAACAACAACAATCACACCTTAACAACTTGCCTTAACAGGATACAAAGAATTTAACTAAAAGAACTAGCCTTACCATTACTTACCGATTGATTAACAGAGAACGAAGGCTCCTCTTGCTTGCCTCAAAAATCCAATTGTCCTATAACAAGAGTCGATTAAACATAAGAGATTAATACCCCTCCACCAAAGCTGAGATCGACCCTTTAACCAACTCAAATCGATTAAGAACAAGAAAGAACATAAATGACCATTCGGCCATGGATTTACCAACCTCCGAATAATTGAAGCAAGAACCCAACACACTATATTCGGCCACCCAACACTAGAAGAGAACCACAAGAGATTCGGCCAAGACTTGTGCCAAAAGAAGAATAAAGATTCGGCCAAGGTTTTGAGAAGAGAAGAAAGAAAAATGGAAAAGTGGTAGGTGCTTTTCGGTTTTGAGATGAAAAGAAATGGAAGGAGTGAATGGGAATTTTCGGTTTAGGCAAGGTAAATTTCGGCTTTAGTGTTTCAAAAGGGAAGAAAAAAAAATATGAGATATGAGAAGAGGGAATACTAGTTTCGGTTTGCACAAAATAGAGAAGAGGAAGATAGGAAGGAAAGCATTCGGCCAACAACCCAAATGTAGAAGACAAAGTGCAAAAGAAATTCGGCAAGTACACCTTTTGACTTACGGTTTTAGGAAGCAAAGAAAACAAAATAATGAGAGAAGACCAATGGAATTTCGGCTAACAAAAGACTAAGGAGAACTTTTGCTCTTGACTCAAAAAGTGACCGAACACCCCCAAAAATGCCAAAATGCATTCGGCTAGCACCTACCCACACTAAGCCGTCCACTTCCCCAACACACACCCCACAAATTCGGCCAAATCCCCCCATGCACTCCCATCCTCACATTCAAACAACAAGACCAAGTCTTTCTCCTAAAGTTCCTCTCCACCTTGCATTTGAATGTGAAGACTTGGTCCAAGTAGAATCCAAATTGCTCTCAACCTCTTCCTCCATGCCGTCCCAAAATGAAGCCAAAATGAAGACTCTGCAGCTCGAACACTAGACCTCCACCACATGTAGATGACGCCACACCAAGCTCCCCATGTAACGCATGCTTGCCACTAAGCTAGCTCCTCTTTTGTGCAACAAAACCACAAAGAAAACTCTTAAACCCCAGCTTCCTCAGCTCCCTTCACTTAACACCCAAAACCAAAATTTCCCCATTCACTCAGGCACACTCCTAGCCCACAATTAAGCCCCTAAAACACCGAAATAGCAACACAGCACACTAAACACATGCAATAACATGCAACAACAAAATAGCCCCTAACCCGGGATATTACACATACAAATTATTCACTTGATAAGCTAGCTGAATTGTACATTTCTGAGATTGTTCGATTGCACGGTGTGCCACTTTCTATTATTTCTGATAGAGAACCGAGATTTACGTCGCGATTCTGGAAGAAACTTTAAGTAGCTCTGGGAAAAAAGTTGAATTCTAGTACTGCTTTTCATCCTCAGATAGACGGTCAGGTCGAGGGAGTTATTCAGATTCTCAAAGATATGTTGTGGTGTTGTATTTTAGAGTTTGAGGGCTGTTGGGAAAAATACTTACCGTTGATTGAGTTCCCGTATAATAACAGTTTTCATGCGAGTATAAAGATGGCACCGCACGAAGCTTTATATGGTCGCAAATATCGAACCCTGTTAAACTGGACTGAACTAAGTGAGAAAAAGATTCACGGTGTTGAATTGATCAGAGAAACTGAAGAAAAAATGAAAACGATTCGTGACAGTTTAAAAGCAGCTTCAGATTAACAGAAATCATACGCGGATTTGAAACATAAAGAAATTGAGTTTCAAGTCAGAGATCGAGTGTTTCTACAGGTGTCACCATGGAAAAATATTCTTCAATTCGGCCGTAAAGAAAAGTTGAGTCCGCGATTTATTGGACTGTATGAGATCGTCGAAAGAATAGGGCATGTAGCATATCGACTAGCTTTACCATCAGAGTGTTGCAACCTTTACCATCAGATTGTCGAAAAAATTCATAATGTGTTTCATGTATCAATGTTGCAACGTAATCGATCGGATCCCTCACATGTGATTTCTCTGTCAGAGATTGAGATTCAGACTGATATGGCGTATAGCGAAGAACCGATCATGATTTTAGCTCGTGAAATCAAAGATTTGAGAAATAAACGCATAGCCCTAGTAAAGATTCTTTGGCATAAAAACGAGATTGAAAAAGCTACGTGGGAAACCGAGGAAGCTATGAGGGAACAATACCTTAACCATTTCACTGGTAAGATTTTTAGGGAGGAAAATCCCTGAGAGGGAGAGTTGTAACAGCCCGTTTTTGGTCAAATTGGAATAGTGGTTTGGGGACCACAAATTTGAGATCAAAATATTTATTTTATTATTATTCTAATGTTTACAGTATGATTGAGTAATTGTGTGAAAATTTTGTTAAGAAATTTTATCGTTTGGATGGTCAATTTGATAAAAAGGACTAAATCGCGTAAAGTGCAAAAGTGGTGTTCTAATAGCTAAAGGTGTCTAATAGCAATGGAATATTAAATTGGAGGTCCTTTTGTAGTAATTAACCCATTTATATAGTTAGTGGACATTCTTGGACATGTATTAGGTGTTTTAATGGTTTATTAATAAGGTTAAAAAGGTAACTTAATAAATTAACTTAAGTAAAATATAGAAAACAACATTTGTCATCTTCTTTAATGCATTCATCCACTGAAATTGAAGGAAGAAGAAACCATTTTTAGGGTTCCTTGGTTCGGCTACTTCATTTCTTAATTGGTGAGTGATTTTTGTCCCGTTTTTAATAATTTATATGTTTTTGACATCGTTGCAGCTAGTACTAGCTAGCCCAGGGATTATTTTGCAAAAATGTTAAAGATTTTGAATGTTTCCATTGATAAATAAGCATGTATTTTGAAGTTTCTTGATAGATTATGAATGTTGGTTGTGAGATATATACGTTTTGTTAAGTGATTTTTAGTGAAAATGCAAAATATGCATTAAATTGAGAAATGTGTAAAGTTAATGGTTAAAATGTGAAATAAATGAAAAATATGGGCTGCTAGGGGCATAATAGTAATTCGGCTAGCATGGGTATAATTGGAATTACAATAATTTGTGATTTTATGCAATAAGGACTAAATTGTGAAATGTGTGAAATATGTGGGGCAAAAGTGTAAATGTGTTTTAAAGTATGTTTTGGACTAAATTGAATGAATAGATGATTAAATAAGTAAATTTTGAATATATTTAGATAAAGAAAAGTGAAATACAGACTTGGATCGGGGAAAAGATAAAGTGGTTGACTAATTGACTCGATTCGTCGTTTTAACATCCGAAGTAAGTTCCTATGTTATAAAATCATTTCAAATGTATTTTATATGCTTTGATATAGCATGAATTGTGATTATGTGATTACGGATGAGTTTGAAAATGATTCAATGAAGATTCGGCAGTTGAAATCCCGATTGAACCTTAGGAATAGTTTAGGATACTAGTGACATGTCATTAGGTATATTTGAGTTGGCTTCGGGCCATGATTTAGCATTATGAGTGTAGAGATAAACCGATTTGGCTTCGGACCATGCATATCGGCTGATTTGGCTTTGGACCATGATATCAGAATTGCGGATAAGTAACCTTGATTTGGCTACGGGCCATGGTATAGATACTTATCGAGTGAGACCTTGAGTATCCGACTTCTATTCCAAATGGTTCAACAGGGTAAATGAAGGATGTGATCGAGTATGAGATTGGTATGAGATGGTATAGGTATGTACATAAATGAATTGAGCATTGAAAACTAAGGAATTGATGAGTTCCTTGGTGTAACACCCCTTACTCGTGTTCGATGCCGGGACAGGATATGAGACATTACCATACTTAACCTTACTTGAACATGAAGTATTGGGCTATAAATTTCCTTCCAACTTAAAACTTCTCATTCTTAATCATAACATACACATCATGGGCCTACAAGGCCTTAAACATACATCCGGAAGGTTTCGGAGTTCAACCGAAAACTTTTACACTCTTTAATTTTTTTATCTAAACAGGGGTCACACGCTAGTGTGACTTGGGACACGCCTGTGTGGGCAGGCCGTGTGTTGTCACACGCCCATGTCCCTAGCCCGTGCAAAATTTATTTTTATTTTGAAACTACAGGGGTTTTCACACGGCTTGGCACAAGTCTATGTCTATAACTCATGTCTTTCACACGGCCTAGACACGCCCATGTCCTCTACCCGTGGAGCTCTCTGTTTATGACATCATCAAACCCTTATTAGCACACGGCCATGGCACACGCCCGTGTGCTGGCCTGTGTGACGAATCATATTCTCGTAAGTTGATGTAGGGGACACGCGGCCTATTAGCACACCCATGGGGCTGGCCGTATGGACACTTAGGGGCTATTTTCCAAGACAATTGCCACCCTGAAACATAAACACACTTATACCAACTCAAGCAATACATAATGTAACATTCATATACTATAAATAATTCCTAAAACATCAGTTATAGAATTCATAAAAACTCATCGTCATTAATATATAAAACATAACAAATATTGACCAATCTCTTTGGCCATATACAAAAAGGATAGTAACCTTAATAGCCAACACTTTGGCTCCCAATATAATATAAGTCAAAATGACTTAACCCTTATACATGCCATTCTTAAAATAAAACAACTTGGCTATACCAAAATAGTGATTGATAGTGTGATCCAAGCTCTGACGTCTATGATCCCCAAGCTAGCTTGGCGAAACTAAAAGAAAGAAAGAAAAGAGAGAAGTAAGCTTATAGCCTAGTAAGTTTGCATGAAATTCATGTAGCAACATATTTGCTCGTAATAAACTCATCCATCATGAAACATGAATAAAATAAATCTCAAGTGCATGAGCTTACTTACTCATACTTACTCTTATTCATCACATATTACATAATAATTTCATACTTGTATTTTAACCATGGTACCTGTATCACTTAATCACATAGATTAGAACTTTCGCTAATGTAATCATAAACTCAAATCTTCATCTTTCTTAATTTAAATAAAGCTCTTTATCAACCTTGAATAACTCAACTTGTTACTATCTCTACTTGCTTAGCTTTCTTGTTACCTCTTTCATACTTGGCTCCTTAACCCGTGAATTTCTCGGAATATCAGAGGATACTCTATCTCACAAAACGTGTGTCTCGTTGCCAATGCCAAATCCCAGATATGGTCTTACATAAGATCTCTTAACTCGATCTCGGTGCCATGTCCCATACATGGTCTTACACGAGACCTTCCTTATATGGTGTCGATGCCATGTCCCAGACATAGTCTTACACGAGACCTTCCTTAATTGGTGTCCATGCCATGACCCAGACATGGTCTTACACAAGACCTTCTTAATTGGCGTCGATGCCATGTGCCAGACATGGTCTTACACGAGACCTTCCTTGTTCGATGTTGATGCCATGTCCCAGACATGGTCTTACACAGGATCTACATTCGGTGCCGACGCCATGTCCCAGACATGGTCTCATACAGGACCTACATTCCTTGGGTGCCGATGCCATGTCCCAAACATGGTCTTACACGGGATTTCCTTACCTCATGTTGTGACATAGGTATGCTCCTTATTTCAAATCTTCAATCGGGACTTTTACTTACATGTTCTCATTGATTTCCTTATTAGACATTGATAATCAACTTCATGGAAGTAATGTACATTATACAACATAACAAGTAATTTTAATCATAAAAACATATGTAATCTTAAATTCATACAAACTTACCTCGGTACTCCAAAATAGGTGTAGATGTGCAATTAATCCACAACTTTGTTCTTGCCTCGGTTTTGATCCGGGCTTCGTGTTTCTTGATCTATAATAACAATTTAACTTGTTTAATACTTACATTGACTAAATTGACTCATAATTCATACTTTGTTGAAATTTATATTTTTACCCCTAAACTTTCTCAAAATTACACTTTTGCCCCTAGGATCGTAAAATGATTTTCATTCAACTTTCTTGCATTTCAAGCCTAATCGAATCATATTCTAAACTATGGCAACCTTCACTTTCTACTATTTCACTCACATATGACCATTTTCATAACTTTTACAATTTAGTCCTTTTATGCATTTCTCATGAAAATCACTTAAAAAATGTTTATCCTACATCAAACTTTCATATTCTTCCATAAAACATCAAAATACATGCATGTCATAAATGGGTAAATTTTTGAACATAAACCCTAGCTCAAAATATAGCTAGAAATAGCTAAATCGAGCTACGAGGATCTCAAAAATACGAAGAGCATTAAAAACGAGGTTAGAATGCACTTACTATCAAGCTTGAAGATTGAAGAAACCCTAGCTATGGAGTCCTTGTGATTTTCAGCCAAGGGGGATGGACACCATTTTTTGACTTATTTTTCCTTTTTTATTGTTTTATTAACCAAATGACAAAAATGCCCTTAATTATCCTTTCTTGAGATTTTTCCTTCCAATGTCCATTTTTGTCCATCTTAACACATAATGGCCTAATTTCTAAATAAGGACCTCTAGTAATTTTTATATTATTTCATACTTAAATCTTCTAGAATCTCATATTTTCTAATCTTTGCAATTTAGTCCTAATGGACAATTTATTCACTAATTAATAAAATTTCTTCATGAAATTTTCGCACAATCATGCAAGCATCTTATAAGCCTTATAAAAATCATTAAAACATATATTTCTACTTCGAATTTGTGGTCTCGCACCACTATTTCGACTAGGCCCTAAATCTAGCTGTTACACTTAGTAAGTTATATGAATGATCATATTATGATTTAAGATTTAATAGGTGTGTTGCACATTATTTTCTATTATATGAATGATTAATGAATGATAAATGAATGATGATAGTTGCTCATTGTTAACATATGAGCTTACTAAGCTATATAGCTTACTTGGTTGTTTTTCCATGTTTTATAGTGATTTCAAAGTTAACTCGGATAAGGGGATCGTCGGAGACTTCATCGCACTATCCACTGACTTTTTGGTACTCTTGAGACTATGTTTTAAGTATATGGCATGTATAGGTAATTGATTCATGTTTGTTATATTTTGGTAATGACTTTGGTCAGTTGAATTGGTTTGTAAATGTCTACATTTTGAGTTGTAAATATAGACATGAGAGTTGGTTTAATTTGGTGAATTTGGTTATGTGCATATATGTTGATATTTGAGTTCTTGGATGGATATGTGAATGACCATATTATGAAGTTTGTAGAATTGGTATCTTGCTTATGAATTGGTACAAAAATGGAGTATGTTAGGTAATGGTTAAACTAGTTGATTGGCATATTTGGTATGTTTGAATCATGTGCAAATATATGTGCTTATGTTTTGTGCTTATTGATTTGGTTGTGATGATTGATGAGATTAGGTAATATGAATGGTGAGATTTAGGCTTGGTTTGGTTGTTTTGGATTGTATATTATGCTATGGATTGGTGTCAATTGTGTAGGTGAAAATATGTACCAAATGGGGACGCAAATTGGTTTGGTAAATAGCATATTTTTGTCCACACGAGTAGAGACACGGGTGATAAACCATAATTTACACATATTTTAACGCCATGCTTGGCCTATTTTTTGGATGAATTTTCATTAGATTTGATGAATTCGATGCTCCTAATCCTTTAATTTCATGTTTTACACTCAGAAGAGCTTAGGGAGCCGAAAAGAACGAGAAACGAGCCAAAAGGGACAAAATGGGCCTACCTCAGAAATCAACACGGCTTGGACTTTTGCACACGGGCATATCGCACGATCGTGGGTGGTGAGCAAAAGCGAGCACGGCCTAAGCTTTTGGCCACGGGCGTGTCCCTGCCGACCCCAAGACTAATTTTATTCGAAAAAGGCTACTTGTGGGCCAAAAAAGGCGTTACAAAGCCTATATAAACACCCTAGGGGGCAACCTAAAAGGGTACGCCAAGTAGAAGGCAGAAAATACTCGAAGACAACCGTCGGGAGTAGCTTGGAAGAAGGATCTCCTATCAATTTCTCTTGAACATTTTAGGTTTTCTTATGTTTTGTAGTTTTCCTTATTATAAGATGTTTCCTTCTATCATTATGAACTAAATCCCTTAAATACCCAAGGGGACGAAACCTAAGACAAATCTTATTGTTATTTGATTTATAAGATAAATACTTGTTCTTATTCTTAATTGTGAGTTCTTAATCTTGTTTTGATAATTCAGGTTATTAATTCAAGTCGAATGTGCTTATTCAAAGGAGCAAAAGCTCTTGTTTAAGAGTAGATCAACACAATTAAGTAGAGTTGATTGCAACCCTAGAAATAGTGCGATGAAAATCTACTGGATTAGAGTCAAATCTAATAGAGGAATCCATAGATCGAGTTAATGCGACAATAGGGGTTTTAATTAGAAAGAGATTTCAATTAATCAACTTAAAGTCAGCTATTTTTAGTCTTGAAAGAGATATTAACATAATTCAGGGATTTCTACGAATTAAGTCCAGTAAATAAACCATATGAATAAAAAGTAAAAAGTGAAGTCTAGGTGGATTCTTCCTTGGGTATTGACTTTATCATATAAGTTATCTAAAAGTATTTTCCTAATTCATTCTTTGTCATGCTCTTAATTAGTTTTAGTTTGAAAGAGATCACTCTAATTTTTAGGCTAGATAATAGAACGATAGTAATTACTAGTACTCTTGGTCCTTATGGATACGATATTACCGGTCTTACCATAACTATACTATTGAACGATAGGTGCGCTTGCCTTTATTGTGGTCATAGTTAGTTAGAGACACATCAACGGGTGTGTGTGTCTCAGCCGTGTGTGACACACGATCATACTACATGGCCGTGTGTCCCCTGTTGTTGAAATTGAAATGAAGTCAGTATGCTCTATACGGTCTCACACATGGGCGTGTGATCGGCCGTGTGGTACAAGTCAGTATACCCCCTAAATGGCACATGGCCTAGCACACGGGCGTGTGACTTGGTCGTGTTTCATAAATTTGTATACCTTACAGGTTTGGCACGGCCTAACACACGGCCTAGCACATTGGCATGTGTGGTCACTTTGAAGGGCACACGGGCTAGACACACGGACGTTTGGTTGGCCGTGTGACCCAAGTCAGTATGTACCACCTGTTTTCACACGGCATGTGACACGAGCGTGTTTGGCCATGTGAGACACACGGTCTGGTCTCACGAGCGAGTGTCCTCTGATTTGAAGAAAATTTGCTTAGTGTTGAAAATTTCCTGAGTTATTGGTTTAGTCCCGAACCACTTCCAAAGTATGTTTAAGGCCTCGTAGGCTCTTAATAAGGACAAATTGATCATGATTGAATAATAAAGGATTGAATTGAACAATTGTATGTTAAATAGTTGTTTAATTGTTTCATAAGTCTGATAATGTTTCATAACCCTATTCTGGTGTTAAATATGGGGTAAGCTATATAGCTTAGTAAGCTCGTATGATAATAACTCATCTCATCAAATATACCCATTTTAAGCCATTGTAAAGACTATAATATAACTTGTATAATTCCACCTTTATGCCATTTACTCGTTCACATAATTAATAACGAATTTCATAGGTTTATTCATTTCAATGCTTACATGGTTTGAATACTTCTTATCAATTCATTCTCATTTACATAAGCATAAGCAAATAGAAATAATTTGTAACAGCCCGATTTAGAGCCTAGTCGGAATAGTGATTGCGAGACCACAAATTCGAAGTAGAAATATGTGTTTTATGATTATTATGAGGCTTATTAGGTGTTTGCATGATTGTGTGAAAATTTCATGAAGAAATTTTATTAATTAGTGATCAAATTGTCCATTAAGAATAAATTGCAATGATTAGAAAATATGAGATTCTAGAAGATTTAAGTATGAAATAGAATCATAAAAATTACTAGAGGTCCTTATTTAGCAATTAGACCATTAAAGGTCTAGATGGACAAAAATGGACATTAGAAGGAAAAATCTTAAGGAAGGGGCCTTAAGGGCATTTTAGTCATTTGGTTAATTAATGAATTAAAAGGGAAAAAAAAGTCAAAAATGAGTGTCCATCTTCTTCACCATGGTCGAATTTTACAAGCCCTCCATAGCTAGAGTTTCTTCAACTTTCAAGCTTGATTGTAAGTACCTCTTAGCCCCGCTTTTAATGTTATTCGTATTTTTGAAATCCTCATAGCTCGATTTAGCTATTTCTAGCTTTATTTTGAGCTAGGGTTCATGTTCAAAAATTTACCCATGTATGATATGCATGTATTTTAATGATTTATGAAAGAATGTGGAAGTTTGATGTATATTAAACATCTTTTTCTAAGTGATTCTCATGAAAAATGCATAAAAGGACTAAATTGCAAAAGTTATGAAAATGGTCATACATGAGTGAAATAGTGGAAATTAGGGGCTATTGTAGTTAAGAAAATGATTCGGCTAGGCTTGAAATACAAGAAAGTTGAATGAATATAATTTTACGAGCTTAGGGGCAAAAGTGTAATTATGAGAAAGTTTAGAGGAAAAATTATAATTTTACCGAAGTGTGATTCATGGGTCGATTTAGTCAATGTGAGTATTAAACAAGTGAATTTGCTATTATAGATCAAGAAACACGAAGCTGGACCGAAACCGAGGCAAGAACAAGATTTCGGACTAAATCGAATACCTACACATATTTTGAATATCGAGGTAAGTTTGTGTGAAATTAAAGCTACATATGTTATTATGTTCTAAATTTCTTATTTATATGAGAAATGTATATTATTTTCCATGAAATTGATTAGTGATTTCTCAATAAAAATTATAACGAAATAATGATATGTTGAAGTCCCGGTTGAACATTCGGAATAGCATGGATACCTATGTCACAACATCAGATAAGGAGGCCCCATGAAAGACCATGTCTAGGACATGGCATCGGCACCAAAGGAATGTAGGTTTTGTGTAAGACCATCTCTTGGGACATGGCATCGACACCGAACGTAGGTCCCATATAAGACCATGTCTGGGACATGGCTTTGGCACCGAATAAGGAAGGTCCCCTATAAGACCATGTCTGGGACATGGCATCGACATCTATGTACGATCTCGTATAAGACCATGTCTAGGACATGGCATCGACATAGAGCTAAGAGATCCCGTGTAAGACCATATCTGGGATATGGCATCGGCATCAAGAGGTCTCCCATGTAAGACCATATCTGGGATATCCCATTAGTATCGAGATACATGTATGATGAGATTGAGTATCCTCCGATATTCCGATTAGTTCAACGGGTAGAAGAGCTAAATATGCAAAGATGACAAAGAGCTAAGTTATACAAAGATGACAAAGAGTTACATTTAAGTTAAGTATGATAATTATTCAAGTTTATGTTCAAGATAGCATAAGTGCTAAATTATGTGATGAAGTGATATAAGTACCTTGAGTAAAATACGAGCTATGAAACCGTAATGTGATATGTGTTAGGTAAGCATAAGTATGAGTAAGTATGACAAAGTACTTGAGGACTTGTGTTGTATTTGTTCTATGAGATGAATGGATTTTACCACGAATATTTATGTTGCTATTTTAATTCATGAAAATTTACTAAGCTATATGCTTACCCCTCTCTTTTCCCTTTTCCTTGTAGTATAGCTAAACTAGCTCAAGGACCTATAATGTTGGAGCTCGGATCACACTATCAATCGTTCTTTTGGTATAGTAAAGTTGACTTATTTTGAGTATAGCAATAGGAATCTTGGTCATTTGGTGTTGTGTCTTATTTAGAAGCCAAAGTGTTAGTTACTAATGTCATATACTCATTTTGTAAACGGCCATTGGGAATTGGCCAATATTTGTCAAGTTTCATATATTTAATGAGGATGAGATTATGAAGTGTATGAATGATGACTTGTGATTCTTCATAGTGTATTATTGCCATGTTATGTGTTGCTTGTATTGGTATTTGTGTGTTTATGTCTCAGAGTGGCAATTGGCTTGGAAAATAGCCTTCTAATTGTCCACACGGGTAGACACACGGGCCTGTGTCTAGGCCGTGTGCGACACACGGTCAGCCTCATGGGTGTGTTTATAGGCCGTGTGTCCCCTACATTAAAATTGCAAGAATTCGACTCGTCACACGGGCCAACACACGGGCGTGTGCCTAGGTCGTGTGCCCCTTAAGAGTTGCTGATGTCATAAACAGAATACCCAAGTTTTCACACACGGGTGAGGACACGGGTGTGTCTAGTCCGTGTGAGGGACACGGGCCAAAGACATGTGTCCGGCAGTGTGAAAACCCCTATAGGTTTGAAATGAAAAATAAATTCTACACGGGCTATGGACATGGCTTGTGTGACCACACGGCCTGCTCACACGGGCGTGTCTCATCTCACACGGGCGTGTGGCCCTATTTAGGTAAAAAATTTCTAAGTGTGCATAAGTTTCCGGTTAAGTTCCAAAACCCTTCTTATGCATGTTTAAGGTCTCGTTGGCCCATAATATGGATGATATGACTGTGAATGAGAAGTTTTAAGTTGAAAAAGAAATTTTATAGCCCAAAAGTTGTATATTCAATCAAGTTAAGTCCAGTAATGCCTCGTACCTGATTCCAGAGTTGAATACGGGTAAGAGGTGTTATATTTAGTGGTATTAGAGCTACGGTTTAGTCGATTCTCGGACTAACGTAGTGTATACATGAGTCTAGCTATACATGCAAACATATGAGTATTTATGTAATGATAGTGTAACGACTCCTGACGATTTAAATTGTGTTTTCATATAGCAAACGTGTAACACCCCTTACCCTTATTCTGCACCGAAACCGGGCACGAGGCATTACTGGAGTAAAACCACTTGATCGCCACTTAGGCTCAACGTGACCACTCTCTTTATTCACCACTACAACCTCATTCTCGACTTACGAGGCCTCACTCATACACACGAGGGCTCTCGAGACTAAATCGGAAACTCTTACGATCTTAAAATTTTTCTTTTCATCCAAACAGGGACTACACGCCCGTGTGTAGACACACACGCCCATGTCCACAAACCATGCATGAAAACTCAAGCAATCTGCCAAAGCCCCACGGCTAGGGAACACGTCCGTGCTCTCCACCCGTGGTGAATACTGACCACTTCACATGGCCTAGAGTCTAGGCAGATGCCTGTGTGGCTAGCCCGTGGCCTACACTGCTTGAATCTGTTGGGGACACACGACCAAGTCACACGCCCATGGAATGGCTGTGGGTCACACATGGCCTAGACACACGCCCTTGTGTCTATCCACATGGACAAGAGCAAAGCTATTTGCTAAGCTCTTCTCACCCCTCTAGCATACACATCATATACTCATTCAACACATCAATAATCAACTCATATTGAAACATAATATTACATGGATGACTACATCTTTTCATATAATAAGGTAGCCATTAACCATGGCATAATACAAAATAGATTATCCATTTAAAGGCCAACACATCTTAGCCATTTACAACAAAATTCACTAACTTGTCTAGCCTCTATACATGCCATATACAAAACATTAAGTCTAATGTACCAGAAAGTGTTGATAGTGTGGGCGATCTTCCAATTGATCCACATATCTCGATTCAACTCTTTTGCTCTATAAGACAAGGGAAAAGAAAGGGAGTAAGCTTTGAGCTTAGTAAGTTTACACATAAACAATTTAAGCATCATAGCATAAGCTAAACAACAATTAGCATTATACTAACATAAGTAATTCACAACTATGCTTACTCTTTCTATCCCTTACCACATTTCCAACACATCATGAGTCAAATACTCATATTCCTTGACATGCACCCCTGCATTCAATATCACATTTACTCGAAAAATACAACATATCGTCATTTCTCAATAATACATCCACACAGCTAATTTACTCACTAGCATATCCACACAGCTAATTTCTTGGTGGTTTCGCACTTAGCCCACCACAATCAATTTATAGGGTAGTACCGCACATAGCCTACCAACAAAGATAATCATAGTGGTTTCGCACATAGCCCACTAGACAATATACTTAACAATAGCATCGCACACAGCCCAGCTCATCGTTATTAAGTATTAAGGTGGTATCACACTTAGCCCACCATTAAGTATTATCATTACACATTCACATATCTACTTATTCATTCATTCGCAATATCTATCACATTCATTCTACTTAAACCATATAGGTTCTCAAATCATTCTCAATCATGCTACACTCTAACTAGCATTAAGAATGTGTAAGAGTAAATGCATTATATAAGCATAAACTTACCTCGGTACTCAAAAGTATAGAGATGTGCAATTTAGTCCACCACCTTTCTCTTGCCTCGGTCTCGATTCGGGCTTCGTCTTTCTTGATCTATAATGATAAACCAATCCGTTCAATACACACATTGACTAAATTGACCCTTATTTAATACTTTAGAAAAATTACCAACTTGCCCATAATCTTTCTCATATTTACACTTTTGCCCCAAGGCTCATAAAGTGATTTTCATTCAACTTTCTAACATTTCATGCTTAGCCGAATCATTTACTAAACTAAAGCAATCATTAATTCTCACTAAAACACATATGTATGACCAAACTCAAGACTTCCACAAACTAGTCCCTACATGCATTTTTCATGGAAATCAGTTAGCAAAAGATGTTTCTGCTACATCAAGCTTTCATATTCCTTCCATAAAACATCAAAATTCATGCATGTCATACATGGGTACATTTTTGAACATCCATCCTAACTCAACATATAGCTAAAAATAGCTTACTCATGCTACTAGGACTTCAAAAATACAAAGAATATAAAAAACGGGGCTTAGAAGCACTTACTAGCAAGCTTGAAAAATTGAAGAGCCCTAACAATGGCTTCTTGAAAATTTCGACAGCCTTGGAAAAGAAGATGAATGAAATTCTAACATCTTCTCCCATTTTAATCATTTAATTGACAAATGAATAAAATGCCCTTTTTGATAAACTTTCTATTTTAACTCATCCCTGCCCAATTTTGTCCAAAAATTAGAAATTTGGGAAATTGCTCTTTAAGAACCTCTAATTGATAATTCAAAGATATTTTATACAAATAGCTTCTAGAATCTCACATTTTGCAACTTTTGTAATTTAGTCCTTTTGGACAATTCAACCGCAATTTAACAAAATTGCTTCATGAAACTTTCACACTAACATGCAAATATAACAATAACCATCAAAACTCATACTTGAGCCTTAGATTTGCGGTCTCGCACCACTATTCCAACTAGACTGCAATTCGGGATGTTACAGCTCTCCCCGTTTAAAGATTTTCGTCCCTGAAAATCTTAGCAGTAAAGAGGTTTGGATGTGCTCTCTCATAGCTTCTTTCGGTTCCTACGTAGCCTCTTCCACACCATGTTTCTACCATAACACTTTCACTAGAGCTATGTTCTTATTCCTCAACTGTTTCACTTCTCGAGCCAAGATCTTAATCGGCTTCTCTTCATAAGACATATCCGGTCTTATCTCAATTTCCGTCAAAGGAACAACATGTCAAGGATCGGAGTGATACCGTCGCAACATTGATACATGGAACACATTATGAATCTTATCCAACTCTACCGGCAAAACCAACCGATATGCTACTGGCCCAACTCTATCTGTAATCTCATATGACCCTATGAATCTTGGACTCAGTTTCCCTTTTCGCCCAACTCTCATGATTTTCTTCCATGGGGACACTTTCAAAAGCACTTTGTCACCCACTTCAAACTCAATTTTCGCTCTTTTCAAATTCGCGTACGACTCTGTCGGTCCGAAGCAACTTTCAGACTATCACGGATCACTTTTCGATCCACATTTAGCTCTCTTAGCTTGCATCTCATTATCATTTCTCTGAACCTCACATATCTGTTGAACAATTAGTGGCTTAGCTCTCAACTCTGCCAAAATAGCACCATTATTAGACAATGCTAAACTCGTGCTCATAACTCTTAAAGCATACAAGGATTTCCTACTTAGGGCATCCGCAACCACATTCACTTTTCCCGGGTGGTAATCAATGACTAACTCATAGTCTTTCAAAAACTCAAGCCATCACCTCTGTCTCAAATTCAAATCCCTTTGATCCATCAAATATCTCAAACTCTTATGATCCGTAAAGATTCGGCACTTCTCACCACATAAGTAATGTGGCCAAATCTTTAACGCGAAGACTTTCAGAGCCAACTTCAAATCATGAGTCGGATAATTCTTCTCGTGCGGTTTTAGCTACCTCGAGGCGTAAGCGACCGCCTTACCCTCTTGCATCAACATGCAACCGAGACCATTAAATGACGCGTCACTGTAAACCACGAACTCTTTCCCCGATTCTGGTTGAACCAAAACCGGCGCCTTAGTCAACAATGCTTTCAACCTCTCGAAGCTCTGTTGAAATGTCTCAGTCCAATCAAACTTGACATCCTTATGCAATAATTTCGTTATCGGGGTAGCAATCACAAAGAACCCCTTTACGAAATGTATGTAATATCCCGCTAATCCTAAGAAGCTTCTAACTTCTGACACATTCCTCGGTTGTTTCCAATCCACAATAGCCGAAATCTTACTCGGGTCAACTCTGACACCATCATCCGACACAATGTGTCCTAGGAATCTGACCTCTCGGAGCCAAAACTGACTCTTGCTAAACTTAGCATACAACTACTTATGTAACATCCTCAAAAGGGGGTTATTTGGAATTTAATTATTTTTCTTATGTATGGACTGCTGTGATTTTATTTATTGAATAATAGAGCTTAATTTAAGGCTTTGAGTGTGCACGGTTTGGTAGAAAATTTCAGTTTGTAACTTTAAAGGTAGGGAGCCTTAGCAGGAGGGTGTTATAAGAATAAATGAAGGAAATTGGACACTAATAAGGCCTTGGCAAAGTGGCAAAAGTGAGGCCACTTAAGAGCTAGCATGTGACGCCACCAAGGAGCAAGGGAGAACCTTGGTTCGAGTCACAGAAATCCTCCCTTTTGCTCTTTATTTGGACGGCACAAGGGGAGAGAAATTCTCTCCTTAAATTATTTTTTTTATTTATCTATTTGGATAATAAGATAATATGAGCATTTTAATTGCTTAATTCTAAGGATAATTAGGATAATATTAGTTTTATTTTGATAATACAAGATAATTAAGGAGATTATTGGATTAAAAGGATTATTTGATATTATTTGGATTATTAAGTTTATCAATGGATTATTGGGATTAATTCAAAATTAATTTGAATTAATCAAAAAGGGGTGGACGACAAGGGTACTAAGTGCCTATAAAAGCATTAGTTGATCCGCTTGTTTTACTTTTCTTCATTTTGCTAAGTGCCGAACCCCCTACCCTCAATTCCCTTTTCTTTTATTTCCCTAATAGCCGAATTCACCCAGTAGTTTGCCGAAATTCCCTTCTTCTATTCTATTGTACTTTGGCCGAATATTGGAAGGAACATAGATCTCTTCAGATTCTTTGTTATCAATCGGTTGATAAGGTAAGTGATGGCCGAATTTCTATCTTCCCTTTTCTTACTTTGCTGTCGACTTTTTACAAGGAAAGGTGCCGATTTCGGCAATGGTTAAGTCTTCTAATCGAGTAGTAACCGATTTCTTCTAGGTACTCAGGGAAGTGAAGCAGTCGACTCACAGCTCGATCTCTAGTATTCAATTTTGGGTAAGTAATGGTAAGATCTGCTTTAGTTAGTTATTTGGTATTCGTTTAAGCCGAAGGCTACTAATTTATTGATTGCCGATTCATGGAATCAGAAGCAGATTCGGGAGTTTGGTGTTGCGATTAGTATCCAAAGGTGTGAAGGTAAGGATTCGGGTTTACAAGAAACCCCTCTCAAATTATTTGGTTTGGTCAAATGGCCCATGTCACTAACACTATTATGGCCGAATATAGGGATCAGTAAATCGAGGTGGCCGACATCTCTTTTCGGGATTTAGACGATTCAGTGGTGACAGGTGTGTACATACACACGTATAACTTATTATATGTACTGAATATTGTGAATGCTAACTTAATTTATGTAGCATTGAAAAATATACCTTATTGGTATAAGTGACGATTCAGGTAAGTCTCTGTCAATATGAGATTGTTATTAATGCTCTTGGGAAGCATGGCTTATGTGATACTTATGACAAATGTATGTTGATATAAACTCTGTTATAATATGATTTGATATGGGCTGATGAGTGGAGGGGGCAGTGTTATTCGTGCCGACGGGCACCAGTGTTTTGGTAACACACCGTGACTACGGTCACCAGAGGTTTGGTGCCTCCAGAGGTTTGGCACCTCATAGCGACTTATCCCTGTGGTTAACACCACCGTGGGTTGGCCCCACTTGAGATATGGGATTGTCTGCCAGTGATTTGGTATCACATGATGGGTTGGCCCCATCAATCGATTCGTGTCTACGGACACCAGTGTTTTGGTACCACATCGTGACTATATGTCACCAGTGGTTTGGCACCACCAGTGGTTTGGTACCACAGCGGGGTAGATAGTGGCGTTTGGTTGGTTAGGTTGGGGTACATAATATTCTGCATATTAATTGTTATATGTTGTGTATGAAATTGTCTTTAAAACGGGGGAGGGGTTACATACTGAGTCTTGGTGACTCACCTTCTCCTTTACATTTTTCAGGTGACACGTAGATCGCGGATGTGGAGCCGGGTTGACTCGAGGTGGCCATGCGGTGGATTCAAATTAAATGAACTTTAATTTTAGTTATAATAATTTTTATTCCCAGTATTTATTTTATTTGGATGTAATAAGGCCTCCTGATATTTTATTTTTGTTATTTTTCATATGTCGAATAATTGTTTAAACTATGATTATCAGTATTAAATTAAAGTCACATGTTTTCTCAAATTAACACGAAAATGTTTTCATCGTGCCATCGGGCACACTCGAGATTTTATAATAACTTGGTTGAATTAATTTTAAATAAATTCTAAGTAAGGTTTAACAAAACAATCAATTGAAAAGGTTTTCGGCAACTAAGAATTTTTACTTTCCAAAAGTGTTTTCCAAAATATTTTCCACTGTAGCAAACTAGATTCGGCCATAGTGTTTGGGCCGGGTTTGGGTTGTTACAACTTATCTCTTAAAGTTTGCAAGACAATTCTCAAATGTTCTTCATGATCACTCTCATCCCAAGAACAGATCAATATGTCGACAATGAAGACAACTACAAACTTATCCACATACGGTCAGAAGACACGATTCATCAAATCCATCGCTGGTGCATTCGTTAAACCAAACGGCATGACCAAAAACTCATAATGACCATACCTTGTTCGAAATGCAGTTTTCAACACAACTTGCTCTTTCACTCTCAACTGATAATAACCCGACCTCAGGTCTATCTTGGAGAACACTGAAGCTCCCTTCAGTTGATCAAAAAGCTCATCAATCCTTGGTAAAGGATACTTATTCTTCACCGTTACTTTATTGAGTTGCCTATAGTCTATGCACAACCTCATAGACCCATCCTTCTTCTTCACAAAAAGTGCTGGCGCACCCCACGGTGAGTAGCTCGGTCTTGGAAAACCTTTATCTATCAACTCTTGTAAATGAACCTTCAATTCTTTCAACTCTAAAGGTGCCATTCTATACGGAGCAATTGAAATAGGTGTCGTTCCTGGAACTAACTCAATCCCAAACTCAACCTCTCTCACTGGAGGTAATCCGGGTAACTCTTCCAGAAATACATCCGGATACTCAAACACCACTAGCACAGCTTCAGTCTTCACCTCAACTTCTTGAGTATTCCACACAACAGCGAGATAGGACTCACATCCTTTTCTCAAGCATCTCTCGGCCACTAGGGAAGAAATCATCACTGGTAGACTATTCGATCCACCTGATTCAACCCGAATAACATCTCCACTTTCATACTTCAATTCAATAAACTTACTACCACAGTTCACTAAGACACTATGGGTAGTCAACCGATCCATGCCAAGAATTAAGTCAAACTCATCAAACGGAAACAACATAAGGTTTGCCGGAAAATAATGACCTTTAATTGTCAAAGGACAATTCTTACACACCTTGTCCAGTAGCACATGCTTACCTAACGGGTTTGACACCTTAACCACAATGTCTGTAGACTCAATGGTCATACTCAAACTAGATGCCAGTCTCATGCAAATATAAGAGTGAGTAGACCCTGGATCAATTAAAGCAATAACAGAGGTGTCATAGAGAGAAAAAGTACCCGTGATCACATCTGGGGAGGATGCCTCTTCACGAGCACCAATGGCATACGTCCTTGCTGGTGCCCGACCCTCCGGTCTCACAGTAGAGTCTCTGGACGCACCTCTACCGCTAATCCAACCTCTTAGGTTCCTTGGTGGTCTACCCCTTGCAGACACTTTGCTAGATCTCATCTCTTGCTTCTCTTCCTTATCATCCTTTTCGGGGCAATTACAGATAAAATGGTCAGGGGAACCACACTTATAACAGTTTCGACTATTTCCCCAACATTCTCCGGTGTGATATATACTACAACTTGGACGCTTCATTTTATTCTCCAGATTGCCCACACTCTCCATCGAGGTAGCTTGGACTCTCGAACACGAACGAGTATTGCCCAAGTCTCGATGTAAATGTCCCACTGGTGCCCTTCTCTTTTCTTTACTCAACTCTTCGGCCTTACTTGCCCTTTCAACCAACACCACAAACTCTTTCAACTCCAAAATACCAACTAGGAGTTTGATATCTTCATTCATTCCGTCTTTGAACCTTTTACACAAGATGGTCTCTGTCGACACACATTCTTGAGCGTATTTGCTAAGCCTAACAAATTCACACTCATATTCAGCTACTGACATTCTTCCTTGCTTCAACTCAAGAAATTCTTTCCTTTTCCGATAAGTAAATCACTGGCTTATATACTTCTTCCGGAACTCTTCCAGAAAGAAGTCCCACATCACCTGCTCTTTCGGGACCACCAACGTCAATGTCTTCCACCAATGGTATGCCGAGTCCCTCAAGAAGGATACGACAGACTTCAAGCTCTCTTCGGGTGTACATGAGAGTTCATCAAATACTCTCATCGAGTTCTCTAACTAGAACTCCGCCCTCTCAGGGTCATCATCTACCTTAGGTCTAAACTCCCCAGCCTCGTGTTTCCTAGTATTATCCACCGGGGGTTTTGATATCCTCACTACATCAATACCTTAAGGAGCCACTGAAATTGGCTCAGGTATAGGAGGTGGTGGAGGAGGTTGAGCATTAGGGTTCGCTCGAACATAATCCGAGTACCAATTACTCATCATCTGGAGAAAGACTTCCCGTGCCTCTTCCCGTTGACCCCTAGCCTCCTGTCCACTTTGAACAGGCACGGTTCCTTGCGCAGGAGCCGGTGCATTACTAGCTACTTCATCAACAGTCGATCGATCGGGATCCATATACTATATAAAACAAGATTTAAAATCATCAAAAAACACCACACTATCATTGTACACTTATGGCTGTATAGCTAGATTCTTACACTCGCTATGGTAGTCCTAGAATCGACTAAACCATTTCTCTGATACCATTAAATGTAACACCACTTACCCATATTCTGCACCAAAACTGGGCCCGAGGCATTACTGGAGTAAAACCACTTGATCGCCACTTAGGCTCAACGTGACCACTCTCTTTATTCACCACTACAACCTCATTCTCGACTTACGAGGCCTCACTCATACACACGAGGGCTCTCGAGACTAAATCAAAAACTCTTACATTCTTAAATTTTTTTCCATCCAAACAGGGACTACACGCCCGTGTGTAGACACACAGGCCCATGTCCATAAACCGTGCATGAAAACTCAAGCAATCTGCCAAAGCCCCACGGCTAGGGAACACGCCCGTGCTCTGCACCCGTGGTGAACACTGACTACTTGACATGGCCTAGAGTCTAGGCATACGCCTGTGTGGCTAGCCCGTGGCGTACACTGCCTAAATCTGTTGGGGACACACGACCAAGTCACACGCCCATAGGCTGGCCGTGGGTCACACATGGCCTAGACACACGCCCGTGTGTCTATTCACCTGGACAAGAGCAAAGCTATTTCCTAAGCTCTTCTCACCCCTCTAGCATACACATCATATACTAATTCAACACATCAATAATCAACTCATATTGAAATATAATCTTACATGGATAACTACATCTTTTCATATAATAAGGTAGCCATCAACCGTGGCATAATACAAAATAGATTATCCATCTAAAGGCCAACACATCTTAGCCATTTACAACAAAATTCACTAACTTATCTAGCCTCTATACATGCCATACAGAAAACATTAAGTCTAATGTACCAGAGAGTGTTGATAGTGTGGGCGATCTTCCAATTGATCCACATATCTCAATTCAACTCTTTTTCTCTATAAGACAACGAAAAAGAAATGGAGTAAGCTTTGAGCTTAGTAAGTTTACACATAAACAATTTAACCATCATAGCATAAGCTAAACAACAATTAGCATTATACTAACATAAGTAATTCACAACTATGCTTACTCTTTCTATCCCTTACCACATTTCCAACACATCATGAGTCAAATACTCATATTTCTTGACATGCACCCCTACATTCAATATCACATTTACTCGAAAAATACAATACATCGTCATTTCTCAATAATACATCCACACGGCTAATTTACTCACTAGCACATCCACACAGCTAATTTCTCAGTGGTTTCGCACTTAACCCACCACAATCAATTTATAGGGTAGTATCGCACTTAGCCTACCAACAAAGATAATCATAGTGGTTTCGCACATAGCCCACTAGACAATATACTTAACAATAGCATCGCACACAGCCCAGCTCATCATTATTAAGTATTAGGGTGGTATCGCACTTAGCTCACCACTAAGTATTATCACTACACATTCACATATCTACTTACTCATTCATTCATTCGCAATATCTACCACATTCATTCTACTTAAACCATATAGGTTCTCAAATCATTCTCAATCATGCTAAACTCTAACTAGCATTACGAATGTGTAAGAATAAATGCATTATTTAAGCATAAACTTACCTCGGTACTCAAAAGTATAGAGATGTGCAATTTAGTCCACGACCTTTCTCTTGCTTCGGTCTCGATCTGGGCTTCGTCTTTCTTAATCTATAATGATAAACCAATCCGTTCAATATACACATTGACTAAATTGACCTTTATTTCATACTTTAGCAAAATTACAAATTTGCCCTTAATCTTTCTTATATTTACACTTTTGCCCCAAGGCTCGTAAAGTGATTTCCATTCAACTTTCTAACATTTCATGCTTAGCTGAATCATTTACTCAACTAAAGCAATCATCAATTCTCACTAAAACACATATGTATGACCAAACTCAAGACTTTCACAAACTAGTCCCTACATACATTTTTCATGGAAGTCACTTAGCAAAAGATGTTTCTACTACATCAAGCTTTCATATTTCTTCCATAAAACATCAAAATACATGCATGTCATACATGGGTACATTTTTGAACATCCATCCTAGCTCAACATATAGCTAAAAATAGCTTACTCATGCTACTAGGACTTAAAAAATACAAAGAATATCAAAAACGGGGCTTAGATGCACTTACTAGCAAGCTTGAAAAATTGAAGAGCCCTAACAATGGCTTCTTGAAAATTTTGACAGCTTGGAGAAGAAAATGAATGAAATTATATCATCTTCTCCCATTTTAATCATTTAATTGACAAATGACTAAATTGCCCTTTTTTGACAAACTTTCTATTTTAACTCATCCATGCCCAATTTTGTCCAAAAATTAGAAATTTGGGAAAATTGCTCTTTAAGAACCTCTAATTGATAATTCAAAGCTATTTTATACAAATAGCTTCTAGAATCTCACATTTTGCAAATTTTGCAATTGAGTCCTTTTGGACAATTCAACTGTAATTTAACAAAATTACTTCATGAAACTTTCACACTAATATGCAAACATAGAAATAACCATCAAAACTCATACTTGAGCCTCGGATTTGTGGTCTCGCACCACTATTCTAACTAGACCCAAATTTGGGATGTTACAAAATGGATCCCGATAGAACTGTGGCGCATGATGTAGAAAGTAATGCGCCGGCTCCCGTCGAAGGGACGGTGCCAAATGAAAATAAGAATAAACCTACGACCGTAAGTCAGAAAGGAGGAGACGAGGCTAGGGAAGCCTTTCTCCACATGATGAATGCATGGTACACGGAGTTCATTCGTACAAATCTGAATACACAACCCCCTCCATCCCACCTATTCCTCAACCTACCCTAGTAGCTCCTCAAGTGGTAGAAATAGTAAGAAGAGAAAAGCCTTCGGTTGATAGAATCCGGAAACAAGGAGCCGAAGAATTCCAGGCTAGTAAAGATGACGATCCAGAAAGAGTAGAATTTTGGCTTGAAATCACCATTCGGGTATTTGATGAGTTATCGTGCACACCTGAAGAGTGCATGAAGTGTGTAGTTTCTCTTCTGAGAGACTCCACTTATCAATGGTGGAATACTGATCGCTGTAACATCAGAGCTTTAAATATTTATAAAAGAATGATCAAACCTGGAGACTAACTCTGACAACGATATTAAGGCAAGTGTACCTATCGAACAGTAGTATAGCTTAGGCAAGACCGATTATCGAACCCAAAGGAACTAAAAGTATTCTCACTTTCTTTTTATTATTTAGACTCAAAGTTAGAGTGAAGATTACTTTTGACAAAGACTAAACTAAGGACACAAAGACAAAAAGGACGAATAGGAAAATAACTTTGAGGGAAAACTCAGTTGATTACGATGATACCCTCATGAAGAATCCACCTAGATTTCTCCTATTATCTAACCTTCAATTATATGATTTCTTTTACTTAGCTTGATCCGTAGGACTCCCTAACCTATATTAAACCCTCTCTCGAGGCGAATAACGTCTAACCCTAGGTTAATTAGTGGAACTCTCATTTGCTTATAATAACCCCCTAAGATAGCAGTAAATCGATCAATGGACTCCCATATTAGGTTTCACCCTAATCCGGCAAAATCTCGTAACCATATCTCTAGGCGTTCGATCAACTCCGCTTAATTATGTTAGATCTTCTCTTAGGCAGGGTCTATTCCTCCTCCACCTAAGCACATTAGATTTTGGATTAAGCAACATAGTTAAGAACAAACTAAGTAATTTATCATATAACTTAAAAGTCAAATAATAAAATCCATCTAGGTTTCATCCCCTTCAGGTATATGAGGGGTTTAGTTCATAATGAATAAATAAACCATCGCAAGAGAAAAGATAAAACAAAACATAGGAAAAATCCTAAAACCCCCTGAAGGAATCGCAGAAGAATTCCGCCGTCTTGAGTATAACTCCGGCTTCTTAAGATGGATCAACTAGCTATCCTCGCGTTATTCCCTAACTCTAACCTTCTTGGCTTCGCTCTTTGGCCTCGCTTTCGCTCCTTTCAACAGATGATACTTGGGGGTTATTTATAGGCTCTTGAAACGCGATTGTTTCTCCCTAAGTATCCTTTTCCGACTAAAATTGCTCTTTCCAGCGTCAGAGGCACGGCCATGTCACACGCCCGTGTGAATCGAGACCTGACCGTGCTCGGATTTCTCTTGAGGCATGGTCATGTGTGGCAGGGTTGAGGCCGTGCTCTAGGTGTTAGTCAAGGCACGGCCGTGTGTGCTTTGGGCCAGGCCGTGTTGATTTTGTGTTAAGGCTCATTTACTCCATTTTAGGCCCGTTTTGTGTTCTTTTCATCCTTGGGTGCTTTCCTGGGTATAAGACATGAAAAGAAAGGATTAAAAGCACCTTTTTATATAAAACAAAGGGTAAATCATCCAAAAGCATATTAAATGTGGGATAAAAATATGTTACTTTTACGGTTTATCAAATACTCCCACACTTAAGCTTTTGCTTGTCCTCAAGCAAAATTCTCAACTTATAATTAAAACGAACTTTCCATGATCTATAATTCTTATCAACAATGTCTTATCATAATTCATAGATAATTTATACATGGATAGTTTGATTCAAAGCGTCCTAAAGATTCAAAAGAGATAAGTTATAATTTTGTACCTCGAAAACATAGGTGTCTCCCCTCTTTGAAATAACTACCTTTTCAATTCAGAACCGACAAGGATTGACATCCTCACAAAAGATTCACTCGAATCACTCAAAAAGTGTTTAAGGGTCAAAATTAAGCACTCATAAGTCGAACATGAAAAGTTAATCCCATAGGCTTGCCTGAAAATAAAATCTCCACCACTGTAAAATGAGATGATAAACAAATCAAAAGGTCTTTGACAGGGTTGTAACGGGGCTTAGGTTAGGGGTATGGATAAAGGCTGAATTAGAAGGTTAGAATCGAGATTGACCTGATAAATTCCCTAACTAGAAAAAAAATGAACTTAATCTTTCATTAATTATAAACTAATAATACGAGCTTTTTCCTTGAGAATTGGAATTTGAACATGCAAGCTCACTTAATCATAGAACTAATAATGAATATACTTCGTTTGTTTTTAAGAACAAACTAACATAATAATAAGGAAGAATTTTTACAACTGAAATATAGAACATAGTTAGGAAACTTGTTCAAAATCAAATCTCGACAAAAGGGTAATTAAAAAATGGTGATAACAAATACAAAGGGTTTTCTTTTTTTTTTTGGTTACAATTAGTAGGTGAGTCAATAAAAAGGGTTGTTAGGCTCAACGGGGTTCACTAGGGGTTAATTATGAAGGTAGGCTTTTAAGTGGAGTAAGTGGGTTAAAACCTAAGTGCCTTTATCATCTCGGTATATCAAATCATAACTGTGGTCTTGACATGTAAAAACGAGGCAAGTTCTAGAATAACAGTTCATAGCTGACACACTCATAATCAAAAAATGAGCACGAAAAAGAATGTATGCTCTATAAGGTTCAAATATTCACAAAAATTATGGGTGTTTTGACATCATCCTTATAAAATTCGAATTTCAAGGTGATATTCAAAATTGGATCAACAACCTAGCAAAAATTTTAATTCCTGAAAAATAGACTTATCATGCTTGATTCTATAGTATTCTTTAAATTTAATAATCAATGTACAATTAACTATGACTTATTCTAAAACATGTCAATAATCATCACATATCATCAGAAATTTCATCCCAATTAGTAATATGACAACTTTGCATAAAAACAAGACTAAATCAGGGATTTGAGAATAATGAAAAAAGTTAGGTTCTTTTAGCCCTCTTTTACCCTCAAGGATTTGAGAATAATGTAGGTCTTTTTACCCCCCCACACTTAAGATGTACATTGTCCTCAATGTACAAATATAGATGATTACAATTAGTGATTAAAAGATAGGAGGGAAAAGTGTTACTTCCTGGGATTTCTGACGAGATCCTTGAGGATGTGGACAGTGTGTGGCATCAGGTGACTTTTTGCATTTCTCCTAATTGTGCTTTTGTGTGTTGTGGAATAAATGCTTTATTCTGCAAAGTTACTTTGTTAGTGATCTTTTTAATGAAAAGATATGGTGTTAGGGATGCTTGAATGATTGAATAGCCAATGATAAAAATTTGTAAAGAAAATAATAAAAGTTCAAATTTAAGCGGTCATGAAATAAATTCTTAAAAAAATTAAGAAGATAAATCAAATTAAAAGGACTCAGAGGTCCTCATCCATGGTTGGGTCTGGTGGTGGTGCTGAAATGTGGAGATGTTGGCATATTTGTTGGAGTGTCGCCTCCAATCCGTCAAAGCGCCGAGCGACATGTGTCTCGAACCGGTCGAGCCAAGTAGAGATATCTGCTAATGATGTTGTTGGTTGGTATGGATGCTGGCTTGGATTCGCTACCTCCTCTGACGGCGGTGGGACATCATCAGGAATGTCCTCGTCCTCTTCCTCGTTGATGGGTGTTTTTAGTTTGTACTGTGGAGGATCGGTCCCTCGTCGTTGTGATATCATCCTCATATGTAGCATGGTTTGGATGCCTTGAGGAGCCATGTTTCCTATCAATGTGAGGGAGTTGATTTGCTCGTCGGTGTTGAGGAGGTTGAAGTGCCGAGCTAGCCTTGTAATATAGGGCCCCATTGACAAATTTTCCTTCCTATGTTGCTCTGTCTGATGTTGAATCACGCACGCCATAAAGTATGCCAAGTCGAACACATATCCTTCAGACATGCAGGAAAGGAAGTAAATGTCGTGTTTGTTGATGACACCAGTGCTTTCTTTTCGACCTGTGATGGTATGCGCGAGTATGTCATGAATGTACCGTAGTGCTGGAGGAAGGGCTGTCGCCTTAGATTTACTGGGGTTGTAAGTGGTCGTCGTGGGCTTTAGGTCGATCCAGCAGTCGATCGGAAGGTAGTGAGGTTCGCGGTTTAGACCGGCCAGTGGGTTCTCTGCTATGAATTTTGTCATATAGAGGCCAACAGCTGCTCCAAATTGAGGTACGCTCAATTGATGTACTGTGCCCTCGAGACGGAATTGTATAGTGCCTGGGTCATCGAATTGAGCCATCACCGTTTGTAGCGTGAATGTGGAGCAGAACTCGAGTGTGAGCTCGAGGTATGTAGGCTTATTAATTGAGAAGAAGGTCTCTCATGGATCAGTCTATATGAGTGCTTAATATCAGTGGTGAGCCCTACTTGCCCGATGGTGTCTCTATCAATTCGTCATACAGTGCCGATGGGCCTATCCCTGATGGCTTTGTACCGGTCCTCCTGAGCGGCTTGTGGAAATCGAAGGAACGGGTGTCGAAGTTCGGTGCTTGTAGAAGAGGATCCGGGCCCCTTTCTTTTCTTGCTTGGAACGGCGCGTTTCACTCGAGATGTCAACATATTTCCTGTAAATTAAATATAAAGCAAGTTTTCTAGTTCAACCAATATATTGGAAAATTGAGAATCATTATCATTCGCAATTAAATTTTACCAATAGTAAAACATCAATTCTCCAAGAAAAGAAGCAATCTCAAGACATGCAACAAAACCACTATAACATGCATAAAAAGATGAATCAAACATTGAAAATCATGTTTGTTAAAGAAATAAAATAAAGCAACAAGAAGCATTCAAACAATGGAAAAGAGATGAACTAAACACAACCATGTATAAACTAAATAAGAAATAGAATAGACTAAACAATATGAATCGAATTTTTAAACACAAACTTGACATAAAGGGTAAATATGCAAAAATGGTATGAAGATTTTAAGAGAAAGGGAACCAGAAATGGTGGTGAATGACGAGCACAAGCGACGCGCATAGCGGTGTTGTTGGGTCTGTGGTGTGGGCACGGTGCTGTCAAGGGCGTGGTACTTGGGTGCACGGTGGTGTTGTGGCCGTGTGGGTGGTTGGACTGAGTTTTTGGAGGAGAAACGGCGGTGGGATGGGGTAGACTGGTTGAGTGGCTGGATTTTGAGGTGGGGAATGAAAATTTGATTTTAGGGTTTGAGGTTTGGGGGGGAAGACGGTTACTTTGTTTAAATAGGGAGGGGAGCACGGCCTTCCGCACGGACGTGTTAGATTTGAATTGTCCGTGCTTTTCGTGATTTCTTAAAATTGGGCGCGCTTCAAAGGTTTTGGCACGTCCGTGTGTCAATTCGCATGCTCGTGTTTGATAAGAAAAAACGTTAGCACGGTGGGGTAACACAGGTGTGTCAAGCCCGTGTATAACACGTCAGTAACCTTAGTAATTTCACACGGTTGTGAGGCATGGCCGTGTTGTGCCCGTGTATTATAAGTCAGTAACCTCAGTAATTTTACATGGTTATCTAGCACAGGCGTGGTCTGGTGTTGCAGCCCGTGTCACCGAAAGAATTTTTACCCTGTTTTGGCACGCCCATGGTCTATTTCTGGCTATGCACGGCTATGTACACGCCCGTGTCAAGGCAGTGTTGAAATTTCTGCATTTTCCTGTTAGACTATTTTAGTGCTATGTTAGAAAAATAAAAACTATGTTAGTATGTTATGCTCGGGTTGCCTCCCGAGAAGCGCTCGTTTATAGTCTTAAGCTAAACTCTCTTGGTATGTTAGTATGTTAGTATGTTTTTGGCTCCAAAGGATGGCTCATGGAGCATAAGCTCTTCTCTCATACCTCCAAAATCTGTACCGTTATAAATTTTAAGTCGGTGACCATTTACCTTGAATGTGCCTTTAGTGGGGTGGGTTAACTCGACGGTGCCATATGGAAATATTGTTTTGATCATGAATGGTCCTGACCATCTTGATTTCAACTTTCCCGGGAATAGTTTAAGCCTTGAGTTGTACAATAGGACTAAGTCTCCCACTTCGAATTGCTTTGATCTCTTGAGATGAGCATCGTGGCGTCGTTTTGTTACTTCTTTGTACAATTTTAAGTTCTCATAGGCTTCTGTTCTCCACTCGTCTAGCTCATTCATCTGCATCATTCTCCTTTTACCTGCAATTTTGAGATCAGTATTTAAAAATTTTGTTGCCCAAAAAGCTTTGTGTTCTAATTTGAATGGTAAATGACAGCTTTTCCCGTATACAAGTTTGTATGAGGATGTCCCTAAAGGTGTTTTAAATGTTGTTCTATAGGCCCATAACGCATCATCTACTTTTAATGCCCAGTCTTTTCTATTTGATTCAATGGTTTTTTCTAGAATGCGCTTAAGTTCTCGGTTTGCTACCTCTACTTGCCCACTGGTTTGAGGATGGTATGGGGTTGCTGTTCTATGATACACTCCATATTTATTTAGAACTTTTTCAAATTGGGTATTGCAGAAGTGTGTACCCATATAGCTAATGATGGCTCTTGGTGTGCCGAATCGAGAAAAGAGTTTCTTGAGAAACTTAACTATTACCCTAGCATCATTGGTAGGTAAAGCTTCCGCTTCTACCCATTTTGACATATAATCAACTACTACTAGAATGTACTTGTTCCCAAATGAATTAGGGAATGGTCCCATAAAGTCAATACCCCATATGTCAAATATTTCACATGATAACATATATGTTTGAGGCATTTCATCTCGTTTAGAAATATTACCTATTCGTTGACATCGATCACACGAGGTAACATACCTGTGAGCATCTTTAAATAGAGTGGGCCAATAAAAACCTGATTCGAGTATTTTGTGTGCTGTCTTTATGCCATTGTAGTGCCCTCCTGACGGTCCTGAATGACAATGCTCCAAGATCTGGTTTGCTTCTGTCTTTGTAACACATCTTCGAATTACCTGATCTGCACAAAAGCGGAAAAGAAAAGGATCTTCCCAAAAATGATTCTTCACATCAGCAAAGAATTACTTCTTTTGGTGATGTGTTAATTTTCTTGGTAAGATGTTAGGTGCTAAATAATTTGCAATATTTGCAAACCATGGTATCTCAGAATGTGTTATAGAGAAGAGTTGTTCTTCGGGAAACGAATCACTTATTTCGCCTTCATCGATCTCTTTGATGTGTGGATTTTCAAGTCTAGAAAGGTGATCCGCTGCAAGATTCTCAGCTCCCTTCTTATCTTGTATTTCCAGGACGAATTCTTGTAAAAGTAACATCCATCGTATGAGCCTGGGTTTAGCATCAGGTTTTTTTAAAAGATAACGAAGAGCTGAATGGTCAGTGTAAACGACAACTTTGGACAATATTAGATATTGTCTAAATTTATCAAAAGCAAAAACTACAGCTAGCTATTCTTTCTCTGTGGTGGTGTAGTTTTCTTGTGCGGGTGTTAGCGTTCTACTAGCGTAGTAAATTGGCTGAAAGTGTTTGTCTATTCGTTGTCCCAAAACTGCACCTACTGCAAAATCACTTGCATCACACATTAGGTCAAATGGTAAGTTCCAATCAGGTGCAATTATAATCAGGGCATTTATTAATTTATCTTTAAGGATGTTAAATGCATCTAAACTTTCATGATTGAAATCAAAAGGAACATCTTTTTCTAGTAATTTTGTCAAAGGCTTAGCTATTTTAGAAAAATCTTTAATAAATCTTCTAAAGAATCCTGCATGTCCTAAAAAGCTTCTGATAGCCTTAACAGAACTAGGGGGTAGTTTTTCTATGGCTTCAACTTTTGCTTTATCTACCTCGATCCCTTTACTAGAAATCTTATGCCCTAACACAATTCCTTCTCTTACCATAAAGTGACATTTTTCCCAGTTTAAAACAAAGTTTGTTTCCTCACATCACATTAGAACTCGTTTTAAATTTTTAAGGCAAAGATGGAAAGAATTACCGAATACCAAAAAATCATCCATAAATACCTCCATGATATCTTCTACGAGCTCATCAAAGATTGCCAACATGCAACGCTGAAAAGTAGCAGGTGCATTACATAATCCAAAAGGCATTCTACGATAAGCAAACATACCGTCTGGGCATGTGAATGTCGTCTTTTCTTGATCTTCAGGAGCTATGGGGATTTGGAAGTAACCGGAGAGTCCATCCAAAAAACAGTAGTACATATGCCCGGGTAATCTTTCTATCATTTGATCTATGAAGGGTAGCGGGAAATGATCTTTTCTGGTAGCATCGTTCAACTTTCTATAGTCTATACAGACTCTCCAACCTGTGACTGTTCTTGTGGGAATCAACTCATTCTTTTCATTGGGCACTACCGTCATTCCTCCTTTCTTTGGAACTACCTGCACAAGACTTACCCAAGTGCTGTCAGAAATAGGATAAATTATTCCTGCATCTAGGAGTTTAATGACCTCAGCTTTGACCACTTCTTTCATGATGGGATTTAACCGTCTCTAGGGTTGCACACACAGCTTGTATTCTTCTTCCACTAAAATTTTGTGGGTGCAAAACTCGGGACTTATTCCCTTTATGTCAGAAATTTTCCAGGCTATGGCTTTTTTGTGTTCTTTTAGTACCTTTATCAGTTCCTCTATTTCCTTGGGTTCTCGTTCTACAGAGATGATTACTGGTAATGTAAAATTGTCTCTGAGGGATGCGTATTCTAAGTGTTTTGGTAGCTATTTCAATTCCAATTTGGGTGGCTCTTCAATGGAAGGTTTCTGTTTTATTTCGTAGTTATTGTCAATTCTTTCTTCATTCATCTACTTGGATGGCGATGTATTCAGATTCAGCTCATCATCCTCATCTTCTTCCCCCTCTTCTTGAGTTAGACACAGTTCCATCGTGTCGTTATGTATGATTTCCTGTAATGAATTTTGAATGATATGATCAGTAGTATGAAGAAAATAACAGGAATCATCTTGCTCTTTAGAATGTCGCATGGCATCATAGATTTGAAAAATGATTTCTTCGTCTCCTATCCTTAGTGCGAGTTTACCATCTCCTACATCTATAACCACTCTAGCAGTGGCTAAAAAAGTACACCCTAAGATTAAGGGAACATTAATGTCTTTATCCATGTCTAATATAACGAAATCAACAGGGAAAATGAATTTATCAATTTTTACCAAAACATCTTCAATAACTCCTCTAGGATATTAAATAGATCTGTCTGCTAACTGAATACTCATCCTAGTGGGTGTTGGTTCCCCAAGATCTAGTTGTTTAAACATTTTATAAGGCATTAAATTTATGCTAGCGCCTAGATCAGCTAACGCTTTCTTAATATTCAAACTACCAATTAAACAAGGGATAGTAAAACTTCCTGGGTCTTTTAACTTGGTTGGTAGCTTATTTTGGAGGATGGCTGAGCACTCTTCATTAAGTTCCACTGTTGACACCTCTTCAAGTTTTCGTTTATTCGTTAGTAGCTCTTTTAAGAATTTTGCGTACTTCGGCATCTGTGAAACAGCTTCAACAAAAGGTAAGTTGATATGTATTTGTTTAAAAAGTTCAAGAAACTTACCGTATTGTGCATCAATTCGCTCTTTCTTTAATTTTGCTGGATATGGGATTGGTGGTTTGTTCTCATTGCATAATGGTGTTACCACCTCAATTTCCTTATCATTTTCTTTATTTTCGGTTGAGATCTGTTTCTTCATGTCACCTAATTCCTTTCCACTTCTTAGTGTGACTGCTTTTACCTGTTCTGTTTCTTTAGGAAGATCTTCTGCTCGTATTTCAAAGACCATCTTGGAAAGCATTCCAAGTGTCTTAGTGAGTTCCCCAAATGACTCGGTAAATTTTTCAATTGATGCTTATTGATTTTTAAGGGTTCTCTCGATATCTTGCAGGCGTTTTTCTATGTTTGCCGAGTCCTTCACATGGATTGGTTCATTCTCTTGTGGATAGGGCTGATTTCAGAAGTTTTGAGGAGGTTGTTGCCTTTGATTTCCATGGTTTCCTTGTCCTCCCCACGAAATATTTGGGTGGTTCCTCCAACCTGGATTGTAAGTGTTACTATAAGGATTATTATTATATCAGAATTTATTACCTATATAGTTCACCTGTTCATCTTCTGCTCGTGGTTGGTAGGGTGGGTACTCAGGATTCGCCACAGTTCCACTCGCATCGCACTGTATGACTGGATGTACCTGTGATGAACACAAATTATCAAGCTTTTTATTTATCATCTCTAGCTGTGTTGATAGCATGGTCATGGCATCGATGTTGAAAACTCCTGCAAATTTTGTCAGTTTGGTCCTTAAAGCTTGCCACTGATAATTGTTTAATGACATCTCCTCAATGAACTCATAGGCTACTTCTGGGGTTTTGTTGTTCAGTGTTCCATCGGCGGCTGAATCTATAAGTTGTCTCGTTGAGGGGTTTACACCGTTGTAAAAGGTTTGGACTTGTAGCCACAAGGGTAGGCCATGGTGTGGGCACCTTCTCAAGAGATCTTTGAATCTCTCCCATGCGTCATATAGCGTCTCTACATCCATCTGCACAAAAGAAGAGATATCATTCCGTAATTTGGCCGTTTTGGCCGATGGGAAATATTTCATCAAAAACTTTTCGGTCATCTGATCCCATGTAGTGATTGACCCTCGTTGTAACGAGTTTAACCATTGTTTAGCTTTATTTCTTAATGAAAAAGGGAATAACCGAAGACGTATGGCATCATCAGAAACGCCATTTATTTTGAAGGTATCACAGAACTCTAAGAAGTTAGCTATATGCGTGTTTGGATCTTCGTCCTGCAAACCATCAAATTGAACAAACTGTTGAATCATTTGTATCGTGTTAGGCTTTAATTCAAAATTGTTAGCAGATATAGTAGGCCTAACAATACTAGATTCTGCTCCTGTTAAATGTGGTTTCGCATAATCGAACATTATGCGTGAAGCGTTGTTGTCACCCATATCGCGTGGTGGTGGGTTGTTTTCGTCCATCCCTTCAGTAGGATTAGATTTATCTTCTTCCTCTCTCTCCGTGTAATCTAGGGCTCGCTTGGTTTCCCGACGATTCCTACGAGCGATAGGTTCGATTTCGTGGTCGAATACCAAAGGTCCCCTCAGGTTCCTTCTAGTCATAAACTAGAGGTACCTGTTTGAAAAGAAAGAGAGAAAATTTCAGTAAACAAAAATAAAAACAAAAAGAAAAATAAATTGCGAAAAATAAAAATTAGGGCTAAAGTAATAAAATAGAGTTTTCTTAATATTTTAGCTCCCCGGCAACGGCGCCAAAAACTTGATCGCTGTAAAATCAGAGCTTTAAATATTTATAAAAGAATGATCAAACCTAGAGACTAACTCTAACAACGATATTAAGGCAAGTGTACCTATCGAACAGTAGTATAGCTTAGGCAAGACCGGTTATCGAACCCAAAGGAACTTAAAGTATTAATACTCACTTTCTTTTTATTATTTAGCTTCAAAGTTAGAGTGAAGATTACTTTTGACGAATACTAAACTAAGGACACAAAGACAAAAAGGACGAATAGGAAAATAACTTTGAGGGAAAATTCAGTTGATTACGACGATACCCTCAGGGAGAATCCACCTAGATTTCTCCTGTTATCTAACCTTCAATTATATGATTTCTTTTACTTAGCTTGATCCATAGGACTCCCTAACCTATATTAAACCCTCTCTCAAGGCGGATAACGTCTAACCATAGGTTAATTAGTGGAACTCTCGTTCGCTTATAATAACCCCCTATGATAGCAGTAAATCGATTAATGGACTCCCCAATTAGGTTTCACCCTAATCCGGCAAAATCTCGTAACCCTATCTCTAGGCGTTCGATCAACTCCGCTTAATTATGTTAGATCTTCTCTTAGGCAGGGTCTATTCCTCCTCCACCTAAGCACATTAGATTTTGGATTAAGCAACATAATTAAGAACAAACTAAGTATTTATAATATAACTTAAAAATCAAATAATAAAATCCATCTAGGTTTCATCCCCTTCAGGTATCTGAAGGGTTTTGTTCATAATGAATAAATAAACCATCGCAAGAGAAAAGATAAAACAAAACATAGGAAAAATCCTAAAACTCCCTGAAGGAATCAAAGGAGAATTCCACCATCTTGAGTATAACTCCGGCTTCTTTAGATGGATCAACTGGCTATCCTCACGTTATTCCCTAACTCTGACCTTCTCGGCTTGGCTCATTGGCCTTGCTTTCACTCCTTTCAACAGGTGATACTTGGGGGTTATTTATAGGCTCTTGAAACGCGATTGTTTCTCCCTAAGTATCCTTTTCCGACTAAAATTGCTCTTTCCAGCGTCAAAGGCACGGCCATGTCACACGCCCGTGTGAGTCGAGATCTGATCGTGCTCAGATTTCTCCTGAGGCACAGCCGTGTGTGGCGGGGTTGAGGCCGTGCTCTAGGTATTCGTCAAGGCAGGGCCGTGTGTGCTTTGGGCCAGGCCGTGTTGATTTCGTGTTAAAGCCCATTTACTCCGTTTTAGGCCCGTTTTGTGTTCTTTTCATCCTTGGGTGCTTTCCTGGGTATAAGACATGAAAAGAACGGATTAAAAGCACCTTTTTATATAAAACAAGGGGTAAATCATCCAAAAGCATATTAAATGTGGGATAAAAATATGTTACTTTTACGGTTTATCAAATACGCTTGTGTCGGTGGTACCAAGGGAAAGGATCACATGGGAGTTTTTCCAGGAAGAGTTCCAGAAGAAGTGGATAAGCCAAAGGTTTATCGACGATAAAAGAAAGGAATTTCTTGAATTGAAGCAAGGTAAGATGACTGTAACTGAATATGAGTGTGAATTTGTGAGGCTCAGCAAATAAGCTCGATAGTATGTATCCACTGAAGCTATTATGTGTAAACGGTTTAAGGATGGGTTAAATGAAGATATCAGATTGTTTGTTGGTGTCCTCGAGTTGAAAGAATTTGTTGTGCTAGTGGATCGGGCTTGTAAAGTTGAGGAGTTGGTGAAAGAGAAAAGAAAAGCTGAGATGGAGTCTTGTGACTAAAGAAAGAGACAATTGAACAAGTTATTTCAGTCCTTGTCCGAGAAGTCAAGAGACTTTCCTACCCGATCAGCTACTTCCACCTGGTTTTTAAATAGAAGTAAGAGTTAGTAGTACCCGCGGATCAAAGCTCAGACTACCTCAGTTGCTAGTGTTGGGAACACTAGACCAAATAGACCGGAATGTCCATAATGTGGCAAATGACATCCTAGTGAGTGCCGAGCCCATGAGAGAGTTTGTTTTAACTATGGTTCCCAAGTTCATTTTATTAGAGAATGCCCTGAGATGATTGAGAAAGAGAAAGTTCAGAATGCAAGAGCGGGAAGTACTACTAGAGGGAGACAACAGAGAAACCCGGGAAGCAAAATGAGTAGTAAGAGTACACCCAGAGAGCAGGCTGCGAGATCTGAGGGTAGAGCGCATGCGAGGACCTATACCCAGTCGTACATTTGCAAGAAATTAGTATCTAGCATGAGCATGCCTGTAGAGTGTACTGAATTCGTGATAAAAGTTCCAATTCTTTAGGAAAAAGTGTATTAGTTGATAAGGTATGCAAAGATTTCCCATTGATGATTAGAGATCATTATTTTAAGGCAAATCTCATGCCATTTCCATTTGATGAATTCGATATAATTCTTGGTATTGACTAGTTAACCACTCATAAAGTGACAGTAAATTGTGGAAAGAAATACATTGAATTTAAATGTGAAAATGGGGACACTCTTCGTGTTGAATCAGATGAACAAAACGGATCGCCTGTAGTGATCTCTCATATGTCTGCTCAGAGATATGTAAGAAAGGGGTATGAAGCATATCTTGCTTTTGTTATGAATGCTAAAGAAACTGAGCTAAAGATTGAATCAGTGCCGATAGTATGTGAGTACCCAGATGTATTCCCAGAAGAATTTCCAGGGTTGCCTCCGGTTAGAGAGGTTGAATTTGGCATTGAATTAGCTCTTGGTATTGCACCTATATCGATTGTTCCATACAGAATGGCTCCAATTGAGTTGAGGGAATTGAAGACACAGTTGCAAGAATTGATGGACAAGGGTTTTGCAAGACCAAGTTATTCTCCGTGGGGTGCTCCAGTATTATTTGTGAAAAAGAAATATGGTTATATGAGATTATGTATAGATTACCGGCAACTAAATAAAGTGACCGTGAAGAACGAGTACCCATTGCCAGTGATGGACGACTTGTTTGATCAATTGAAGGGAGCCACTGTGTTCTCCAAGATAGACTTGAATTCTAGATATTACCAGTTGAGGGTCAAAGACTCAGATGTGTCGAAAACTACATTTCAGACAAGGTATGGGCACTATGAATTTTTAGCCATGCCTTTTGGCTTAACAAACGCCCCCGTTGTGTTTATGGATTTAATGAATCGTATATTTCAGCCATACTTGGATAAGTTTGTTGTGGTTTTTATTAATGACATATTGATATATTCTCGTGATGAGCATGAGCATGCCGATCATTTAAGGACAATTTTATAGATTTTACGAGACAATTGATTGTATGCCAAGTTTAGCAAATGTGAGTTTTGGCTCAAAGAAGTCGGATTTTTGGGGCACATTGTCTTGGGAGATGGAATCCGAGTTGACCCAAGTAAGATTTTAGCTATTGTTTATTGGAAACCACTGAAAAATGTATCCGATGCTAGAAGTTTTTCAGGCCTAGCTGGCTATTATCGACGGTTTGTCAAGGGATTTTCCATGATAGCTACATCGATGATGAGGTTATTATAGAAAGATGTAAAGTTTGAGTGGACAGAGAAGTACCAGTAGAGTTTCGAGAAACTAAAGGCATTATTGACAGAGGCTCAAGTTCTAGTGCAACATGAGCTAGGAAAAGAATTTGTGATCTACAGCGATGCATCCTTGAATGGATTGGGCTATGTACTTATGCAAGAAGACAAGGTGATCGCATATGCCTCTAGACAGTTAAAGTCACACAAGAAGAATTACCCGACACATGATTTGGAGTTGATTGCCATTATGTTTGCATTAAAGATATGGAGACACCATTTCTATGGTGAAAGATGTCGGATATTCACCGATCACAAAAGTTTAAAGTACTTGATGACTCAAAAGGAATTGAACTTAAGGTAGCGAAGATGGTTAGAGCTGATAAAGGATTATGAGCTAGTCATTGATTACTACCCGGGAAAGACGACTGTAGTCGTTAATGCTTTGAGTAGAAAATCCCTATTTGCATTGAGGGCTATGAATACATGAGTGACTTTGTCAAACGATGGTTCCATTCTAGCTGAGTTGAGGGCTAGACCGATGTTCCTTCAAGAGATTTACGAGGCTCAGAAAGATGATAGTGACTTGCAAGCCAAAAGAGTTTAGTGCGAGTTGGGTGTTGAGTCCGACTTTCGGATCAATTCTGATGGATGTCTGATGTTCAGAGACAGAGTTTGTGTACCAAAAAATGATGAGCTTATTCGAAAGGTTTTACACGAGGCACATAGTGGATGCCTATCTGTACATCCGGGCAGCACAAAAATGTATAATGACTTGAAGAAATGGTATTGGTGGCTGAATATGAAGAAAGATATTTCTGAGTTTCTATCAAGATGCTTGATTTGTCAGCAAGTAAAGGCCGAATACCAAGCTCCTTCGGGTTTGCTTCAACCTATTATGGTTCCCGAGTGGAAATGGGACCGTGTTACTATGGACTTTGTAACGGGTTTGCCGTTAACACCGAGCAAGAAAGATGTCGTATGGGTTGTGGTAGATAGACTTACAAAGTCGGCCCATTTCATACCTTTACGTGTCGACTACTCACTTGATAAATTGGAAAACTTGTATGTTTTCAAGATTGTAAGGCTTCATGGAGTGGCTTTGTCGATTATATCGAATAGAGATTCAAGATTCACATCCCGATTTTGGAAAAAGTTTCAAGAAGCTTTGGGCATAAAATTGAGCTTTAGTATGGCTTTTCGTCCCCAAACCGACGGGCAGCCGGAGAGGTTGATACAGATTCTTGAGAATATTATCCAATGTTGTGTTCTTGAGTTTCAGGATAGCTGGGAAAGGTATCTAGCATTGGTAGAGCTTGCATACAATAACAGTTTTTAGTCGAGCTTGAAAATGGTGCCTTATGAGGCTTTGTATGGGCATAAGTGTTGAACGCCTTTATATTGGATTGAACGCAAGGAAAATCAGATTCACAAGGTCGATTTGGTTAGAGAAATAGAAGAGAAAGTAAGGGTGATTTGAGATTGTTTAAAAGCTGCTTCTGATAGACAAAAATCCTACTCGGATTTGAAACGAAAAGAGATCAAGTTTGAAGTTGGTGATAAAGTATTCTGGAAAGTGTTACCATGGAAGAAAGTTCTTAGATTTGGCTGAAAAGGCAAATTGAGTCCATGTTTTATCGGACCATATGAGATCACCGAGAGGATAGGGTTAGTAGCCTATTGATTGGCTTTACCATCTGAACTGGAAAAGATTCATGATGTGTTTCATGTGTCTATGTTACATCGTTACCGATCAGACCCTTCGCATGTGATTACACCAACAGAGGTTGAAATTTAACCCAACATGACTTATGGCGAAGAACCGGTAAAGATTTTGGCATGAGAAGTCAAATAGTTAAGGAATAAAAGTATAGCCCTTGTGAAAGTATTGTGGCAAAGACATGGGGTAGAAGGGGCTACATGGGAGCCCGGGGAGGCTATGAGAAACCAGTACCCAAACCTTTTTGCTGGTAAGAATTTCGGGCACGAAAAATTTCTAAGGGGAGAGAATTGTAACAGCTCGATTTAAGGCCTAGTCGAAATAGTGATTGCGAGACCACAAATCTGAAGTAGAAATATGTGTTTTATGATTTTTATGAGTCTTATGAGGTGTTTGCATGATTTTTTGAAAATTTCATGAAGAAATTTTATTAATTAGTGATCAAATTGTCCACTAGGACTAAGTTGCAAAGATTAGAAAATATGATATTCTAGAATATTTAAGTATGAAATAGAATCATAAAAATTACTAGAGGTTCTTATTTAGCAATTAGACCATTAAATGTCAAGATGGACAAAAAGGGACATCGGAAGGAAAAATCTTAAGGAATGGGCCTTAAGGGCATTTTAGTCATTTGGTTAATTAAAGAATTAAAAGGGAAAAAGAAGTCAAAAATGAGTGTCCATCTTATTCACCGTAGCCGAATTTTACAAGCCCTCCATAGCTAGGGTTTCTTCAACTTTCAAACTTGATTGTAAGTACCTGCTAGCCCTGTTTTTAATGTTCTTCGTATTTTTGAAATCCTCGTAGCTCGATTTAGCTATTTCTAGTTATATTTTGAGCTAAGGTTCATGTTCAAAAATTTACCCATGTATGACATGCATGTATTTTAATGATTTATGAAAGAATATGAAAGTTTGATGTATATTAAACATCTTTTTCTAAGCGATTCTCGTGAAAATGCATAAAAGGACCAAATTGTAAAAGTTATGAAAATGGTCATACATGAGTGAAATAGTGGAAATTAGGGGCTGTTGTAGTTAAGAAAATGATTCGGCTAGGCTTGAAATACAAGAAAGTTGGATGAAAATAATTTTACGAGCCTAAGGGCAAAAGTGTAATTATGAGAAAGTGTAGGGGCAAAATCGTAATTTTACCAAAGTTTGATTCATGGGTCGATTTAGTCAATGTGAGTATTAAACAAATGGATTTTCTATTATAGGTCAAGAAACACGAAGCTCGGACCAAAACCGAGGCAAGAACAAGATTTCGGACTAAATCGAATATCTACACATATTTTGAGTACCGAGGTGAAATTAAAGCTACATATGTTATTATGTTCTAAATTTCTTATTTATATGAGAAATGTATATTATTTTCCATGAAATTGATTAGTGATTTCTCAATAAAAATTATAATGAAATAATGATAAGTTGAAGTCCCGGTTAAACATTCAAAATAGCATGGATACCTATGTCACAACACCAGATAAGAAGGTCCCATGTAAGACCATGTCTGGGACATGGCATTGGCAACAAAGGAATGTAGGTTTCGTGTAAGACCATCTCTGGGACATGGCATTGACACCGAACGTAGGTCCCGTATAAGACCATCTCTGGGACATGGTTTTGGCACCGAATAAGGAAGGTCCCATATAAGACCATGTCTGGGACATAGCTTCGACCCCAAAGGAAGATCTCATGTAAGACCATGTCTTGGACATGGCATCGACATCTATGTACGATCTTGTATAAGACCATGTCTAGGACATGGCATCGACATCGAGCTAAGAGATCCTGTGTAAGGCCATATCTGGGATATGTCATCGGAATCAAGAGGTGATCCCATGTAAGACCATATCTGGGATATGGCATTTGCATCGAAATACATGTATGATGAGATTGAGTATCGTCTGATATTCCAAGTAGTTCAACGGGTAGAAGAGCTAAATATGCAAAGATGACAAAGAGCTAAGTTATACAAAGATGACAAAGAGTTACATTTAAGTTAAGGATGATAATGGTTCAAGTTTATGTTCAAGATAGCATAAGTGCTAAATTATGTGATGAATGGATACAGGTACCTTGAGTAAAATACGAGTTATGAAACCGTAATGTGATATGTGTTGGGTAAGTGTAAGTATGAGTAAGTATGACAAAGTACTTGAGGACTTGTGTTGTATTTGTTCTATGAGATGAATGGATTTTACCACAAATTTTTATGTTGCTATTTTAATTCATGCAAACTTACTAAGCTATATGCTTACCCCTCTCTTTTCCCTTTTCCTTGTATTACAGTCAAACTAGCTCAGGGATCGTAGAACGTTGGAGCTCGGATCACACTATCAATCATTCTTTTGTTATAGTAAAGTTGACTTATTTTGAGTGTGGCATGTATAGGAATCTTAGTAATTTGGTGTTATGTCTTATGTAGAAGCCAAAGTGTTAGTTACTAATGTCATACACTCATTTTGTAAATGGCCATTGGGAATTGGCCAATATTTGTCAAGTTTCATATATTTAATGGGGATGAGTTTATGAAGTGTATGAATGATGATTTGTGATTCTTCATAGTGTATTATTGCCATGTTATGTGTTGCTTTTGGTGGTATATGTGTGTTTATGTCTCAGGGCGGCAATTGGCTTGGAAAATAGCCTTCTAATTGTCCACACAGGTAGACACACGGGCGTGTGTCTAGGCCATGTGCGATACACGGTCAGCTCCATCGGTGTGTTGATAGGCCGTGTGTCCCCTTCATCAAAATTGTGAGAATTCGACTAGTCACACAGGCCAACACACGGGCGTGTGCCTAGGCCGTGTGCCCCTTAAGACTTGCTGACGTCATAAATAGAATACCCAGGTTTTCACACACGGGTGAGGACACGGGTGTGTCTAGGCCGTGTGAGGGACACTGGCCAAAGACTCATGCGTGTTTCTAGCCGTGTGAAAACCCCTGTAGGTTCGAAATGAAAAATAAATTCTACAAGGGATATGGACATGGGCGTGTGTGACCACACGGCCTGCCCACACGGGCGTGTCTCATCTTACACGGGCGTGTGGTCCTGTTTAGGTAAAAATTTTCTAAGTGTGAAAAAGTTTCCGGTTAAGTTCCGAAACCCTCTTCATATGCATGTTTAGGGCCTCGCGAGCCCATAATAAGGATTATATGAATACGAATGAGAAGTTTTAAGTTGAAAAGAAATTTTATAGCCCAAAGTTGTATATTCAATCAAGTAATGTCCAATAATGCCTCGTACCTGATTCCGGAGCTGAATACGGGTAAGGGGTGTTACATAATCTATATTCAATTCAATAGCCATCACATTTATGAATATTCAATTGAACCATATGAATTCGCATAATTTTCCACTTACTCATCGTATGAAATTCACATTTAACACTTACTTATCGATTTCTGTCACGAGTACCTTGACTGAGTCGTACCATCACTTGTAACCACATTTCGTCAACATTTCCCGTTGAACAATTTGGAATATTAAAGGATACTTGGGAATCTTGTACACACAGTACTGTACCAATGCCATATCCTGGATGGTCTTACATGTAATCTCGTATCGATGCCAATAGCCCAGCTATGGTATGATACGAAGTCTCATATTGATGCCATATCCCAAATATAGTCTTACACGTAATCTCAATAACCCTAATGCCATGACATTTATATCATTTCTATTCCTAAGGTTTAACCGAGACTTTTGTAGTATCGAATCTCTGTCAGTCATTTCCGTAGTATCATACTCAATAGCATTCCCATTTCATTTCAATAATATAACATTTACCACAACTATATCAATTAAGCATTTATAAATATATAATTTAATACTTATTAAACATATGAACTTACCTCGATACAAAAATAGCGGAAATGGACCTAATCGTCAAACACTTTAGTTTTCCCCCGATCTAGGCCTGAACTTCATTTTTCTTGATCTATAATACAAAATTCATCTCATTTAATCATCACATTATTCATTTCAGCCCAAAAGTCATAATATGACAAAATTACATTTTTGCCCCTAAACTTTTGACATTTTACACTTTAGTCCCAAAGCTCGTAAAATGAATTTCATTCAATTTCTTCAAAACCCAAGCCTAGCCAAACCATTTTCATACTCGTAACAACCCACATTTTCCATTTATTCACATTTTTCTTCTCATTTTATAGACTTTTACAAATAAGTCTTTTTTGACATTTTTATCGAAAATGACTTAACAAAAGTCATTTAACAAACATCAAAATACATAGATATTCAACATGGGTAAAACCCTAGACCTTGATCATATCTTAAATTAGTGGTAGAAATAGATAGATCGGGTTACAACAATTTCAAAAATGTAAAGAGCATTAAAAACGGGGAAAGAACAGACTTACAATCGAGCTTGAAAGCTTGAAAAACCTAGCCATGGTTATCCCTGTGAAATTCGGCCAAGGGAGGAAGAAGATGGACAAATTTTGGCTTTATTATTGCTTTTTAATTCATTTAATTACCAAATTACTAAAATGCCCTTAATGAAAAACATTAGAAACATACCTAACCATGTACATTTTTGTCCACCAACTTAACCAATGGTCTAATTACCATTTAAGGACCTCTAATTTAAAATTTCATAGAAATTGGACACCTTTAACATATAGATTTCAAGTTTTGTAGTTTTTTGCAATTTAGTCCCTTTAACTAAATTGAATGCCCAAATGTCAAAATTTTCAAACGAAATTTTCACGAAATCATTCCAAAAAACTGTAGACCATAAAAATATAATGAAAATAAATCTTTCTACGTCAGATTGTGGTCTCGAAACCACTGTTTTGACTAGACCCAAAATCGGGCTGTTACAATTATGGTGTCAGGTGCCATGGAGGTGTACAGGCAGTGAGTATTGGTTGGTTTTTCTTTTGCCTATGGATTTTAATTTTTCAAATTTTGCATGGAATTGTCAAGGTTGTATTAGAGCTAAATTTCCTCATATTTTTTGGGAATATAATGTGGAGTTTCAGCTTAATATTATTAGTTTATTGGAACTAAGGGTCAATGGAGCAAAAGTTGATGCTTTGCCAAGTTGGGGTTTTCATTTTCCTATCAGCTGGAAGTGATTGGACTTTTTAGGGTTATATAGACTGGGCGAAAGGATTCGCTTCAGGTGCAAGTTGTCAGGAGCCATCCTCAATTTATTTTGACTCATGTTCGTCGCATTGGTTCTGCTATGGGGTGTTTGTTACCTTTTTTTACGTAACCCGAATAAAGAAAAAACGTAAGAAGTTATTGGAAGGTCTAAAATTTTCAATCCCTTCAATTCAGGTTCCATGGGTGGCTATTGGAGATTTTAATGCTCTTCTATCTGATATTGATAAAAAGGGTGGTAGTTTCAAGGGTAGGAGGTGTCCCATCTTCGGTGATTTTGTTGAGACAACTAGTTTGCAGGATTTGGGCTTTAGGGGTCCCTCTTTTACCTAGCAGAGAGGTCAGACTCTTGAGAGGCTTCATCGTGCTATCAATAATGATGCTTGGGTATCTACTTTCCCTAACTCTATGGTGTCACATTTTCAAGGATTAAATCTAATCACCAGCCTCTATAGCTTTCTCTTAGATCGGACTTCAGTATGCGTAGGGTCTCCCTTTCCATTTCTTTGTTAGGTGGACTGAGCATTCGAATTTTATGGATTTTGTAAATGTGGAGTAGAGGTTTGATGGTTATATGCCGGATACTCTTTCTTGTCTTTTTATGGAGGTTAAGAAGTGGAATAGAGTTGTGTATGGTCACATAAGGAAAAGGCATATTGTTAATAGACTGGTTGACATTCAGAACGTGATGGAAAGTTCTATTTCTAATTGCTTGGTTAGGCTTGAGATAGTGGTTAGGGATGAGCTAGACTCAGTTTTGCATCATGAGGAACTTTTGTGGAAACAAAAATCTAGATGTGATTGGCTCTAATTGGGTGATAGGAACATTAGATTCTTCAATACTCGAACACTTCGACAGAGGAAGTTTAATCCCATCTCTACTTTGTGAAGCTAGAATAGTGATTGGTGCTATGATCTAGATGTTCTTCAGTTTGAGGCAGTAAGTTTTTTTTCATAATATCTATGGGGAACTTCTAGGTCCTTTTGGGTCTTTACCTCCTAACACATTTCCAAGCCTTGATTCTGGTGATATTGAATTTCTAGGGAAGGTAACTTCGGATGAGGAAATTAAGAAAAAATTGTTTGACATGGCCCTTTAGAAAGCTCCCAGGAGTGATGTATTTCATGCTCTATTCTTCCAAAATCAGTGGTAGCTGTGGGGAGTGTTGTTTGTGAGTGTCTCAAAAGGGTGCTTAATGGTGAGTCAATTAAACTAGAGTTGAACAACACCCTTATCATCCTCATTCTTAAGGTTGCGCATCCAGAGAAATTTCCAAAGTTTGGGCCTATCAACTTGTGTAACATCCTGGAATAGGGCCTAGGAGTTTCGGGCTTAGCGAGCTGGGGTTCACCAGTAGGCCTGACGAGTTGGGGTTCTCTAGAAGGCTTGGCAAGTTGGGGTTTCTCAGAGGGCTTGGCGAGCTGGTGTTCGCTAGTGGGCCTAGTAAGTTGAGGTTGCCAATGGGCTTGGCGAGCTGCAATCATTGGTTTGGGCCTAGTGAACTAAGATTGCTAGTGGGCTTGGCAAGCTATGATTGATGTTTTGGGTCAAGAGTCTAAAGTAGGAGTAGGAAAATGGCAATTATACTAAAGTTAGAAAGTCAACTTATTTTCCTCTTCACAAAACCATTCATGATTGTAACTATTTCTTACTTCTACTACGACTAGGGCATCCTAAGAACTTCAAAACAATTATTGCCTATAAATTAAGCCCTTTACATTAAAAATTTCATATTCCTTTGAATGAAAAAACTCTCTCAAATTTCTTCATCGATTATCTTATTGTCAAGTTTCTACGAAAACAAGAACCCAACACTTAGCTCTTAGGACTTAAGGTAAGATTCTGATGCTCTATTGGGTTAGACGTATAGAAGTAACTAAGAAAGTTCACAACAAAGGAAACTAGGTTCGCCAAAAGACTAGCATGTGCGAACCTAGGTTTTCTTGTTTTTATGAATGAGTTTTAATGTGCTTTGACTGTTAGTGACTTGTGTATGTTTGTAAAATTGCGAACCTAACAAAATCGTCTACAAGCAAAGACAAGGGAGAAACGAAGCTTGTTTAAAAACTTTCAGCAAACTATGAAAGTTTAGGGATCGCCACTTGTATGCGCAAACCATAGTGTTAATTAGGATTTTAAGGTTTTATCCTAAGTTCTGAAAGTAAGTCATCTCTATATTCATGTTTTGTGATTGTAATTATACATGTGTTTTTATGAACAGTGATACTTGAGCTAATTATGAACAGTGTTTTGTGAGCTCCTTATGACCTATAAGCTCCATGTTTAGGTAAATGTTTTGACACTATAATATTTTGAAACTATTGGAAATGGCTTGACATAGGATTATGAGTATTGACCTTTATGTTTTGTGATTTTGGCAAGAAGCCTTGGGACATGTAACACCCTTATCCCGTGTCTGTCGCTAGATTAGGGTTAGGAGCGTTACCGGACATATCGGAAAGCATTAACATAAATTCACACATTGATTCATCATTCTCAAGTATGATGTCCCTTATAACGGTCAACGAGACCTTAAGCATACATACAAATTGTGTCGGGACATGCAAAATCTCGTGGAAAATTGAAACATTTCTGAAATACAGGGGAGACACGCCCGTGGGAGGAGACCGTGTGCCCTTCACGGCTTCTAGACACCCCCGTGTGTCCATCCGTGTCTATATATTGACTATACCAACATGGTCACTAGGCACGCCCGTGTGCCATGGCCGTCTGCTACAAGGCCATATACTGACTTCCCCACCACGGCCACCAACCACGCCCGTGTACCATGGTCGTGTACTCTTAGCTAGCTACTGACTTGTACACCACAGCTAGTTGACACTCCCGTGTCAAGGCCGTGTGCTACCAAACTACATCCAGCTATTCACCCACGGTCTTTAGGCACGCCCGTGTGACATTATAGGCCATTTGCAAGGCCAAAATGCCACCCATAAGGGTCAAACCTACAAGCCATATTTACCATGACATCTCATGCACATATAACCACTAAAAATATACCAAAATAGTCATTCAAACCATGCATTCAATACCAATTCCAACCATGACAACTTCAAAGACTAAAACTCATATCATCACAAGCATAATTCATTCATTTGCTCACTCCAAACTTGGCCATTTCAAATACTTCACCCATACCAAGATATGCATTATATATCACATTCATTTAAGCAAAGTCTCAACTCATAAATAGCCAAATCACACATGGCTAAGTTCACAACACAAATTATACCAAAATAATAGCCTATACATGCCATATCTAGCTTTATACAATTCCAAAGTGTACCAAAATAAGTTTAGTAGTGTGATGACAATCCGTGACGGTTCCGAGCCTTCAGTAGCTTTAACGACCTATAAAATAGAGTAAACACACACTGAGTAAGCTTTCCAAAAGCTTAGTAAGTCAATATACAAACAAACTTAATATGTAAAGCATGTAAACATATAACCACATTGGCACATTTCTTCCACAAAGCAATTTTCTCATATTTATACTTTGATTCATATCCTTGGCCAAATTTGCCACATTTATCAATTTAAGAATCATATACACATAGCTTTTTCACGTATGCTTCTCATGTACCATATTTCTAAACCATATATAAATCATCATAGTAGATCACCTAGTCACTTACCTTATATACATATTTGGTGTATAATCAACATACCTGAATCGGACATTCATTTTCTTAATCTATCAAAGCTCAGATTTGTCATTCGTATCTCAAACTTGCCCATTGAACCATAAGGAATCCAGTAGAATACTCAGAAGCTCGAAATAATCGTACAATGCCATCGTCCCAGACAAGGTCTTGTATATACTCAGATATCGATACCACTGTCCCGGACAGGGTCTTACATGAATCAGTACGATGCCGATGTCCCAGACATGGTCTTACACGTAAGGATTATAACGATGCCAACGTCCTAGACGTGGCCTTATACGTATAGCTCATATTGATGCCAAGTCCCAGACGTGGTCTTACACATAATCAGATATCGATGCCACTGTCCCAGACAGGGTCTTACATGAGTCTTAAATCAATGCCAACGTCACAGACGTGGTCTTACATGATAACAACAGAACAGATGTCTATGTAGTGACTTATTCAATCCTATCTATTCCTAGGTTCGTACGGGACTTCTCGGACTTAATCACTATATCGAACTTATCTCGGAATTCTAATGCATAATCTCTCTTAAGCATTCAATATCATCATTAATCATATGAACAATTTCAATTGCATACATATTCATTTATTTGAATAGTGACTTACCTCGGATTCGGTATATCGGAATGAAAACGGCTACTCGATTACTTTCGCTTTCTCGTGATCTAAATCCGTTTTCCTTGGTTCTTGATCTAAACATATTCAGAATTAATCCTTTTATTCACTAATTCATTCAATTCAATCCATGGATACACATTTAGGGCTATTTGCAAATTAACCCTCATTTTTTGCACACTTTGTCAATTTAGTCCATTTTTCTCAAAACATCAAATTCACAAAATCCACACATATACATGTTTAGCCGAATACATATACATCACATACAAGCCCGCATTTTTCATTAAATTTGCAATTTAGTCCCTCAATTTACCATTTTCTCAATTTAGCCTTATTTAGCTAAATTCATCAAAAATTCAAGAACAAAGTATGTTCATCTAACTCATATCTTTCATTTAACACCAAAAATCATCAAAAAACTTAACATATCATCAATGGCATCTCACACAAACATTATCAATTCATCGAAATGAGACATGGGTTTGATAGCTCTCAAAGCAATGATTACAAAAACGTAGAAATTATCAAAAACCAAAGACAAAACGCACCTTAATTTTGGCTTGCAAGTGCCGAATGCTTAGCTAAATTGCCGAATGCTTAGCTAAATGTTTCTTTCTTTTCTTTTGGTGTTTTTTGGCAATGAGGTGATAAAAAAATGATGATAATGGCTTGCTTTTTGTTTTCATTATAATAATTTAACATATAACATAACAATATTAATAAACTATTAAAGTAAATATAATAAACATATAATATATACATATCGTCACTCATTGCCGTCCACTATCAATAAAATTGGCTTATTTGCCACATAAGTCCTCACATTTAAAAAGCCACAACACTTTAATACCTTGACAAATAGCAAGCAACTTTCACACTTACTGCAATTTCATCCTTTTGTCAAATTAAATACACAAATAGACAAATTCACTTACGGGAATTTACCACATGCTTAGCCACATATTAACGGCACAGAAAATAATATTAAAATATAATTCGGGCTCGGATTCGTGGTCCCAAAACCATTGTTCCGACTAGGGTATAAACCGGAGTGTTACAATTCTCCCCCCTTGGGGATTTTCGTCCCCGAAAATCTTACCGTTAAATAGAGTCGGATATTGCTGTCTCATTGAATCTTCAGGCTCCCAGGTAGCCTCTTCTATTCCATGTCGATTCCATAGTACTTTTACTAACGGAATATTCTTGTTTCTCAACTCTTTCGCTTCACGAGCTAAGATACAGATCGGTTCCTTTTCATATGTCATATCAGATTAGATTTCAATTTCAGATGGAGTAATCACATGTGACGAATCGGATCGATATCTACGGGGCATCGAGACATGGAATACATTGTGCATCTTTTCTAACTCAGACGACAATTTTAATCTATACGCAACAGGCCCGACACGTTCAATAATCTCATACGGCCTGATAAACCTTGGACTTAATTTGCCTTTACGTCCAAATCGAAGCACTTTCTTCCACGAGACACTTTCAGAAATACTTTGTCGCCGATTTCAAATTCTATATCTTTTCGTTTCAAATCCGCATAAGACTTCTGGCGATCAGATGCTACTTTCAAACAATCTCGGATCAGTTTCACTTTCTGTTCTGAGTCTCTAATCAAATCAACCCCGTGATGTTTATTTTCACTGAGTTCGGTCCAATACAGAGGTGTACGACATTTACGTCCGTACAAAGCTTCATATGGTGCCATTTTGATACTCGTCTGAAAACTATTATTATATACAAATTCTATCAATGGCAAATATTGTTCCCACGAACCATTAAACTCAAGTATACAACATCTTAACATGTCTTCAAGAATCTGAATAATCCGTTCGGACTGACCATTTGTTTGTGGATGAAAAGCTGTACTGAAGTGTAATCTCATGCCCAAAGCCTCTTGTAATTTCTTCCAAAATCGAGATGTAAATCTCGGATCTTTATCTGACCCAATAGATAGTGGCACCCCATGCAATCTCACAATCTCAGAAATATAAAGCTCGGCTAATCTCTCCAGTGAGAAATCAGATCTTACCGGAATAAAATGGGTAGATTTAGTTAATCGGTCAACTACGACCCATATCGCATCTTTCTTTCTCAGAGTCAGGGGCAAACTAGAAACAAAATCCATCGTCACTCTATCCCATTTCCACTCAGGAATCAGAATTGGCTGTAGCAAACTAGACGGAACTTGATGTTCAGCTTTCACTTGCTGACAGACTAAGCATTTCAAAACAAAGTTAGAAATGTCTCGTTTCATACCAGACCACCAGTAGTATCGTTTCAAATCATGATACATTTTAGTACTTCCCGAATGAACAGATAGATGACTGCTATGTGCTTCATTCAAGATCAACTGAATCAATACTACGATCTCGGAATCTCAAACAACCATCCACAATTTGAAATTTAGATTCAGAATTCATTTCACACTGAGCTTGTTTCGCTAACAATTCATTATCAAACTTCTGAGCATCACATATCTGTTGTAAAAAAAATGGTTTTGCTTTTAATTCTGCTAACACAGAACAATAATCAGACAAATCCAGCTGAGTATTCAAAGCACTTAGTGCAAACAATGATTTCCTACTCAGAGCATCGGCAACAACATTTGCTTTACCCGGATGATAATCTATCACAAGCTCATAATCTTTCAATAACTTAAGCCATCTTCTCTGACGCAAGTTCAAATCTTTCTGAGTCATCAGATATTTCAAACTTTTATGATCTGAAAATACATGACATCTCTCACCGTACAGATAATGATGCCAAATCTTAAGCGCAAACACAATCGAAGATAACTCAAGGTCATGCGTCAGATAGTTCTTTTCATGAGGCTTCAACAGTCTTGAGGCATAACCTACAACTTTGCCTTCTTGTATCAAAACACATCCCAGGCCATTTAACGAAGCATCACTGTATACAACAAATTCCTTACCCGATTCTGGCTGTACTAACATTGGAGCTTCTGTTAATAGAGTTTTCAACTGATCAAAACTTTTCTAACATTTATCCGACCATTCAAATCTGACATCTTTTTGAAGTAATCTAGTCAACGGAGTAGCTATCGCTGAAAATCCTTTTACAAATCGACAGTAATAACCAGCCAGACCCAGAAAACTACGGACTTCAGACACGTTCTTCAGAGGTTTCCAATTCAGAATACCAGAAATCTTACTCGGATCCACTCGGATTCTAGAGGCTGACACAATATGCCCCAGAAAACTAACCTCGTTGAATCAAAATTCACATTTGTTGAATTTCGCATACAATTGCTTTTCTCTCAAAGTTTACAACACGATTCTCAAATGTTCAACATGATCAGTCTCATCCCATGAGTAAATCAAAATGTCGTCAATGAACACTACAACAAATTTATCTAGGTACGGTCTGAAAATTATGTTCATCAGATCCATAAAAATAACAGGTGCATTGGTTAGTCCAAATGGCATAACTAGAAACTCATAATGCCTGTACCTCGTTCTGAAAGCAGTTTTCAGATTGTCTGAATCTTTAACTCTCAACTGATAGTATTCCGATCTCAGATCAATCTTGGAAAACACAGAAGCTCCTTTTAACTGATCAAATAAATTGTCTATTCGAGGCAACGGATATTTATTCTTTATTGTCACTTTATTCAACTGACGATAATCGATACACATCCTCATCGTGCCATCTTTCTTTTTCATAAATAGAACAGGAGCACCTCAAGGTGAGAAACTCGGTCTAGAAAACCCTCTCTCAGTCAATTCTTGCAACTGTGACTTTAATTCTTTCAACTCTATTGGTGTCATTCTATACGGAGCTATCGAAATAGGTGTAGTACCAGGCAACAATTCAATACCAAATTCAACTTCACGAATTGGAGGTAAACCCAGTAACTCGTCAGGAAATACATCAGTAAACTCACAAACAATAGGCACTGATTCAACTTTCTTCTCAGATGCTTTTGAATCAATCACATAAGCAAAATATGTCACGTAACCCTTTTTCACATAACTCTAAGCTTTCAAAACAGATATCACAGCAGGCAATCCATTCAAATCATCAGACACAATCCGTACAATCTCATCATTCGGACATCTCAAATCTATAGTCTTTCTTTTGCAATTCACAACAGCATCATGCATAAACAACCAATCCATACCCAGAATAATATCAAATTCATCAAGTGGCAAAAGCATCAGATCAACAGGGAAATAGATATCTCAAAACATTAATGGACAGTTCTTGCATACTTTGTCAACAAGGACACTTTTACCTAAGGGGTTCGATACTTTTATAGCAAACTCAGTAGACTCTACAGGCAAAGTCTTGCTGAATACTAAATTCATGCATATATATGAATGCGTAGAACCAGGGTCTATCAATGCAATCATAGAAGTATCATAAAGTGTGAAAGTACCCGTTATAATATCAGGTGATGAAGCTTCCTCACGAGCTCGAATAGCATACGCTCTGGCAGGCGCTCTAGCTTCGGACCTAACAAATTCTCTTTCGTAGTTCTCTGACTACCACTGACATTTCTTACATTCTTCGATGGTCTACCCCTCACAGGTGTACTATCAATTCTTGGATTCTGAACAGTCTCTGGCTGAACAGACTTAGGACAATCTCGGATAAAATGATCGAGTGATCCACATCGGAAGCAAGCTCTGTCATTTAATCTATAGCTTCCCGGATGTCTTTTTCTGCAATGTTTACATTCAAGTCTTTCAGATCGAACATTACCAACGCTAGCCACTGAAGTTGCTGGAGCTTTAGAGCTCATTTGCGATCTATCTCGATTTCTATTTGAATATCCCATATTAACTCTCGAACGGCTTTGATCATCTCTAAATTTCTTCGAAGTAGACTGAAATGATTTACTTTGGAATCTCTTTCTCACATCACGAGCTTCTGACTCAGCTTTTCTTTTATCTTTCCCAAGTGCCTCAGCTTTGCAAGCTCGGTCAACGAGTACAACGAACTCTTTTATTTCTAAAATCCCAACTAACAAATGAATGTCTTCATTCAGGCCATCTTCGAACCTTTTGTACCTTATAGCTTCAGATGATATACATTCCCAGGCATACTGACTCAAAATCACGAATTCTCGTTCATACTCAGAAATAGTCATTCGGCCCTGTTTGAGTTCCAAAAATTCTTTCCATTTCTGATCAATGAATCTTTCACTAATATATTTCTTCCGAAACTCGATCTGAAAGAAATCCCATGAAACTCGTTCTCTCGGAACAACTGAAATCAGAGTTTTCCACCACTGATAAGCTATATCACGAATTAACGATACAACACATTTAATGCATTCTTCCGGAGTCAAAGACATTTCATCAAATACCCGGATAGTATTTTCAATCCAGAACTCGGCCTTTTCAACATCATCATCTTTAGTAGCCCGGAATTCTTCGGCCCCATACGTATGGATCTTGTCAACAGGAGGCTTATTCAACAGATTCAGATTTGCAGTCGGAGGTATATCGGATGTCTGAGGGGGATTAATCGGGGGTGGGTGTAACATCCTAAATTATTGGGCCTATGCGTTTAGTGTGGTGATATGTTTAATGTGTTAATTTAAGTGTTAGGGGTCCAAATTGGGCTCAGGGTTAGGCAGAGGCCTTGGTTAACTTATCTGTTTGGGCACCATAAGGTTTAAAAGGTAGTATCTATGTTTAAAATACCAAAGTGGGCTTGTGGCCCAAGGGTCAGTGGCGCCACTTAGGGAGCAAGAGGGTGACACTACACAAGGGAATAAGGGGCCCAAATTTAAGTTTCATGGAGCCCAAATCTTTTAATTTAAGTTAGCTAATTTTCGACATTAGGGTTAGGTGGAGTGGACGGCAACAAGGCTCAAAAATAGGAGGATTTATGTGAATAGGATAATGTAGATATTATAGTTGATAATATGGAAGATAAAAAGGAGAAAAGATAGGAGCTATCTGCAAGGCTAGGTGTTGGCCGAAATTCCATCACCTAGAGGAGTGAAGAAATCGGTTTCTTCATGGCAAAGGGGTGCCGAATTTTCCCTTTTTATTTGCTAAATTTTTAGTTATCAGGAAGGGCACTTTCGGTTTTTCACAGGTAAGTGCCGAAATCTCTATAAATAGGGGGATAGCTCATCAATTCCGGCATTTGAACCCTACTCTTTTCTTCATTCTTTGTGCCAAAATTCTCAGTCTTCCTCTGCAATTTCTTTTCTTTTGATTTCTTCAAAAGCCGTAACCTCCCAATCTTCACAACATCTTTTCTTTCAAAAGCCAAAACCTTGAACTCTCTTCTCATCTCCATAGCCGAATACTCCCCATTCTTCTTGCCGATTTCTTCAACTAAAAGTCGAAACTACTTGGATTTCTTCTTATTATCTTCTCTTCTTGATCTTCTCAAAAGTCCGGAATCTTTAAGGGGTAGTTGAATTCTTTGCGTTAAGGTGAGTGTCGATTTCCCTATCTCTTCACTATCTCTTTCGGGTTTTGGAAGACAAATCTGAAAAGCTAATGGTTTAATGGTTCTTGTAATTTCTTGTTGGGCGACATTCGGGAATTGAAGTAGATCTCTTAGATCTAAAAGCCAGAAACACTAGTCCCTGAATCTCATATCACTTTTCGGGATTTCAAGGTAAGGATTTCAATTCTCCTTAAGATGATCAACTGTTTTCTTTTCGTTAGTTGTGCCTTAACCTAATGTTTCGTTATTGGCTTCTGAACAACACCTTAGGCAGATAGCGGTGGTGTTGGCTACTTATAGCGTTGGCTTAGAAAGTCTCATTCTAACGGTAATCAGGTGTGTAGATCTCTAACACACTCTTTAACTATAATTTATGTGTTATGGGCTAAAAAGCCGAAAAGAGGCTGTGTAGACAGTCGAATGAAACCCTAAAGGGGTGAGGCAAGGATGCCAGGTATGTAATCATAGAAATTCTCTATGTGTATCGAACTATATGAGAGCCTGTATGATGTTTTCTTTATGTGTGTATGCATGGGGTGGGATTATGATATTGAAGGGGAAGTGCATGATAGGTCACTTGGTAATCGGTGGTTAAACCTCAAATTCAATTGTTAGGTCACATAGTGATCGGTGGCTCTGCCATGTTTAATGATTCCTGAGTAATAGGAATAGGCAGTACGGCTATCGTTATGGTGTGTAGCGGATAGGGGGTTGATTGTAGAAATCCCCAAGGTGTGATGGTTGGTACGGGTTGGTGTGTAGAGGATGGAATTCTAGGATGGGTTGGGTTATTCATCACTTATTATTTAACATGTAATTATGATTTTTGCCCTTATGTATGGGCCAGGGCCCATAATGTGTTTGTGGGCTCAGGTCGTTGTGTGTTTCGGGATTTATACACTGGGTCTTGGTGACTCACGCTTTCCTTTTTCTTTACTCTTTCAGATGAGCAGTAGATCGTGGACATGGGAACCAAGACGGACTCGAAGGGCCATCAAGTCTTTATATTTTTTTAAATAGACTATTTCGGCTTTTCCTTTAAGTTTTAATTTTTGGAATATTTATGTAATAAGGCATCATAGTTTATATTTCACTATTTAGTTTTTTTTCAATATTTGCAACTTATGAAACTATGTTAAAGGTTTAATTTTACGAAATAATAATAGTACAAGTTTTTTTTTTCAAAAGTCACCTATTTACTCAAATTTTTCTTATTAACTTATGATTTTCTAAAAACAACTCAGTAAAAGTTTTCAATGTACAACCCGTAGCATACCGGATCTGGTCGAAATGCATGGGTCGGGTTTGGGGTGTTACATTTTGGTATCAGAGCCCAGTTCAAAACTCGGGCTGTGAAATGGGCCTAGTAATGTTTTGTAAAGTGATATGAATTTGAAAAAAATGTCTTAGTTGAAGATATGGCCTTCGAGTCTATCGGCACTCGATCCACGCAGGTAAGTATTCTAAACTCTTGTTGTGATATATATGTGAGCTTAACGGGCTTGAGGGACGTAGACTAGTATGATAGTACTAATGGACAATAAGCTTAGATAAACAACTCTTCAATTCCGTAAGATTTTAATCCAACTAAACAAACACGTGAACAAGTCGATGGGTTAGGGTGTGGCAACAGGCATGCACATGTCTAGGATTGGATTTAGGAAGAGGTTGGTACTTAAGCAGTCCTAGTGACTCACCTCCTCTTCGCTAGAATCCTACCTGGTGCGTAGTGACTGTTCACCTTAGTTACGAGGACTTGTTGATGGGCCAAACTTTATAATTAAAACCTGAAAAGGACCAGCCACCCTATTTCACAATAAAAAACAAACCCCAAGTTTTGTAACATTTCCAAAGAAATACACTTGAGTTGTGAAAATTTCCAACCAACCGTGAATTTATAAAATACCTATGTTTTGCAAATTTACCCGAAAACCCTAGATTTACAAGAGTAAACCGGTTTGAAAAATTAAATTTTCTAAAGTACCCCTGCTTCAAAAGGAAAAAAAAACAACATCAAAATACCCCTGATTAGCAAAATTACCAAATTACCCTTGATTTGCAAAATGACCAAAATATCCCTGATTGGTAAAATTACCGAAATACCCCGAATTGTAAAATTACCGAAATACCCCCGAATTGTAAAAAATTACCAAAATACCCTTATTTCACAAAATCACCAAGGAACCCTATTTTGGAAAATTACAAAAATACCCCTGTAGGATAAATTACGAAAATACCCCTGGATAGTGAAATGACGAAGATATCCCAACATGATAAATGTAAGCTCGTGGATGCTAATTGTATGTTGATGTTTGATGATTGAATGTATGTGCTTCCTAGAATTAGGGAATACGAACAGGAGACTGAATTGCTGCAAATTCGAAAGAACTACTCTTAAAACTACCATTCATAAGACTGTTCAGGGTTAATTAGTGGAAGAATACTAATAATTCATAAAATTTCTAATCAGATAAACGTGAATCGGTGGAATGAGTACAAGGGGTCGAGGACGTCCGCCGCGTGGTCGTGGTAGGGGTAGGATGACGGTGTCGGAACCAGTGGGATCTGGTCATGGATCTGGTAACGAGATGCCAACTACGGAGGAGGAATTTCAGGATCAGACTGTCGAAGATGACGTGGTATCTCAGGCAATGTTAAGGGTTTTAGAAAGGGTTGCTGGGGCAGGCATGGGCACAGGAGCCCGGAAATCTGTGTCGGAGCAACTTAGAGCTAATGGGGCAGAAGTGTTTAGAGGAATTTCTGGTGTAGCCCCAAGTTCAGCTGAGTATTGGTTAGAGGCGGTGGAACGCATAATGGATGATTTGGATTTCACGGAGGAGGAGAAGTTGAAAGGGGTTGTATCTCTCCTACGGGATGAGGCATATCATGGTGGTTTACGGTTAGGGATGGTACAGTGGCTGACCGTATCACCTAGGATCTCTTTAAAACGGTGTTTCAGAATAAGTACATTGGATCGAGTTATGTGTATGCGCAGCATAGAGCATTTCTGAATCTGGTTCAAGGGAGTAGGTCAATGGCTACGTATGAAGCTGAATTCTTACGCCTTAGTCGTTATGCTCAAGGGATGGTAGCCACGGAGCATGAACATTATGTTCGGTTTGAAGACGGTCTGAAGGACGACTTGCGCGTTTTGATAGCCTCACAGCGAGAGAGGGAGTTTGCGGTCCTAGTGGAAAAGGCTAAGATAGCCGAGGAGGTAGAGCGGACCGAGAAACTGAATCGGGATAGAGATAGGAGTGGGAATAAGAGGAATGCTGGACCGTCAGGGTCAGCTGGGTGTAACCAAAAGAGACCTAGGTCAAATGGGCCGAAACGGGATGAGAGACCTACTGCTGCTAGTCAGACACAGAAGTGTGCTTGATGTGGCAAATTTCATGTCGGTGAGTATTGGGCAGGCACTGGGAAGTGCTTTAGGTGTGGATCTACGGACCACCAGGTTAAAAACTGTCCGCAGCAAAGGGACAGTGAAGGGCCCACGGGTCGAGGAAATGCTCAGCCTGGCAGAGGAGGTCAGCAGCCACAGAGAGGTCGTGGTGCAGCCAGAGGAGGTAATGGTTCTAGTCGGGGTCGTGGAGCACCAGACCAAGGGGCAGGAAATACTGAGGCGAGACAGCCGAGGTTGGTCTATACTGTCAGACGTCGAGAGGAGGCTGATGCACCGGATGTCATAACCGGTACGTTTTTAATTTTTGGTTTGCCTTACACAGCATTGATTGACATTGGGTCGACGTATTCGTATGTAGCTAGTAGCGTATCTGGAACTTTAAGGTTAGAATCTGAGATTACCCCTAGGGCAATGACTGTAGTTAGCCCGTTAGGACAATCTGTAGTAGTGGATAAACTCTATCGGGAAGTACCTCTAGAAGTTCAGGGGATAGTCTTCCGAACGGATCTAATGGAATTACCATTCGGGGAGTTTGATTTAATTTTAGGCATGGACTGGCTTGTGAAGTATCAAGCTAATCTAGATTGTGCAGCCAAGCGTATGGTGTTAAAAACCCCCGAGGGTGATGAAGTGTTGGTGATAGGAGAAAGGGGGAACTGTCTGTCGAATGTGGTGACTGCCCTAAGAGCGGAAAGGATGGTGAGGAAAGGATGCGAGGTAGTATTAATGTTGGTTCAAGCTCTGGAAGCCAAGGAAATAACTGCTGGGGACGTTAGGACGGTGAAGGAATTTCCTGATGTTTTCCCTGAAGAGCTTCCGGGATTACCCCCAGATCGTGAAGTGGAGTTTGGTATCGATCTTCTTCCGGGAACAGCGCCAGTATCGATTACTCCATATAGAATGGCTCCGAAGGAGTTGGTGGAATTGAAAGCGCAGATTCAGGAGTTGCTGGATAGAGGGTTTATTCGACCGAGCGTGTCGCCTTGGGGAGCGCCGGTGTTATTCGTTAAGAAGAAGGATGGATCAATGCGTATGTGCATTGATTATCGTCAGCTGAATAAGTTGACCATCAAAAATAAATACCCGTTGCTGAGGATCGACGATCTGTTCGATCAATTAAAGGGGGCCACAGTCTTTTCGAAGATAGATCTGAGGTCAGGGTACCATCAGCTTAAGGTCAAGGAGGCGGATATTCATATGACGACTTTTAGGACTCACTATTGTCATTATGAATTTATGGTGATGCCATTTGGATTGACCAACGCGCCAGCAGCGTTCATGGACATGATGAACCGAGTGTTTCAACCCTACCTAGATCGGTGTGTCGTGGTGTTTATAGATGATATCTTGGTTTATTCAAAGTCGGAGGAGGAGCATGATGCTCATCTGCGAATAGTTTTGCAGATTCTGAAGGAGAAGCAGTTGTATGCCAAATTCAGTAAGTGTGAATTTTGGCTAAGGGAAGTTACGTTTCTAGGGCACGTTGTGTCGGCAGAAAGGATTAGGGTTGACCCTCGAAAGATTGAAGCGGTGTTGGATTGGAAGCCACCTAGGTCTGTGGCTGAGATTAGGGAACTACCGAATGTTTGTTGAAGGATTTTCTTTGGTTGCGGCACCATTGACTAAGTTGCTACGGAAAGGAGTCCTGTTTGATTGGTATGATAAGCAGCAGGAGAGTTTCGAGAAGTTAAAGAGGATTCTGAAAGAGGCTCCTATATTGATTCAGCCGGAGGCGGGGAAGGATTTCGTAATTTACTGTGATGCGTCACACACAGGATTAGTATGTGTGTTGATGCAAGATGGAAAGGTGGTTGCATATGCATCTCGGCAGTTAAGACCACATGAATCGAATTATCTCACCCATGACTTGGAGTTGGCGGCAGTGGTGTTTGCCTTAAAAATTTGGAGGCATTATTTGTACGGGGAGAAATCTGTCATTTACACAGATCATAAGAGCTTAAAGTACCTGTTGACTCAGAAGGAGTTGAATCTAAGGCAGAGGAGGTGGATTGAGTTGTTAAAGGATTATGACTGCTCGATCGAATATCACCCGGGTAAGGCTAATGTAGTGGCGGATGCTCTAAGCCGTAAAGTAGTCTCTGACTTAAGAGCGATGTTTGCTCACCTTAGTCTATACGAGGATGGGAGCTTATTAGCTGAACTTCAAGTGAAACCCTCTTGGATCAGTCAGGTTAAGGAGAGGCAACAGACTGATGAGTTACTAAAGGGGAAGTTGCAGCTAATCCCAGAGGATGGGTCAACAGAATTCAGTATGAATGATGAAGGACTGTTATGTTTTCGAGGGAGAGTTTGCATGCCAAAAGATCCGGAGTTAATGCGTAGGATCTTGCATGAAGCGCATGGTGGTGCATAAGCTATGCACCCTGGAGGAAGTAAGATGTTTCGGGATTTCCAAGATCAATTTTGGTGGCCAGGTTTGAAGCAAGAGGTAACTGAATTGGTGGGTAAGTGCTTGACTTGTCAGCAGGTAAAGGCGGAGCATCAGTTACCATCAGGGTTATTGCAGTCGGCGAAGATTCCATAATGGAAGTGGGAAAGAATCACCATGAACTTTGTTAGTTGGTTACCCCTTACCTACTAAGAAAGATTCAGTCTGGGTAATTGTAGATCGCCTGACGAAGTCTGCTCACTTCATACCCATACGTGTCGATTACTCTCTGCAGAAGTTAGCTAAGTTATACATAGCAGAGGTGGTGAGGTTGCATGGAGTACCGGTTTCAATCATATCAGATAGGGACCCTAGGTTCACCTCACGATTTTGGAAGGCGTTGCATCAAGCGTTGGGCACAAAGTTGGATTTCAGTACAGCGTTACATCCTCAGACGGATGGACAGTCTGAGCGGGTGATCCAGATCTTGGAGGACATGTTGAGAGGATGTGTCATTGATTTCAGAGGTAGTTGGGAAGAGTTCCTACCATTAGCAGAGTTTGCTTACAACAACAGCTACCAGTCTAGTATTCAGATGGCGCCCTATGAAGCTTTGTACAGGCGGAAGTGTCGTACTCCTACCTGTTGGACGGAATTAGGGGAACGTCAGGTTTTGGGTCCGAAGCTGGTGACCGAGACAGAAGAGAAGGTTGAGTTAATTCGGGCTCGACTAAAGGAAGTGTCGGACAGACAGAAGTCCTATGCTGATTTAAAGCGTAAGGACATAGAGTTTGCAGTGGGTGACAAAGTATTTTTGAAGGTGTCGCCATGGAAGAAAGTACTGAGGTTTGGACGGAAGGGTAAATTAAGTCTAAGATTTATCGAACCTTATCAGGTGGTGAAACGAGTAGGGCCAGTAGCCTGTCAGCTTGAGCTACCCTCTGAGCTAAGCTAGATTCACAACGTGTTTCATATCTCTATATTGAGACGATATCGTTCAGACCCATCTCATGTCATGCCTGTGGAGGAAATCGAGATAAGACCTGGTCTATCCTCCGAAGAGGAACCGGTGGAAATTCTGGATCGGGATGTCAAGGTGATGCGAAGAAAAACGGTTCCATTGGTTAAGGTGCTGTGGCGAAATCATGGTTCTGAAGAGGCTACTTGGGAACCAGAGGAAGCGATGTGGCAGCAATACCCTCATCTTTTTTGACCAGGTAATTTCGAGGACGAAATTTCTTTAAGGGGGTAGAACTGTAACATCCTAAATTATTGGGCCCATGCGTTTAGTGTGGTGCTATGTTTAATGTGTTAATTTAAGTGTTAGGGGTCCAAATTGGGCTCAGGCTTAAGCAAAGGCCTTGGTTAAATTATCTGTTTCGGCACCATAAGGTTTAAAAGGTAGTATTTGTGTTTAAAATACCAAAGTGGGCTTGTGGCCCAGGGGTCAGTGGCACCACTTAGGGAGCAAGGGGGTGACGCCACACAAGGGAATAAGGGGCCCAAATTTAAGTTTCATGGAGCCCAAATCTTTTAATTTAAGTTAGCTAATTTTCGGCATTAGGGTTAGGTGGAGTGGACGGCATCAAAGCTCAAAAATAGGAGGATTTATGTGAATAGGATAATGTAGATATTATAGTTGATAATATGGAAGATAAAAAGGAGAAAAGATAGGAACTATCTGCAAGGCTAGGTGTTGGCCGAAATTCCATCACCTAGAGGAGTGAAGAAATCAGTTTCTTCATGGCAAAGGGGTGCCGAATTTTCCCTTTTTATTTGCTAAATTTTTAGTTATCAGGAAGGGCACTTCCGGTTTTTGACAGGTAAGTGCCGAAATCTCTATAAATAGGGGGGATAGCTCATCAATTTCGGCATTTGAACCCTACTCTTTTCTTCATTCTTTGTGCCGAAATTCTCAGTCTTCCTCTGCAATTTCTTTTCTTTTGATTTCTTCAAAAGCCGTAACCTCCCAATCTTCTCAACATCTTTTCTTTCAAAAGCTGAAAGCCTGAACTCTCTTCTCATCTCCATAGCCGAATACTCCCTATTCTTCTTGCCGATTTCTTTATCGACTTCTGAACAACACCTTAGGCAGATAGCGGTGGTGTTGGCTACGGATAGCGTTGGCTTAGAAAGTCTCGTTCTAACGGTAATCAAGTGTGTAGATATCTAACACACTCTTTAACTGTAATTTATGTGTTATGGGCTAAAAAGCTGAAAAGAGGCTGTGTAGACAGTCGAATGAAACCCTAAAAGGGTGAGGCAAGGATGCCAGGTATGTAATCATAGAAATTCTCTATGTGTATCGAAATATATGAGAGCCTGTATGATGTTTTCTTTATGTGTGTATGCATGGGGTGGGATTATGATATTGAAGGGGAAGTGCATGATAGGTCACTTGGTGATCGGTGGTTAAACCACAAATTCAAATGTTAGGTCACATAGTGATCAGTGGCTCTGCCACGTTTAATGATTCCTGATTAATAGGAATAGGCAGTACGGCTGTCGTTGTGGTGTGTAGCGGATGGAGGGTTGATTGTAGAAATCCCCAATGTGTGATGGTTGGTACGGGTTGGTGTGTAGAGGATGGAATTCTAGGATGGGTTGGGCTATTCATCACTTATTATTTAACATGTAATTATGATGGTTGCCTTTATGTATGGGCCAGGGCCCATAATGCGTTTGTGGGCTCAGGTCGTTGTGTGTTTCGAGATTTATACACTGAGTCTTGGTGACTCACTCTTTGCTTTTTCTCTACTCTTTCAGATGAGCAGTAGACCGTGGACATGGGAGCCGAGACGGACTCGAGGGGCCATCAAGTCTTTATATATTTCTTTAAATAGACTATTTTGGTTTTTCCTTTAAGTTTTAATTTTTGGAATATTTATGTAATAAGGCCCTATAGTTTATATTTCACTATTTAGTTTTTTTTCAATATTTGCAACTTATGAAACTATGTTAAGGGTTTAATTTTACGAAATAATAATAGTACAAGTTTTTTTTTCAAAAGTCACCTATTTACTCAAATTTTTCTTATTCACTTATGATTTTCTAAAAACAACTTAGTGAAAGTTTTCAATGTACAACCCGTAGCATACCGGATCTGGTCGAAACGCATGGGCGGGTTTGGGGTGTTATAGTGGGGTTGTGAAACACTCGGGTTATTTCTTACGAATTAAGTGAACCACTCACTCATCATCTGGAAGAAAGCTTGCTTAGCTTCTCCCACTTGACCGCTCGTAGCCGGTCTCGAACCAGAGGGTACTGCCCCTTGCGCTGGAGCAGGCGCATTACTTTCTACGTCATGAGCTACGCCTCTTTCGGGATCCATTACTATACGAAAATCACATTTTATACGTCAGGATTCATCACACTATCACAATTCAGATATATGGCATGTATAGCTAGACTCTGACACACTACGTTAGTCCGAGAATCAACTAAACCGTAGCTCTGATACCAACCAAATGTAACACCCTTATCCCGGGTCCGTCACCGGACTAGGGTTAAGAGCATTACCGGACATATCAGAGCATTAACATAAATTCACACATTCATTGATCATTCTCAAGTATGATGTTCCTTATAACGGTCAACGAGACCTTAAGCATACATACAAATTGAGTCGGGACTAAATCGAAACACATGCAAAATCTCATGGAAAATTGAAACTTTTTCTAAAATACAGGGGAGACAAGCCCGTGGGAGGAGACCGTGTGCCCTCCACGGCTTCTAGACACCCCCGTGTGTCCATCCGTGTCTATATACTGACTATACCAACACGGTCACTAGGCACGCCCGTGTGCCATGGCCGTCTGCTACTAGGCCATATACTGACTTCCCCACCACGGCCACTAACCACGCCCATGTACCATGGCCGTGTACTCTTAGCTAGCTACTGACTTGTACAGCACGGCTAGTTGACACCCCCGTGTCGAGACCGTGTGCTACCAAGCTACACCCAGGTATTCAACCACGGTCTTTTGGCACACCCGTGTGACATTATAGGCCATTTGCAAGGCCAAAATGCCACCCATAAGGGTCAAACCTACAAGCCATATTTACCAAGACATCTCATGCACATATAACTACCAAAAACATACCAAAATAGTCATTCAAACCATGCATTCAATACAAATTCCAACCATGACAACTTCAAAGACTAAAACTCATATCATCACAAGCATAATTCATTCATTTGCTCACTCCAAACTTGGCTATTTCAAATACTTCAACCATACCAAGATATGCATCATATATCACATTCATTTAAGCAAAGTCTCAACTCATAAATAGCCAAATCACATAGCTAAATTCAGAAAACAAGTTATACCAAAATACTAGCCTATACATGCCATATCTAGCTTTATACAATTCCAAAGTGTACCAAAATAAGTTTAGTAGTGTGATGACGATCCGTGACGGTCCCGAGCCTTCAGTAGCTTTAACGACCTATAAAACAGAGTAAACACACACTGAGTAAGCTTTCCAAAAGCTTAGGAAGTCAATATACAAACAAACTTAATATGTAAAGCATGTAAACATATAACCACATTGGCACATTTCTTCCACAAAGCAATTTTCTCATATTTATACTTTGATTCATATCCTTGGCCAAATTTGCCACATTTATCAATTTAAGAATCATATACACATAGCTTTTTCATGTATGCTTCTCATGTAACATATTTCTAAACCATATATAAATCATCATAGTAGATCACCTTGTCACTTACCTTATATACACATTTGGTGTATAATCAACATACCTGAATCAGACATCCATTTTCTTAATCTATCAAAGCTCAGATTTGTCATTCGTATCTCAAACTTGCCCGTTGAACCATAAGGAATCCAGTAGAATACTCAGAAGCTCGAAATAATCGTACAATGCCATCGTCCCAGACGAGGTCTTATATATACTCAGATATCGATGCCACTGTCCTGGACAGGGTCTTACATGAATCAGTACGATGCCGATGTCCCAGACATGGTCTTACACGTAAGGATTATAACGATGCCAACGTCCCAGACGTGGTCTTACACATAATCAGATATCGATGCCACTGTCCCAGACAGGGTCTTACATGAGTCTTAAATCAATGCCAACGTCCCAGACGTGGTCTTACATGATAACAACAGAACAGATGTCTATGTAGTGACTTATTCAATCCTATATATTCCTAGGTTCGTACGGGACTTCTCGGACTTAATCACTATATCGAACTTATCTCGGAATTCTAATGCACAATCTCTCATAAGCATTCAATATCATCATTAACCATATGAACAATTTCAATTGCATACATATACATTTATTTGCATAGTGACTTACCTCGGATTCGGTATATCGGAATGAAAACAGCTACTCGATTACTTTCACTTTCCCATGATTTGATCTAAACATATTCAGAACTAATCCTTTTATTCACTAATTCATTCAATTCAATCCATGGACACACATTTAGGGCTATTTGCAAATTAACCCTCATTTTTGCACACTTTATCAATTTAGTCCATTTTTCTCAAAACATCAAATTCACAAAACCCACACATGCACATGCTTAGCCGAATACATATACATCACATACAAGCCCACATTTTTCATCAAATTTGCAATTTAGTCCCTCAATTTACCATTTTCTCAATTTAGCCTTATTTAGCTAAATTAATCAAAAATTAAAGAACAAAGTATGTTCATCTAACTCATATCTTTCATTTAACACCAAAAATCATCAAAAAGCTTAACATATCATCAATGGCATCTCACACAAACATTATCAATTCATCAAATTGAGACATGGGTTTGATAACTTTCAAAGCAACGATTACAAAAACGTAGAAATTATCAAAAACCGAAGACAAAACTCACCTTAATTTTGGCTTGCAAGTGCCGAATGCTTAGCTAAATTTTTCTTTATTTTCTTTTGGTGTTTTTTGGCAATGAGGTGATAAAAAAATGATGATAATGGCTTGCTTTTTGTTTTCATTATAATAATTTAACATATAACATAATAATGTTAATAAACTATTAAAGTAAATATAATAAACATATAATATATACATATCATCACTCATTGCTGTCCACTATCAATGAAATTGGCTTATTTGCCACATAAGTCCTCACATTTAAAAAGCCACAACACTTTAATACCTTGACAAATAGCAAGCAACTTTCACACTTACTGCAGTGTCATCCTTTTGTCAAATTAAACACACAAACAGACAAATTCACTTACCAAAATTTACCACATGCTTAGTCACATATTAACGGAACAAAAAATAATATTAAAAAATTATTCAAGCTCGAATTCGTGGTCCCGAAACCACTGTTCCGACTAGGGTATAAACCGGACTGTTACAGGTCAGGTTTGGAGAGATAAGGGAATGTTGAGCTAAGCTCCATTCAATGGGATATGTTGGTTGTTTGGAGAGTGCTTAGCTTTATAAGACATTTTTGGGACATGTTAAGACTCTTTGAGTCGAAATGAGGAGTTATAAGGAGTTCTTTTTATCCAACAGAAAAAAAATGTGAGTAAGATTGTGTTTTCCAAAATACTATGTTTTACTATTTTAGGCTAACTAATAGTAGGTAATTGTGAACCAGATTTAACGTAAATATGGTGAACCCAGTTCGTAGAATAGCAAATTTGTTAAAACTCTTGTTTAACTTATGTTTTTGTGCATCCTATGTGATTTTCCTGTATATTCACTGAGTTTGCAAGAGCTCACACACTCATTTCTAAACACTGTAGATAGTTAGTTCACACGATATGTAGCAGCGATGTGAGTGATCTTGGCTATGTCTAAACATTGAATAGGTGATACAATCGAACTCTAGACTTAAGGGCAATGTGGGATTCTGCTTCAGATTATAGATATTCTCATTCTATATGTTGACATCGCCAATTGTTCTATGACTTAGTTTTTTTTTATGTTTTTCATTATATTCTTAAAATACCTCTTACGAATTGATAAAACTATATATATGTAAACCTGAATTTCAAGTATATAAACATAGTCCAAGTTTGGTTTGGTGTTTTCTCAATCTACAAGTTCATAGTTAAGTATTAAATTTCTAATAGAGTGATCACCATAAGCGAAAGCATGAAATAATCCAAACTGACAAACTTATATAGAGTTCGCCAAAGTTGCTACAAAGTGAAAAGGTTATCTAACTGTGCTAAGTGTGTAACAGTCCGGTTTATACCCTAGTCGGAACAGTGGTTTTGGGACCACGAATTCGAGTCTGAATAATATTTTAATATTATTTTCTATACCGTTGATATGTGATTAAGCATGTGGTAAATTTCCATGAGTTAATTTGTCTGTCTGTATGTTTAATTTGACAAAAGGATGGAATTTCATTAAATGTGAAAGTTGCTTGCCATTTGTTAAAGTACTTAAGTGGTGTGGCTTTTGAATGTTGTGGACTTAATGCCAATAAGTTGTTAGTGGATGGCTAAGGAAATAAATGACCTTAAATGATATGTTTTATTATATTTGACTTAAAGGTTAAAAATCTCTTTATGTATTAAATAATTATATGTTTAATTGGCCACATTATCATCCTTTGTTAGCCGAAAATCAAAGAAAGAAAAAGAAGAAAACCTTAAGTTAGGTTCAGTCATTTCAAGCTTAAATTAAGGTGAGTTTTGCCTTCGGTTTTTGATAATTTCTACGTTTTTGTAATCGTTGCTTAGTTAACTATCAAGCCCATGCCTCAATTTTGTGTATTAATGATGTTTGTGAAAAATGCCATTGATGATATGTTGAGTTTTTAGATGAGTTTAGTTGTTAAATGAAAGATTTGAGCTAGATGAACATGTTTTGTTCTTGAAGTTTTGATGAAAAAGGTAGATGAACATGTTTTGTTCTTGAAGTTTTGAGCTAGATGAACATGAAAAAGGTTGGACCCAAGCCCATACTGATGGCCTGTAACAACAAGGGCAAGGGAAAGGCCAAAATTCAGATAAAGCCCAAGGGCAAAGGTAGGCCCAAAGGCAAAGGTAGGCCCAAGCCTGGAAAAGGGAAGGTTGCACTGAAACCTAAAGGTGTGGTTCTAAAGAAGGAAACTTCTTTCATTGTGGTGTGACTGGACATTGGAATCGAAACTGTCCTATCTATCTTGAGGAAGTCAAGTAGGCCAAAACAAGTGGAATGTCTGCTTCAGGTATTTATGTTATTGATATTAATTTATCAACTACTACTTCTTTGGTATTAGATACTAGTTGTGATTCTCATATTTGTACTTCTGTACAGGGACTACAAAGGAGTAGGACTTTGGCTAGAGGAGATGTGGACCTGCGAGTTGGAAATGGAGTAAAAGTTGCTGCATTAGTTGTGGGAACATATACTTTATCTTTGCCTAGTGGACTTGATTTATGTTTGAGGATTGTTATTTTGTGCCCAGTTTGACTAAAAACATTATTTCAATTTCTTGTTTAGACAAAATTAGTTTTGAGATAATTATCAAGAATAATAATTGTTCCTTTTATCTTAATAATGTTTTCTATGGCTTGACACAATTGATTAATGGCCTCTATATTTTAGATCAAATGAATCCCATTTACAACACAAATACTAAAAGATCTAAAATAAATTACTCAAATCAAACTTATCTTTGGCATTGTCGTTTGGGCCACATAAGTGAGAAACGCATATCCAAACTCCATAAAGATGGTCTCTTGGATTCATATGTTTTTGAACAATTTGAAGTATGTGAATCTTGCTTATTGGGAAAAATGACTAAATCTCCTTTTACCGGTAAAAGTGAACGAGCTAGTAATTTATTGGGCCTAATACATTTTGATGTATGTGGACCAATAAATACACAGGTTAGAGGTGGATTTCACTACTTCATTACTTTCACTGATGATTTCAGTAGATATGGGTATGTTTATCTCATGCGCCATAAGTCTGAATCCCTTGAAAAGTTCAAGGAATTAAAAAATGAAGTACAAAATCAACTAGGAAAAACTATCAAGTCACTTCGATCTGATCGAGGTGGAGAGTATTTGAGCCTAGAGTTTGATGATCTTTTGAAGGAATGTGGGATTGACTCACAACTTACTCCTCCTGGTACTCCTCAATGGATTGGAGTTTCTTAGAGAAGAAATCGAACTCTGTTAGACATGGTTCGATCCATGATGAGTCATGCTGATCTACTGACTTCCTTTTGGGGACATGCACTTGAGACAGCTGCTTTCACACTAAATCGTGTTCCATCTAAATCGGTTCAAAAGACGCCATATAAGATGTGGACTGGGAAACGTCCCAGTATGTCTTTTATGAAAATTTGGGGTTGCAAAGCTTCTGTTAAATGTCAGACGTCTACTAAGCTTGAACCCAAATCTGAAAGGTGTATTGTTGTGTGGTATCCAAAAGAAACCAAAGGATATTATTTCTTTAATCCCACTGAGAACAAAATGTTTGTTGCTCAGACTGGTGTCTTCCTAGAGAGAGAATTTATTTCTAGAAAAGGAAGTGGGAGAAAGATTGAACTTGAAGAAATTCGAGAATCACAAGATACCACTAACCAGAGATAGAACAACAACAAATTCCACAAGAAATTGAAGAACAAGTAATTGCTGTAGAAACACAACCATCGCGCAGATCTTTAAGAGAACGCCATGCACCTAAGAGATATGGATTTCTCATTACAACGCATGGTGACGTTCTTCTTATAGATCAAGATGAGCCTAGGACTTATCAAGAAGCGGTGACGAGTCCAGACTTTGAGAAATGGCTTGAGGCCATGAGATTTGAGATGGATTCCATGTATGAAAACCAAGTATGGACTTTGATTGACCCACTCGAAGGGGTTAAACCTATAGGTTGCAAGTGGGTTTTCAAAAAGAAAACCGACATGGATGGTAATGTACAAACATACAAGGGCCGATTAGTCGCTAAAGGTTTTCGCCAAATTTATGGTGTTGACTATGATGAAACCTTTTCTCCTGTAGCTATGTTTAAATCCATCAGGATCTTGCTCGCCATAGCTGCATTTCATGATTATGAAATATGGCAGATGGACGTCAAAATAGCTTTCCTTAACGGGAAACTTGAAGAGGATGTGTACATGACATAACCTGAAGGTTTTGTCAATCCAAAGAATGCTAGAAAGATATGTAAACTACAAAGATCCATTTATGGATTAAAGCAAGCTTCTCGAAGTTGGAATCTTCGTTTTAATGATGCAATCAAAAACTTTGGTTTATCAAAAATGAAGATGAACCATGTGTTTACAAGAAAGTTAGTGGGAGCACTATCACATTCTCAGTACTATGTGTGGATGACATACTTAACATGGGAAATGACATACCTACCTTGCAGTCTATTAAGACTTGGTTAGGAAGTTGTTTTTCTATGAAGGACTTGGGTGAAGCCGCTTACATCTTAGGAGTCAAGATCTATAGAGATAGATCAAGACGATTACTAGGTCTAAGCCAAACTACATACATAGATAAAGTACTAAAAAGGTTCAATATGGAAGAATCTAATAGAGGATTCCTACCTATGAGACATGGTATTTCACTCTCGAAGGAAATGTGTCCTTCAACTCCTCAAGAGAGAGAACGCATGAGTAAAATTCCATATGCTTCCGCTATTGGATCTGTCATGTATGCCATGTTATGTACCCATCCAGATGTCTCATATGCCTTAAGTATGGCGAGCAGGTACCAAGTAGATCCTGGTGAAGGTCACTGGACCACAATCAAGAATATCCTTTAGTACTTACGAAGAACTAAGGATACATTCCTAATATATGGAGGTGAGAAAGAGTTAAGTGCAAAAGGTTACACTGATGCCAGCTTCTAAACCGATAAGGATAATTCTCGATCGCAATCAGGTTTTGTGTTTTGCCTTAATGGTGGTGGTGTGGGCTAGAAGAGTTCAAAGTAAAGTACAGTAGCCGATTCTATGATAGAGGTCGAGAATATTGTAGCCAGTGAGGCAGCAAAAGAAGCGATTTGGATCAAAAAGTTCATTACTGGACTAGGGGTTGTGCCTAGCATATCAGATGCTATAGAACTCCGATGTGATAACAATGGAGCCATTGCACAAGCTAAAGAACCCAGATCTCACCAGTGATCCAAACATATACTTAAGCGCTACCATCTTATTCGAGAGATTATCGATCGAGAGGATTTAGAGATCTGCAGAGTACCTACATATGATAACATTGCTGATCTCCTGACCAAGCCTCTGACACAACAGAAGCATGATCGTCACACTAAGTCGCTTGGTATTAGATATATGAGTGATTGGTCTTAGTGCTAGTGGGAGATTGTAAGAGTATGCCCAAAGATCAATCATGAGATGGTTGTAATAACATACTTGATTTACCATGTTTATTAATATAAGGCATTGTCATTATTATTTTAGTTTTTTTTTCTGTGTGTACAAATAAACTATTTTATAATAATGTCCTGAGAATAATATGATTATTCTTAAAAGATCCTTAGTCAAGTATTATTGTTGACTAGGACAACAATAATGCATTAAGACTAACATGTAGTTGACTGATGATAAAGAGTTGTCATTGATATGGAGTGTCAAAATCAATGCATTAATATGTGTGTTAGAGAACAACATATTGGACTGACCTACTATGAGTATGTTTCTTGGATAATTATGTAATTGTCACAGCATTACTCATAGTGATTAATATGTATATGATCCTCAAACCTGAGATCATTATTATCCCAACGTCGTGAGTTGTATATTTTAATACAGTCAAACGTACACTGTAACTGGTTGTTCTATAAAGGCTGATGTTGGATGTACCACAATCTATGTAACACCCCAAACCCGGCCCATGCGTTATAACTAGATCTGACATGTCACATGAGATAAACATGTTAAATCCTTTTTATTCATTCTAAAATAGGTAATATCAAGAAAACAAATTTGATTGGAAATATTTGATAAAATTCTACTAACCTCGAAGGTCGTTTGATAAGTCGATAATTTGGACTAGAGAATCTTATAAACCGTGGCTTTTAAAAATATTGCTGATAATTCAAAAGAAAATTTTTCGAGTTAAAATATTTGTAAAAGTTTGTTATGAAATCCATTTATTAATCTATTTTGGAAACCTTTATTTAAGTTTTTAGAAAAATCCCCATTTAGAATAATTCAAGCAAAATGATAAGTATGTCAAACATAAAGCAAAAATAAAATATTCCAGAGGCCTTATTACAACATAAAAACCCAAAATAGTAAAAGTAGTAAAGTAAACGGAAATAGATAACTAAAGTTTGATAACACAATTACTGAAGTATGGCCTCCACTGAGTCATCCATGGCCCAAGTCCACCTCACTGAGCATTACCTGCAAGGGTTAAGCAAAATGGGTGAGTTATTAGAACTCAGTGTAAAATCCCCTTACCGTTGTCCACTGGGCTTGAACCCCGTTTAGCATCATCTTGGGCTTAAGCCCATATAGCATAATCTTGGGCTTGAGCCCATTTACAAAATAATATCAATATGACATGTATGCAACCCAACTCATCGTAGTAATCCATCCGCTACACACCACCAGTATCATCCCATCACACCTGTAGGGATCAAGTCAACCCACCCCGCCAAACACACCATTCGCAGGCAAGATGCCATTTATAATATAATTACTGTGGCCATGCCACCGATTCACGATGGCACAAAGCCATATTTACAATGGCACAAAGCCATATTCACGATGGCACAAAGCCATGTTTAGGTAGGCACATAACCATTATCAGAATTAGTGGCAGAGCCACCGAAATCATAATGAAACAAAATAATAAACATTTTTGTGGCAATGCCACCAAGCTACACTTCTCTTCAACATTTTTCCCAACCCATGCAAAATATGTAAATGCATCATACATAATAACGCACAATATCCACATATATAAACAACAATCATTAATCCAGTAATTTATTATGGTAAATCGGCCAATTAAAGAGCTTTGTAATTCGGCCCACTAAAGCATTCTAGCAGTTCGGTCCATAGGGGCATTTCGGTAATTCGGCCCATAGGGGCATTTCGTAATTCGGAAAATTTACCCACTAAGGGTAATTCGGTAATCTCGCAACCCAGGGTATTTCGGTAATTTACTCTCCAAGGGTATTTTGGTAATTTCACAACCCAAACTTAACTACTAATGTGGGGCATAAAAATTGAAACTGTCCATCTGCGTCATATTGACTAAACTGACTATAACCCGAGTTAGGAAACTTGAAATTTAGATCCATAAATTTTCCTTGAAACTAGACTCATATATCTTCTTACTAAAATGTTTCTAGAATTTTTGGCTTAGCCATTTAGTACATTTTATTCAGTAAATTTTCCCTTGTTTCACTGACCAATTTGTAACACCCCTTACCCGAGACCATCGCCAAAGTCGAGTAAGAGGCATTACTAGACTTGACTACAAGTTCAGGACATAAAATTTAAAAGCTGTCAAACTGCATCATACTGACTAAATTGATCATAACTTGAGTTACAAAACTCGAAATTTAGATCCGTAAATTTTCCTTGAAACTAGACTCATATATGGATTTACCATAATTTTTCCAGAATTTTTCATGTGGCCAATTAGTACAGTTTATTCATCAAAGTTACCCTTATTACACAGCTGGACAAATCTGACCTGTTTCTACAAAAATGCAGTTATCTCATTTCACAATTTTCATATACTGTTCTTGTTTATACCAATGAAAAGTAGACTCATTAAGGGTTCTACACATATAAACCATGATTCCTAATTATTTTTTTACAATTTATGATAATTTTTCCAAAACAGAATAGTGACTCACGAATTCATTCAGAACAGGTCTCGCTAAAACTTAAGTATCACATAATATATACTTCTTTTGCCTACTCTGTTTCTTTCATGTAAAAATAGATGCAATAATGTTTAATTTCATATCTCATTCACCTTTAAATTCAATATACCCTATTTTTGGTGATTTTTCTAACCCACATCACTGCTGTTACTACAAACGGTTTATTGCATTTTATGAAAGACTAGCCTCTAACCGAAATTACCTATATCACAAATTCAAGGATTCATTTTGTATACAAGCATTACTTAACAAAAACAATTAAACCCGGATTAAAAATTTCATAAACATCACCATCATGAACAACATACATTTTTAGACACAACATCGTACTTACTAAAAATTTAGCCATATTCGCATGGCTATTATACACATATATCTTAAGAGTCAACCCAACAAAGAATACGTCTTTCCTATACATGCCTTCATTTAAAAACCCAAATGAAAGAGTACCCAAAATGTAGATTGATAGTGTGAGTGACTTTCCGAACGATCCCGAAGAACTGGTAGCTTGCACCCAATCTATAAAACAGAGGAAACAATTCGCACGATAAGCTTGCTAGCTTAGTAAGTCCTAACTCATGATAATGTAACATTTAATTATTTACGAAATGAAAACAATCAACTTATAGCATTTTACATAGGCAATTAAATAATTTATTTATACAAAGCCATATACTAGTGATTCATTAGCCCAAGTAAATTAGGAATCATTCCTTCAACCTGCATTTCTTGGAGTTCAAATAAACATCTCTCACGAAAATCTCCTTTCTTAATATTATACTTGGAAACCAATTCTTCCATAATACACATTCTAAACTCGAATTCCATCATATTACACCTATCAATATTAACTTCAAACATATACAACTCAATTCTCATAATATTCATTCAACCCAAGTGATATTAAGCATAGCATACCTTACTTCCATACCTGAACCATATACTAGATAAATTAGCATTAAGTTGTCTTGAACAACAATTCAATTTCTCTTTTGTAAAATACATCACCGGCATCATGCCTGCTAGGCGTAAGAGCCTGAAAAGTAACACCGGCACAAGGCCTGCTAGGCGTAAAAGCCCGATAAATAACACCGGCACGAGGCCTGCTAGGCATAAAGCCCGAATGTCAGAATAGTTTTTCATGCTTTGCACATTTCACTGTCACATATCCAACCATATGCATTTATTCACATTGCATTAAATATATTTAAAATCAATCCAATCCATCATCATCACATTCGGCCAACTCATGATTTTACAACAAACTTATACAAATTCTATCATTCATTAGATTTGTAAATAACCTTTAAACACAAGTTGGCTCAAAAACTTACTTATTCACCTTGCTTGAGCCAAAATAAATTCACTTCAATACTATACATTCACTTTCGGCTATATCATGAATTTATACTCTAAATTTCCACAATTCCTTATTTACTAAATTCATAATTTATTTATTGACATAGTTTAGCTAAAGGACTTACCTCGGTTGTCGATAAGCCGTGCAAATCGGCTACTCGATAATCTTTGTTTTTCCTCGATCTTGATCCTTCTCTTTTTGTTCCCGATCTAATTTGGTTCAATTTAAACCAATTAAACCACACTTCCATTCAATTCGAAAGCAAAATCATAAAATAAATAATTTCAAGACATAAGCATTTGTATTCGGCATTCATCCACTACTTTGTTCAAGTGCATTCAAAAATATTTGGGAACACTTTGGTAATAATCTCATTGATGTGCTTTAACTTATAACTTACCTTCTTATCTATAGCCATACATTAACTTTATATAATTATACATATATAACCGAATACAATAGTTCAAATTCATTCTCTCTTATGGCCGAAAATGTCAATTTTGTGCCCTCCTACTTCTTCTTAAACATGAGACCAAGTAACAAGCTAATTACTCACAACTTAATTTCATTTTCCAGCCGAATATTAGCTTGCTAAAACCCTTTCATTATTTAATTTGAGCAACTTTGTCATCATACTTAATTCACCCATTAACTATATCTAAGTATAATCATTCATCCATGGCCAATTACACTATATGTGTATAACCGAGCATCAAAACAAGAGAAAAGGTTTCTTGAATGGTTGTCTCACATTCGGCCAAAAACAAGAGCATCCCCACGCCTAAATCAAAACAATCTTCTTAAACATGCTCAAGATACTTCTTCTCATTTTGTCTAAATTTATTTATACAACAAGGTATAATTTCTCATCCATGGCCGAATTTCCTCATGTTTAAGATCAACTATTTTCTACTTGTTTTCCTTAATGATCAAAGAAATCAACACAATCTAAGGGTAGGTTATTAAGCTAGAATTCAACTCTTACCTTGATTCACACATGCAATGGCCGAATTGAGAGGATGGATTTCCTTCTCTTCTTGATGATGTTTTCGGGTAGAAGATGAATGAGGGAAGAGAAAAGAAATTTTCTTTTTGTTTAATTCAATTTTTCACCCATTTTAGCATGCTTATGATATAATAATACTTTAAAAAATTAATATACATAGGAAGCATAATATTCTTGCATGCTTGCCGTCCACTTTGTTCAAATATGGGGAATTTGACATGCAAATTCCCATGTTTTATGGACAATTCAATTAGCTCCCTTTTTATTAATGCCCACTACATTGGTCCTTCTTGCAATTTAGACCTTTTTAGCAAATTAAACACTCAGATAGCTAAAATTTTCCACGAAATTTTCACACTCACTAAAACACACATAACAAACACAAAACATAATATTATAATATCTCTCAGGCTCGGATTCGTGGTCCCGAAACCACCGTTCCGATTAGGGTCAAAATTGATCTGTTACAACTCTCCCCCCCTTTAAGGATTTTTGTCCCCGAAAATCTTACTGTTAAATAAGTTCGGATATTGTTGTCTCATTGACTCTTCAGGCTCCCACGTAGCCTCTTCAACTCCATGATGATTCCATAGAATCTTTACTAATGGAACTCTTTTATTTCTTAACTCTTTGGTTTCCCGAGCTAAGATACGGATCGGTTCCTCATCATAGGTCAAATCAGGTCGAATTTCAATCTCTGACGAGGTGATCGCATGGGACGGATCCGATCTGTATTTACGAAGCATCGAAACGTGAAATACATTGTGTATCTTTCCTAAGTCAAGGGGCAGTTTCAATCGATAAGCAACAGGCCCTATACGCTCGATGACTTCATACGGTCTGATAAATCTCGGACTCAACTTGCCTTTCTGACTGAATCGAAGTATTTTCTTCCACGGAGAAACTTTCAAGAACACCCGATCTCCGACCTGAAATTCAATGTCCTTACGTTTTAAATCGGCATAGGACTTTTGACGATCCGAAGCAGCTTTCAAATTACTTCTGATTACAACCACTTTCTGTTCAGTTTCTTTAATCCAATCCACCTCGTGTATCTTATTCTCACTAAGTTCAGTCCAATACAACGGTGTGCGACATTTTTGACCGTATAAGGCTTCATAAGGCGCCATTTTTATGCTAGATTGGAAACTGTTATTGTAGGCAAATTCAACCAACGGCAGGTATCGTTCCCACGTACCCTCAAACTCGAGAACGCAGCACTTTAACATGTCCTCAAGTATCAAAATAGTTCGCTCGGACTGACCGTCTGTTTGCGGATGGAAGGCTGTACTAAAATGAAGTTTAGTACCTAGAGCATCTTGCAATTTCTTCCAGAACCGCGATGTGAATCTCGGGTCTCTATCTGAAACAATGGAACTCGGTACACCGTGCAACCTTACAATCTGTGATACATACAGTTCGGCAAGCTTATCTAGTGAATAGTCGGTACGTACTGGTACAAAATGAGCAGATTTAGTCAGTCTATCAACGATAACCCATATGGCATCTTTCTTACTCGGTGTCGTAGGGAGACCGGATACAAAATCCATGGTAATTCTATCCCATTTCCATTCGGGTATCATGATTGGTTGAAGTAGTCCGGACGGTACCTGATGCTCAGCTTTTACTTGTTGACAGATTAAGCACTTAGAAACAAACTCGGATATATTCCGTTTCATGCCAGGCCACCAATAAAACTGCTTCAAATCGTTGTACATTTTTGTGCTACCCGGGTGTATCGACATTCGACTATTATGGGCCTCACTCAGAATCATCTGTATCAAATCTGAGTTCTTAGGAACACACAATCGACTTTTATAATTCAAACAGTCATTTGCACCAATCTGGAAATCTGATTCTGTAGCGTTTTCACACTGAATCCGAATAGCAACTAACTTTTCGTCAACTTTCTGTGCATTATAAATTTGCTGAATAAACATCGGTCTTGCTTGTAACTCGGCTATGATCGAACCATCATCAGACATAGCCACCCGTGCATTTAATGCACGAAGAGCAAATAATGATTTTCGACTTAACGCATCCGCAACAACATTAGCTTTCCCCGGATGGTAGTCAATCACTAATTCATAGTCTTTCAGCAATTCTAACCATCGGCGTTGTCTCAAATTTAGATCTTTCTGAGTCATTAAATATTTTAGACTTTTATGATCCGAATAAATGTGACATTTTTCACCGAATAAGTGGTGACGCCAAATTTTCAATGCGAACACAATGGCTGCTAACTCCAGATCGTGAGTTGGATAATTTTTTTCATGTGGCTTCAATTGTCTTGAAGCGTAGGCTATCACCTTGCCCTCTTGCATTAAAACACAACCCAACCCATTCAAGGAAGCATCACTAAAAATAGTAAATTCTTTACCCGATTCAGGCTGAGTTAACACTGGGGCCTCGGTCAAAAAGGCTTTCAACTGTTCGAAACTTTTCTGACACTTTTCTGACCACTCAAATTTGACATCTTTCTGTAGTAGTCTCGTCAAAGGTGTAGCTATTACGGAAAAACCCTTTACAAATCGTCTATAATATCCCGCAAGGCCTAGAAAACTTCGGATCTCAGAAACATTCTTTGGTGGTTTCCAATCAAGTATGGCTGCTATTTTGTTTGGATCTACCCGAATACCTGACACCGAAACCACATGACCCAAGAAGCTGACTTCGTTCATCCAAAACTCACACTTACTGAATTTTGCGTATAACCGTTGATCTCTCAAGGTTTGTAGTACTACTCTCAAATGCTCAATGTGTTCTGCCTCATTTTTAGAGTAGATCAATATATCGTCAATAAACACTACCACAAACCGATCCAAAAACTGTCGGAAGACTCGGTTCATTAGATCCATAAAAACAGCAGGTGCATTAGTGAGTCCAAAAGGCATAACCAAAAACTCATAATGTCCGTACCTCGTTCGGAATGCAGTCTTTGGCACATCTGAATCTCTGACTCGCAACTGATAATAACCCGATCTCAAATCTATCTTTGAAAACACTGAAGCCCCTTTTAACTGATCAAATAAATCATCAATCCGAGGCAACGGGTACTTATTCTTTATAGTTACCCTATTTAGTTGCCGGTAGTCGATACACATTCGCATTGTCCCATCTTTCTTTTTCACAAATAAAACCGGTGCACCCCACGGAGAAAAGCTCGGTCGTACGAAACCCCTATCTGTCAACTCTTGCAACTGCACTTTCAATTCTTTTAATTCAGTAGGCGCCATTCGGTACGGAGCCATCGAAATCGGAGTCGCATCCGGCACTAATTCAATGCCGAACTCAATCTCTCGTACTGGGGGTAAGCCCGGTAGCTCTTCAGGAAACACATCGGTGTATTCACATACAACTGGTACCGATTCCATTTGTTTCTCGGATATTTTATTATCCAGTACATAAGCCAAATAAACTTCACACCCTTTTCTCACATACTTTTGGGCTACCATTGAAGATATTACTGTAGGCAACCCATTTACATTACAGGATTTAATTCTGATTGTCTCACCGTTTCGGCATTTCAAATCAATAAGCTTTCTTTTGCAATCCACCACTGCCTCATGTGAAGTTAACCAATCCATACCCAAGATTATATCAAATTCATCAAAGGGCAACAACATTAAATCAGCTGGGAAGCAATAATCTCGAATCATCAACGGGCAATCTCTACACACTTTATTAACAAGCACATATCTACCCAAAGGGTTGGACACACGGATCACAAACTCGGTAGACTCAACTAGCAGAGTCTTGCCAAATTTTAAAGTTTCACACACATAAGAATGAGTCGAACCAGGATCAATTAGTGCAATCACAGTAGTATCATAAAGAGTAAAAGTACCGGTAATGACGTCGGGGGAGGAAGCATCCTCTCTAGCTCGCGCAGCATATGCTCTAGCCGGAGCTCTAGCCTCAGATCGATCTGTAGTGTTCTTCGTTCCTTTCTGACTACCACCTACATTGCCTGAATGTCTGGGTGGTCTACCTCGCATTGACACGTTGCTCGGTTTAGTTGCTCGGTTTAGTGTTCTGAACTGTATTCTGCTCAGCTAACTTCGGACACTCTCTAATGAAATGATCTGACGATCCACATTTATAGCAAGACCGATCATGGAATCTACAACTCCCTGAGTGCCACTTCCCACATTGCTTGCATTCAACTCTATTTTGTGGAACGTTACCAACACTGGCTATCGAGGTAGCTCGGGAGTTCATAGGAGGTCGATCCCGTCTAGGAAGATCTGTAGTAGTTTTCTGTCGGCTGTAGTCATCTCTGGGCTTCTTGGTCGTGGAATGAAAGATTTTACCCGAAGACCTTTTTCGGATGTCTCTAGCTTCTGTCTCAGCCTTTCTTTTCTCTTTCCCGAGCTCTTCAGCTTTGCAAGCTCTCTCAACTAAAGTTACAAACTCTTGGATTTCAAGAATGCCAACAAACATCTTTATATCTTCATTTAGACCGTCTTCAAATCTTTTACACATAATAGCTTCGGTAGAAACACATTCTCTAGCATATCGGCTGAGCCTGACGAATTTTCTTTCATATTCCGTGACGGTCATTCGCCCCTGTTTCAGCTCCAGGAACTCCTTTCGTTTTTGATCAATGAATCTTTGGCTAATATATTTCTTGCGAAATTCAGTTTGGAAGAAATCCCATGTCACTTTTTCTTTCGGAACCACTGATACTAGTGTATTCCACCAGTGATATGTAGTGTCCCGCAGTAAGGATATAGCACACTTCAAGCATTCATCCGGAGTACAAGACAGCTCATCAAGTACCCAAATAGTGTTATCCAGCCACATTTCGGCTCTCTCAGCGTCATCATCGTCATTAGCTTTAAATTCTTCGGCCCCATATTTTCGGATTTTATCAACTGGGGGCCTACTAGATCTCATCGGGTCTATCATTGGGGGAGCTGAAGGAACCGGAGTTGGATTATTTGGGGGTGGAGGTTGGGGTACAGCCGGGTTATTTTGAATGAATTGGGCAAACCACTCATTCATCATCCGATAAAAAGCTTGTTTAGTCTCTCCTTCGTGGCTACCCGAAACAGGTCGAGAGTCCATCAGCGCTGATCCGTGGGTACGGTCAGGCGCCACGCTCTCCACATCATCAGCTACAGCTCTTTCAGGATCAGTGTCCATTTACTATATAAAACAAAGTTCAGGCTGTCAGAAGTCACCACACTATCAACATATAATAAAGGCATGTATAGCTAGACTCACACGCGCTACGGTAGTCCTAGAATCGACTAAACCGTAAGCTCTGATACCAATCAAATGTAACACCCCTTACCCGAGACCATCGCCAAAGTCGAGTAAGAGGCATTACTAGACTTGACTACAAGTTCAGGACATAAAATTTAAAAGCTGTCAAACTGCATCATACTGACTAAATTGACCATAACTTGAGTTACAAAACTCGAAATTTAGATCCGTAAATTTTCCTTGAAACTAGACTCATATATGGATTTACCATAATTTTTCCAGAATTTTTCATGTGGCCAATTAGTACAGTTTATTCATCAAAGTTACCCTTATTACACAGCTGGACAAATCTGACCTATTTCTACAAAAATGCAGTTATCTCATTTCACAATTTTCATATACTGTTCTTGTTTATACCAATGAAAAGTAGACTCATTAAGGGTTCTACACATATAAACCATGATTCCTAATTATTTTTGTACAATTTATGATAATTTTTCCAAAACAGAATAGTGACTCACGAATTCATTCAGAACAGGTCTCGCTAAAACTTAAGTATCACATAATATATACTTCTTTTGCCTACTCTGTTTCTTTCATGTAAAAATAGATGCAATAAGGTTTAATTTCATATCTCATTCACCTTCAAATTCAATATACCCTATTTTTGGTGATTTTTCTAACCCACATCACTGCTGTTACTACAAACGGTTTATTGCATTTTATGAAAGACTAGCCTCTAACCGAAATTACCTATATCACAAATTCAAGGATTCATTTTGTATACAAGCATTACTTAAAAAAAACAATTAAACCCAGATTAAAAATTTCATAAACATCACCATCATGAACAACATACATTTTTAGACACAACATCGTACTTACTAAAAATTTAGCCATATTCGCATGGCTATTATACACATATATCTTAAGAGTCAACCCAACAAAGAATACGTCTTTCCTATACATGCCTTCATTTAAAAACCCAAATGAAAGAGTACCCAAAATGTAGATTGATAGTGTGAGTGACTTTCCGAACGATCCCGAAGAACTGGTAGCTTGCACCCAATCTATAAAACAGAGGAAACAATTCGCACGATAAGCTTGCTAGCTTAGTAAGTCCTAACTCATGATAATGTAACATTTAATTATTTACGAAATGAAAACAATCAACTTATAGCATTTTACATAGGCAATTAAATAATTTATTTATACAAAGCCATATACTAGTGATTCATTAGCCCAAGTAAATTAGGAATCATTCCTTCAACCTGCATTTCTTGAAGTTCAAATAAACATCTCTCACGAAAATCTCCTTTCTTAATATTATACTTGGAAACCAATTCTTCCATAATACACATTCTAAACTCGAATTCCATCATATTACACCTATCAATATTAACTTCAAACATATACAACTCAATTCTCATAATATTCATTCAACCCAAGTGATATTAAGCATAGCATACCTTACTTCCATACCTGAACCATATACTAGATAAATTAGCATTAAGTTGTCTTGAACAACAATTCAATTTCTCTTTTGTAAAATACATCACCGGCATCATGCCTGCTAGGCGTAAGAGCCTGAAAAGTAACACCGGCACAAGGCCTGCTAGGCGTAAAAGCCCGATAAATAACACCGGCAAGAGGCCTGCTAGGCATAAAGCCCGATAAATAACACCGACACGAGGCCTGCTAGGCATAAAGCCCGAATGTCAGAATAGTTTTTCATGCTTTGCACATTTCACTGTCACATATCAAACCATATGCATTTATTCACATTGCATTAAATATATTTAAAATCAATCCAATCCATCATCATCACATTCGGCCAACTCATGATTTTACAACAAACTTATACAAATTCTATCATTCATTAGATTTGTAAATAACCTTTAAACACAAGTTGGCTCAAAAACTTACTTATTCACCTTGCTTGAGCCAAAATAAATTCACTTCAATACTATACATTCACTTTCGGCTATATCATGAATTTATACTCTAAATTTCCACAATTCCTCATTTACTAAATTCATAATTTATTTATTGACATAGTTTAGCTAAAGGACTTACCTCGGTTGTCGATAAGCCGTGCAAATCGGCTACTCGATAATCTTTGTTTTTCCTCGATCTTGATCCTTCTCTTTTTGTTCCCGATCTAATTTGGTTCAATTTAAACCAATTAAACCACACTTCCATTCAATTCGAAAGCAAAATCATAAAATAAATAATTTCAAGACATAAGCATTTGCATTTGGCATTCATCCACTACTTTGTTCAAGTGCATTCAAAAATATTTGGGAACACTTTGGTAATAATCTCATTGATGTGCTTTAACTTATAACTTACCTTCTTATCTATAGCCATACATTAACTTTATATAATTATACATATATAACCGAATACAATAGTTCAAATTCATTCTCTCTTATGGCCGAAAATGTCAATTTTGTGCCCTCCTACTTCTTCTTAAACATGAGACCAAGTAACAAGCTAATTACTCACAACTTAATTTCATTTTCCAGCCGAATATTAGCTTGCTAAAACCCTTTCATTATTTAATTTGAGCAACTTTGTCATCATACTTAATTCACCCATTAACTATATCTAAGTATAATCATTCATCCATGGCCAATTACACTATATGTGTATAACCGAGCATCAAAACAAGAGAAAAGGTTTCTTGAATGGTTGTCTCACATTCGGCCAAAAACAAGAGCATCCCCACGCCTAAATCAAAACAATCTTCTTAAACATGCTCAAGATACTTCTTCTCATTTTGTCTAAATTTATTTATACAACAAGGTATAATTTCTCATCCATGGCCGAATTTCCTCATGTTTAAGATCAACTATTTTCTACTTGTTTTCCTTAATGATCAAAGAAATCAACACAATCTAAGGGTAGGTTATTAAGCTAGAATTCAACTCTTACCTTGATTCACACATGCAATGGCCGAATTGAGAGGATGAATTTCCTTCTCTTCTTGATGATGTTTTCGGGTAGAAGATGAATGAGGGAAGAGAAAAGAAATTTTCTTTTTGTTTAATTCAATTTTTCACCCATTTTAGCATGCTTATGATATAATAATACTTTAAAAAATTAATATACATAGGAAGCATAATATTCTTGCATGCTTGCCGTCCACTTTGTTCAAATATGGGGAATTTGACATGCAAATTCCCATGTTTTATGGACAATTCAATTAGCTCCCTTTTTATTAATGCCCACTACATTGGTCCTTCTTGCAATTTAGACCTTTTTAGCAAATTAAACACTCAGATAGCCAAAATTTTCCACGAAATTTTCACACTCACTAAAACACACATAACAAACACAAAACATAATATTATAATATCTCTCAGGCTCGGATTCGTGGTCCCGAAACCACCGTTCCGATTAGGGTCAAAATTGGTCTGTTACACAATTATTCTGACCTCTCTTACCCGAAATTCATATATCTCACTGTACAGTTTTCATATGTTGCTCCCACTTCTGTCTATTGAAAATAGGCTCACTAAGGAATCTATACATATAAATTATAACTCATAATTCACTTTGTACAATTTTAAATGATTTTTCCAAGATAGAATAGGGAACCACGAAGTCAATCAGAACCAGTCTCACTAAAATTAAAATATCACAAAATATAAAATTCTTTTTCCTACTCTGTTTCTTTCATATAAAAAGAGACACAGTAAGATTTAATTCCATATCTTATACACTTTTTAATTCCCTTTCTCCTATTTTTCGTGATTTTTCAAAATCACGTCACTGCTGCTAACCAAAACAGTTTCATTGCAAAATATGGTTACTACCACAAATATACGCACGCCCGAGTGATCACGGATGCCGGTTTCCTGTTTTCTTTGGTATTTTGACCGAATCACAGAACATTTCATGCAAACATTTAGTGAGGTGTGAGATTACACATCATTTCAAACATGTATTCGGAAGGGTACGAGATTACACACCTAATTTGGATTTCCTAAAGAACCACTCTTCGTTGACCCACTATATTCACCCCTGCCTTCTGACTACCACCACACGCTCCTTTACTGCAACTGATGTTAATGATCCTCACCCTTTGATTATCAAAAGAATCGGCAAAAGAGTGTTTCGACTTAACTTAACTCAGAGAAAAGTCGAATGGAAGAAAAGATTCGGCACAACAGCAAAACGTAAGAACCACTATTCAGTTTTGGGACACACTACAATGGAAACCGAAGATGAGAAGAATGGAATCAACTACTTGAAGATTAGGAGGGAAAAAAGAAGTAAGGGTTTCGGCCAACAATAGATTTGCAACACACGGCTCAAGTTGTACTAGCTAGAATTGGATGAAAAGAGAGAAAACATGAGTAGGAGGAACACTATAGAAGAAGAGGGAATTTCGGCAAGGAGGAAATGTAACCAAAAGAAACAAAATATTAGGTAAAGAAAAAGTGACCCAAAAAAAATGTGAAAATGCAAGGGAGTGCTAAAGAAATTCGGCTCCCCCTCCTACCAAAACCATGTATCATCTTTACCTAAAGATGAGTGTTGACCCCAAAATATTCTTTCCAAAACATCCCCACATAATAGGCCAACATGTTCCCTTCTCTTACCTTTTTCCTTCATTTCTTTCCTTCATTTTCCCTAGTCTTCCTCCTTACCATATTCCTTAGCCATCTTTCCATCAATAAAAAGTCTTCCTTACCATAATAAGGTCATGGCTGAAACATGGAAGAGAAGCACAAAAATTTACTCAAAAATGCAATAGATGGGATTCGAACCTCAGACCATTAGTACACTCCACACGCCACTTTCCACCTTTACCAATAGACTCCTTGTGCTAGCAAAATGCACACTTATTTCCTTAAGTCTTGGTGCCCCTTACCTTCTCCCCCCTTAAGAGCATAAACACAAAAATTTACCTATAGCCTAACTTGAACCCAGAACTTCCTAGAAGCCTCGTAACTTTCCAAAATCACCTTATTAATAAGTCCAACTTGAAATAATGTCGTTCTTTTGTTCTCAAAAATTTTAAACACTCCTATGCCCAAGGCCCATTGGGCCGAATTCTACTAGGCCCAAATTTGGGTCGTTACAATCTATGTAATGGTTGATCAATATAGGATAAGTCCCTCCTAGATAATGGGAGTAATATCTTAGGCCACTTGATTGAGTGAGACTAGAAATGCATGGCCATGCTCAAATAAGTTGATATGAGATGTCATACTTATTTGTATATCATAGTCTACTCAAGATATCAAGAAACATGGGATGGACTGTGCAAGTGTGACTATTCCATGACTTGTGTTCATTCCAGAGATAAAGGACTTAAGGATTAATGCATGAAAGGTTAATCACAAAAGGTTATGTCGAATCATGACTTCTAGTAACTTAGGTAATAATCATGCATTGCTAGATGCCACTTATTGTTTGTAACATTAGAATCGTTCTAGTATTACTGCTAACGTTACAAGAACCTACAGGGTCACACCCTATGGTTGAAATGAACAGAATAAAACATAGTTGGTATTGTGTTTGGTTGTCACATGAATTAAATTAATTATAGAATTAATTTAATTAGGCAATCAAATTTTGAACATATTATATGTACAAGGATGTTGTACACATAATGAGAACATAGTTCTATTAATATATGAATTTGGTTCGTATATAAATTTAAATAAATATAGTTTACCGAAATCATTATTATAATTAATGCAATTATAATTTTCAGTTAAAACATTATTATATTTATTTATTTATTTATTTATTTATGATTCATTATATATATATATATACCAATTATAAAAAGGTAAAAAAATGAGATGGAGCTTAAAAAATATTAAAAAAAAAAAAACCAAAACTTTGCTTGTGAGGTCTAGCAGTCGTCAAGCAAAGAAACCTCCAAAACAGTTTTGGAGATTTCTTCCGTTCATCGTCAATCTGGGTGGATTACTTAGAGGTCAAAATCATAAAAGGTTGCGGCTTGGTTCGATAATAGATCAAAATTCTTGTTTCCAAGGCGTCACTGTCTACTCAGATTGAAGTTTCGGTAATTTCGAAACCATTATTTCACCCCGATTCGTTCCTCAAACATGGATTCATGGTTTGGATCGCCGAAAATTTTTTTTTGTTGCGCCATAAGGGTACCGACAATCCAACACTTCGAGAGCACTGTCACTCCTTTAATTGATTAAACAAGTCATCAATCTAAGGTGACGAATACTTATTCTTAATGGTTAACTTGTTCAACAATCGATAATCAATACCCAGCCTCAAAGTACCATACTTCTTTTTCACGAACAAAACTGGTGCACCCCAAGGTGACAAACCTGGTCAGATGAAAACACGATCAAGTAGTTCTTACAACTAAATCTTCAACTCATTGATTTCTTTCTATGTCAAGCGATAGTGTGCAATAGACATCAGTTCGGTACCAAGTAGAATCTCAATACCAAACTCCACTTCCTGAGGTGGCGACAAACCTGGTAACTCCTCCAGAAATACATTCAGAAAATCCCTCACAGTTCGGATATTCTAAACTCTTAGCTCCTTACTCCTCAAATTTAGCACATAGGCTAAGTAAGATTTGCAATCTTTATCCAACATCTTCTCAGTATTAGTCGCTGAAACCACATTGGAGAGAAATTCGGGTCTCTCCAACCCATCCTTACCTCACAAAGTATTCCACTTCATCTCGAAATCCACCTTCACCTTGTGGTCTGACAACCAATCCATCTTGAGAATCACGTCGAAACCATGAAAAGGCAACTCCATTAAGTCCACGGGAAAGACTTGTCTCTAAACCATCATAGGATACCTTCGGTACAATCTATCCACCACGACACTTTCACCCAAAGAACTTATAACAGTTATACTCAAGCTAATTAACTCTATCAGAATACCAAACTCACTAGCTAGGTCACTCAGAATATATAAATACATAAAACGAAAGTTAACCAATAAAAATAAAGGAATTAATTGCAAAGTGAAAGTACCTACAATCACGTCAGTCGAGTCCCAATCCTGCAACTCTCTAGCAGGGTAGACTCGTATTGGTCCTCCAAAATCGTTCTGAGCAACTACAGTATGTGCAATTTGTAAGAGCATGCTCAAAGATCAATCATGAGATGGTTGTAATAACATACTTGATTTACCATGTTTATCAATATAAGGCGTTGTCATTATTATTTCAGTTTTTTTTTCTGTGTGTACAAATAAACTGTTTTATAATAATGCCCTGAGAATAATATGATTATTCTTAAACGATCCTTAGTCAAGTATTATTGTTGACTAAGACAACAATAATGCATTAAGACTAACATGTAGTTGATTGATGATAAAGAGTTGTCATTGATATGGAGTGTCAAAATCAATGCATGAATATGTGTGTTAGAGAACAACATATTGGACTGACCCGTTATGAGTATGTTTCTTGGATTATTATGTAATTATCACAACATTACTCATAGTGATTAATAGGTATATGATCCTCAGCCTTGAGATCATCATTATCCCAACATCATGAGTTGTATATTTTAATATAGTCAAACGTACACCGTAATTGGTTGTTCTATAAAGGCTGATATTGGATATACCACAATCTATATAGAGGGATATGGTTGATCAATATAGGATAAGTCCCTCCTACATAATGGGAGTAATATCTTAGGCCACTTGATTGAGTGGGACTAGAACTGCATGGCCATGCTCAAATAAGTTGATATGGGATGTCATACTTATTTGTATATCATAGTCTACTCAAGATATCAAGAAACATCGGATGGACTATGCAAGTGTGACTATTCCATGACTTGTGTCCGTTCCAGAGATAAAGGACTTGAGGATTAATGCATGAAAGGTTAATCACAAAAGGTTATGTCGAATCATGACTTCTTGTAACTTAGGTAGCAATAATGCATTGCTAGATGCCACTCATTGTTTGTAACATTAGAATCGTTCTAGTATTACTGCTAACATTACAAGAACCTACAGGGTCACACCCTATGGTTGAAATGAACAGAATAAAACATAGTTGGTATTGTGTTTGGTTGTCACATGAATTAAATTAATTATAGAATTAATTTAATTAGGCAATCAAATATTGAACATATTATATGTACAAGGATGTTGTACACATAATGAGAACATAGTTCTATTAATATATGAATTTGGTTCGTATATAAATTTAAATAAATATAGTTTACCAAAATCCTTGTTATAATTAATGTAATTATAATTTTCAGTTAAAACATTATTAAATTTATTTATTTTTTAATTATGATTATTATGTTCGGATTAAAATTTTATGAATTATGATTCGTTATATATATACCAATTATAAAAGGTGAGAGCAAGAGAGCTTTTTTTAGAAAATCCTAAAAAAAGCTGAAACTTTGCTTGTGAGGTCTAGCAACCGTCAAGCAAAGAAACCTCCAAAACAGTTTTGGAGATTTCTTCCGTTCATCGTCAAACTGGGTGGATTACGTAGAGGTCGAAATCATAAAAGGTTGTGGCTTGATTCGATAGTAGATCAGAATTCTTATTGTCGAGGCATCGCTGTCTACACAGATTGAAGTTTCGGTAATTTCGGAACCATTATTTCACCCCGATTTGTTCCTCACACATGGATCCATGGTTTGGATTGTCGGAATTTTTTTTTTTTTTTGCTGCGCCATGGGGGTACTGGCATTCTAACACAATTGTCCTTTATCCAATCTGTCTACCGTTACCACCTCAACCTCAGCCATAGCTTCTAGCATGTTCAGAACTCTATGTTTTTACAACTGTAACTCTCTTTGGGCAGTTCCTTTGTAACGCCCTTAACCCGTATCCGTCGCCGGATTAGGGTTATAAGGCATTACCAGACTTGATACATATCACAGCAGCTAGTTACTATTTAATAAGTCATAATCGAATGCATTAAAGTTAATGATGTACTTTCATAGTATGCTTAATCATTAATGCATCTAATTTAAATCTATTCAATCAAACTCATATATACATAAACATGTTTCAACAATTAGTAAAAATCACTATTCATTTGGTCAATTTTAAAACTTCCATAAGCCGAATATGTTCACATTTATAATGTCTTTACTAAAACAAATCATCAATTTCCAAAACCGAACATGAAGCATATATATATATATATTCAATTCTTAACCACAAGAAGTATACCACTTTCTATATAAATTTCAAAACATCCAATCATAATATAGATCATTTCTTTTATAAGTACATAATCGAATCAACAAAACCAATACATGTCTCCCATAGTCCAAATCACATAAATCTAAACTCTATACGCATGCATACATGTATATCATATCCGAATATGCAAATCCAAGTGCATAACCTATAATTTCATTTATTTTCCAAACATCTAACTATACTTACTAATTCACACGTATATGCCAAGACTAAATGTTTTCAATGATAATTTAATTCAAAATCTTCAAACTCACATTCAAATATCACATGTAAAACCGTTATGATATATCTATTCCAAATTAAGTCAATACCATGGCCAAACCTTTATAACTAAAACACCATAATTTTATCATTAATAATCCACATCCAATAGTCACATATAAAAAGCATAACATAGTCATTCATAACTTAACATTTGGGTACAAATATATAAATAAGCATAAGTTCATCCACCAACCGAAATATATTATATGTTTCACTCAAAACCATATTTATGCACCCTATTGTCGCATATGTATATAATATTAAAAAATGAACTTCCTAATAATCTTATAATAAGGCCGAACATACACAAACATTATCATCGTGATCAAATATTTATAGACAAATCAAACCAATACATAGAATTATAGCCATTTTTGCATGGCATTTTCTTTTATACATCATAGTCATAACAAACTCAAAAGAGTAGTATAGCCTATACATGCCATAGTTCCAAAAGTTCAACTTATAAAGAGGGTACCAAAAGTAGTTGATAGTGTGGTTGACTTTGACGATGATCCCCGAGCTCGAACTTAAACTTCAAAATCTATAAAATAGTCAAATGAACACACACACAATAAGCTAATATAGCTTAGTAAGTTATAAGCATTTGTAAAGTAAAAAGCTTAACATTATACAAACTTAAATCAATATGTCATGATTATCAACGAAACTCATAACAATATGTATAGATCATATTACCATTCGTTATCTATCATAATTAATAGTCCCAAAACCGAATACTCATGCACTCATCAATAGATTTCATATTAAACTCTGCATCATTATTTCATCTCAAAACAAACTCAAAAACTATTAGTCACATCTCACTTCTTTAGTTTCATAAACAAATATAACTTACCACATTAGTACTAAACTTTTCAAATATCATGAATCACATACCTGTTTATTTCATTTCATTTATCACAATTCACTAGTTGATATCCTTAGAAGATCCGCAAACCCGCACACTTAGTGCAAACCATGTAACGTATCGCACACTTAGTGTCGTTACTTTGATAAAGTGCACACATAGTGCCAATTACTTGTAATGTATCGCACACTTAGTGCCATTACTTATATTCCGCACACTTAGTGCCAGATGACCGATTTTCGCACACACAGTGCTTGGTATTCAGATTCGCACACTTAGTGCCTTACTTGAACCTGTTACTCATTTCAACAACACTTATATTTACAAATAGCTTAGCTTATTACATCTATATAACAACCTCACATTCGAATTTACTAATGCTATACAATATACCTCACATTCGGCCAAAATTCATCTCTAATTCAACATCATATTCGGTTGCAACTTCAACTCTAAATTCTATACCACATTTAACTACATCATACATATATATATATATATATATATATATATATTCAAACTCAAATAAATCAAAGCTTATATATATAATTATGTACCAACCTTACATTCGGCTAATACATAATTTATTTAATATCACATTCGACACTATGAAATTAAACATATTTACTTCTATTTAACATATGCACATTAATATAGATTAAAATTCAATTCAATCCAATTGCTTAAAAACTTACCTCGAGTATCGACGGACTTTATTTTCTGACTATTCGATTGTCTTTTCCTTTCCCCGATCCAATCCCGATTTTTTTTGTTCTTGATCTAAATCAATTTCAAATTAAGCTCATTCAACATATTTTCATTCAATTTAATCCAAAAACACATAATCTAGGAAATTTACGCTTTTACCCCTGACATTTACAATTTTTACAATTTAGTCCCTATTGCATAAAACACAAAATATGCAAAATTTGAACATACTCCTTTAGGGCCGAATATTACTCATGTCCATAAAAATCCATACATTCCATTTATTTCACATTTTGACCCTTCAATTTGAAAATTTCTCAATTTAGTCCTAATTACTCAAAATCATCAAAATTTCCAATACAAAACATATAAATCTAAAACATATCTTTAATATATATTATCAAACATCACAAGACACCAATTTTCATCAATGGTCGAACCCCAAACATGTATCAAAATCAGAAATTCTAACGTGGGTCGGATAGTATTCGAAGCAACGATCTCAAAAAACGTAAAAATTATCAAAAAATGAGCTAAACACATACCTTTAATCAAGCTCCAAAGATGGCCGAACCTAAGGAATTCTTGTTTCTTCTTTATTTTCTTTTTATTCGGTCATGCCAATTGAGAAAACCATGGTTTTGTTTTATTATAATATGTTTTTATGTTATAAAACTTTATTAACTTAATTATATTTTAGTAAACCTTTATAAAATAATAATAAAACATATAATGGCGGTCTTTCCCTGTCCACTACAAACTATCATGGGTAATTTACCACTTAAAGCCTCAAAATTAATAAAACAATCACTATTCAGCCCTTTTTACAAATAACCATTAAATTTTCATTTTTACGCGATTAAGTCCTATTATTAAATTAATCATACAAACAATCAAATTAACTCACGAAATTTTAACACATGCTCAATCATAAATCATAGACACCAAATATAATATAAAACTAATCTACTGACTCGAATTACTGGTCCCGAAACCACTGTTCCGATTAGGGTCAGAATCGGGCTGTTACATCCTTAGCTAATTCTTCTTCGATCCACAACCGAAGCATCCCCTAGTCAGCCTCCTACACTCATCAAGTGCCTACAATCATAGTGCTTGCATAATGGTCACTCTGAAACTCTCGCTGGTCCTCTAGTAGCAACCACATTATTACTTTGCTGGTTGGTTTAGCCCGACCGAAACCCTCGTTGAGCTCTCTTACTAGAACTCTAGAAATTGTGACCTCTCTTATTCAATCATCTTGAAGCTCCAAACTAATTAGAGTCCCTCTTTTTGGGCTCAGTCACTACTGGCCTCGGTGACTCGATCAACGTTTCCTCCATGACTGTAGCCTTCTCAACCATCTCATCGAAGGCTTCATTATCATACTCTACCAGATACACACGGATGTTCCGGTTCGGAACCTCTTACATCTATCCTTCTTTAAAGAGACCATCTCAAAAGCATACTAAGTCGTAGAAACTCTAACTCATACTTGGCCACAAGAGCTAGATCGAGAAACTCACACTTACGAGCTTCCATATACTTCTCTCCTACAAACGTCTTCTAGAACATCTCCAGGTCAAACGATCAACTGTTGTCTCTCTCTTCACAGTGTTCAACCAACTATAAGCTTTATCGTTAAGCATGGGCACGGTACAACCTAACGTTTCCTCATCCAAGCAAACCATCTGCTCAAGGATCCTTTCAACACTTTCGATCCAATACTCCACGATAGTTGGATCAACTCCCTTTACTCCCCTAAACTCCTTTCCACCCAGAGATCGAATATGCTCAAGTGGCAGACCACGGTTTGCATATGTAGAGTTACCATCGACAATCTGCTGCAACACCCCAATCATCACTTGTATCAAGGGCTCACCCACAACATCTGGCACAACTTACCTTTGAGGCGGTATAAGGAGTGTAGAAGACATACCACCATCCGGAGCATTCGTACTAATACTTCCTCGTCTAGAAGGCATATCGTATATACTATAAAAAAAAGAAATAATACGAAAGAGTGAGGAGTGGCAGGTGATCCAAGGCATATTCCTACAAAGAAAAACATTTTTATAAAGGCAATGTGTAACAATTCCTACCCCAAAATAAACAATTTCATACAAGGGTATTTCGTCCAAAGTTTAAAATTTTTCGATTTTATTTCAAAACTAAATCAACATTTTCATTTTCAAAAGTTTAATGCCTGAGAGTTGATAAATATTAGCTTTGATACCACCAAATGTGGTACCCGAACCTAGTCGGAATGGTTTGACCTGAATTCAGGACGTCACATTAGCCAATTGCGTGACCTCCTTATCGACCAGTAATCACACTATAAAACCACCTTTCACACCTCACAATAATTCATACATAATAATCAATTTGAAATTAAAAGCAAACATAAAAACCCTAGAATCATACTTTCCTAGCAAAACAATCATATTATCAACCAGGGGTATGATGCGAGCCCGGTCGCATCATGTTACGACACAACTCGACGCCATCGAGATTGGCCTAAACTTGAGGGGCCCAAGTGCAAGATGAAACATCTCATATTTGAAATTAAAAGCAAACAAAAAACCCTAGAATCATACTTTCCTAGCAAAACAATCATATTATCAACCAGGGGTATGATGCGAGCCCGGTCGCATCATGTTACGACACAACTCGACGCCATCGAGATTGGCCTAAACTTGAGGGGCCCAAGTGCAAGATGAAACATCTCATAGGCCTAATTGATTATTGGGCCAATGTTTTTAAGGACTTTTTAATTTAATAAAGTTTTATTTAAATTAATAAGTTTGCATATTTTAATTTTGACTTGCACTTTGTGTGTTCTGCATCATAAATTATGTCATGCATTATGTAACTCCCATGTTAGTTTAAGTCTGCATCATTCAATTAAGTCTTGCATTAAGTAACTCATTTGTTTATTTAATTTGCATCTTAAACCATGCATTTAGGCATCTTAGTTGTTTAATATGTTTGAGTTTGTTTATATAAGTATGTTATTTAATTTGGCTGTTACATTTTATTTCATTAATTAAAGTGTGTTTATTTTCATTTTAAATAAATTTGCGTTACATGTTCAATAATTAATTTATGCATTTCTTAATTGCTGGAATAAATTACTGTTAAATGTGTTTATTTAACAGTTTATTAATTAAGCTTATTAAGTTTAATGTGTTTAATGTGTTTTTAATGTGTTTGTTAATGCCTGTAGGTGATTTAGCTGGAATAAGTTATGTAGATGTTATAAAGTGTTAAATATGGCTATTACAACATTTAAGAAGAGCATTTTGCATCATTTAAATTCAGCAGCCTATTCCTCTTCTCCAAGTGCTCAAAATATCAACAAAATTGTTGGTGTCTATTTGACTGCCAAGGGGGAATTTAAAGCTTACTCTAAAAACTCTTTGGCTGCTCAAGAATGAAACCTAAGCATTCAAGCTCATTAAATAAGCTGAATTTGAGCAATAAATCATATTAATGGTTGGTGTTGCTTAGGCTTAGAGGAATTCAAGAGTTTGTGCTTATTGATTAAGTTTTATTTCAGTCAATAACAGCTCATTTAAGCTGATCATTGTGACTATTTGGCTAAGCCTTTATCTAGAACTATAAATACTTGTAATCAGCTCATTGTAATGGACTTTTTCTACCTTTTGAATGTTTATAACATTTTCTGAGTTTTCCAACTCTCCTATTTCGTTTTAAGACTCAAGCTGACTTATCTAGCAAAAGCTACTGGTGTCTACCTTGTTTTTTTCCAACTTATCACTCCTAAACCGAGTGTGGCGTTCGCCCATATACCGATTGGTTCCTATCACTCTTGATAGAGGGTCGAGGTCAATCTATCCTTCAACATCCATCACCCTTAAGATCACATAAGTTTCGGTCAGCACTCAATCATAGTGTTGGTTCATTCTTGATTCTTAAGTTCACTTCGATCCAATTCCATCCCAACCAAACTATTTGTTATTGCTTTGTTTTTCTTTGATAGCCAACTAATCATCATCACTACACGTAGCCATTTTGAACCTATTTTGGAAACTAATACCATGCCTGGCCGAATTTAATCCATTTGTTCTATTTCAAAATATACTTCTCATTTTAACGATCAGGCAATCTAAACGACTCGAATCATCACCGAAATAAGTTTGTATCAGGGTAAAATCTTCATTTGACATACTTCATACGAAACAATCATAGAACATTAAATAAAACATACATTTATTCTATAGAGTATTATTTAAAACTATATTTTTAATAACTAACCAAAAAAGTTAAGTAAAACCCAAGTAATTTTAAAACAATGGTTTAACAACTAAATCATAAATTTGGAAAAATATCCGAAAATTTTTTTTTGCAAAATTAAAATTAGATTTATGAAATTAAACATACGAGACTTAAACATTTAAAATTTCAAGGCATTTCATAACATTTAAGGACTTCAATTACATAGCATAAAAATTAGGAACTAGCAATACCATTCAAAAACAATAGTTTGTCACGTCACGACCACGTGAAACCCCACATTGCAACATGACTTGGATGATGCCCCTCATCACTATGACACAAAAAAGGGCGTCTTGACATCGACCCCTCTTCGCGACGTCACTTGTAATTTCTAGAGAAATAGCCTAAAACCTGCATATGAAACTTTGGCACACAATTTAACATAACATTTCGTGCATCTAGGAAAATTTTTCTATTTTACCATGGCATATAGCAAACATAGGTCATTCAAATCATGCTCATACACTCTATAACATACTATAACATAATTGGACTCCCAATGTAATTAGTTGTACTAGCATGCCTTCCTAATGTCATAAACCAAATAACTCAACATGTCCAATTTGCATTTTATGCATTTCTAAGTGCACTATTGGTCTATTTCTCACCAAGTAGTCATTTTAAACTTGTCCAACAATCCAATATCCAATATAAACATTTACAACAATAATTCATTAAGGGATATACATGTCATTCTTTAGACAATACAAGCCAATATCAAGCATATTCAAACCATTCACCACAATCAAACAATCACAACCCAATTATTAATGTGCTTAAAAATAGTCCCTAAAATGTCCATTTACAAACCAAATTAATAAAGTCTAATCCCTCAAAAATAGTCCAACATTGCCATCATTTTCATAGTTGGAAACCACTCCACATAATCAATAGGATAACCTTATTTGGATCACTTGGCTTGGTCATTTCCCCTCCTCACTCAAGCTATTTCTCTGCAAGATAATCATACAAAAGTGTGAGCTTAACTAAGCACAGTGAGTTCTCAAAGATTGCTACAATTAGACACACAATCCATAGTTAAATGAAAGCATACTGGCAATAACTCTTGGCATCACCATGAATATAACATCATATCATTTCATATTGATATATTGGTATCTTGTGACTATGAAACATGTATAAAACACAATGCATTGGATAAACAGATCTCCAAACAACCAATAACTCAAAGAGTCTAACATATCCCATGAAGTGTAACATATAGCTAACATTCTCCAAACACAACCAACATATCTCAATGAATAGAGCTAAGCTCAACATTCCCTTATCTCTCTAATATATCCCGGGGCCTCAACGCCCAAACATAAGCATATAGGTGAGTACTCACAAATCCTATAGCATGCTAATGATATCTGATAGTTCCACAATATCACAATGCTAACATATCCACTTAAACATACTTACTGTTTTATGCACACTTTCACTTATCATATACATATAATCATAACATTTCCATATTCACTTATAATGCACTAATCAAGTGCTCACATAATGCTGAAAAAGCCATATCATATAGATATCATATAATGTGCATAAAACCAATTACGGGAAGGACCAAATTGCATAAAATGAAAAAGTTGAATTCTAGTAGCTAGAAGGATTAAATAGCTATGGAATTAAAAACTTGAGGTCTTTACATGGTAATTAGACCATTAACCAAAAGTTAGTAGATATTTTTGATGATTCATCCATGGAAAAATAAGAAAAAGGGCAAGGACTAAATTGGAAATAGAAAATTAAGATGAAAAATAATTAAAATAGAATTAAATCATTTTATATCATCTTCTTCCCAAAATATTCCATGGAAACCCTAGGAAAGAGAAAACAATCTTTCTTGGCTTAATTGGGTAAGTTTCTAGTCCCATTTTTAGTAATTTTGATATTTTTGAAATCGGGATAATTTAATCTATCTATTTGGGGAAAAAGTTGAAAAGTTATCAAAGTATAGAAATTATTTCATGGATGAATATAATGAAAATTAGAAAATTATGGTAGAAAATGAAAGGTTGTTGATAGATAAACAACTTTTACAAAGTGATTTTTAATGAAAACATAATTCAGGGATTAAATTGTAATGTTGTGAAAATTGAAGAAAATTCTAAATTATATAGAATATATGTGCCATAAACTATATATTGAAATTTTGGTTAGGCTTGGAATAGGGAGTAAATTGCATGAATTTCATTTTCCGAGCCTAGGGACGAAATTGGAATTTATGGGAAGTTTAGGGGCAAAATGGTAATTTTGCCTAGGATGTAAATTGAGTTCAAATGAATATGAAATGTGAGAAATTGATGATTAAATTCATTTATATAGATCCGAATAACTCAAATTCAAAGCTAGATCGAGGAAAAGAGAAAGTTTCAGATTTAAACATTTTCTTGTACGAACTATTATCGAGGTAAGTTTGTGTAACTTAATTGAGCATGTAAATATGTTAAATTGAATGTTGTATTCGTATAAAATGTATTAATATTTATGTGAATTATTTGGATGTTACAATATAAGAAATGAATACATGCTTGAAATTGTTTGAAATGGGGTAAGTTTCGTTTGAATATTGGATTTCGATTGATAAATGTGATTTCCCTGATTAAATGAGGTCCTGCATTTGTTGCTAACGAGATTTAGCTAGGATGAGTAATCCTATCGACCTCATTGCAGAAAGGATTTAGCCTGGACTGGTAATCCTGATATAAGCTCTCTTGAGCATATGTTATTGATAGGATTTAGCCCTAATGGGTAATCCTGATTAAGCTCTTATGAGCATATGTTGGAAACAAGATTTAGCTTGGACAAGTAATCCTGTTATATGATATGTGGCTCGAGAGTGTGCTTTCTGATTAAGTGCCCTAATGGGTACTCATGAATATGAATTGACGGGTTATTAATTTGTACACCTTGAGTGTAATATTTGAGTATCCATCAGAATTTTAATGATTCAACGGACAAAATACTTGACATGATATGAGAATTATGAAATGAAATGAATACAGTATTGAAAGAATATAGCATGATGAGCTCATCTATGTTTACTTGATGTATATGAGTGTAACAGTCTGATTTTGGCCCTGATCGGAATGGTCATTTCGGGACCACAAATCTGAGTTCGAAAAATATTTAAATATTATTTTTTGTGTTAAGTATATGTGAATTAGCATGTGTGAAAGTGTAACACCCCAAACCCCGATCAACACACCACGACCGAATCTGACATGTCACAGAGTGAAAACGTTTCGAAGAAAACAAGTTGCCGGTTTAATTTCAGCGAAAAACTCTTTGTTTCCTTTGTGTTTGCAGAAATTCGGTGCATGTATAGTTGAAATCGTTAAGTTGCTTTGAAATCCCGAAAATCCGAATGAGTTAAACTTAGTTACTTTGAAACCGTTTGTATTGGAGTTTTGGAAAAAACTTAGATGTGAAAATCATTTAAGTTAGCTTAATTATCATCTTATGTGTTTTGTTACCCGATGGTAACATTTAGAAAACCCATTGCGTAGTATAATTTCGAAAACTTGATTATCAGGTTATTTAAAGCATGTTAAACAGTTTACTTAGCCACAAAAAAAATTTTAAAGCAGATGTAATAAAACCCAAAATAAAAATACTAATGGCCTTATTATAAACCCAAATAAAAACCGAAATATAAAGTTAAAGTACCCAAGTCGAAAATCCATGTAAAATCGAAAACAAGTATCACATGGCCACCTCGAGTCCATCCGGCTTCTCATCCGCAATCTACGAATCACCTGAAAAGATAAGGGAGAAGGTGAGTCACCAGGACTCAGTGCATAATCCCCCTCCCGAATATGGCAACATCCTTACACAAGTCATAACCAAGTAAGCATATCATGCACCCAAACCTAGCCATCCACGACTCCTTTTTCTACCCCGTGTGGTACCAAACCCCTGGTGGTGCCAAACCATTGGTGACCCAAAGTCACTGATATCGATAATAATGTTGTGCCAAACCGCTGGTAACCCAAAGTCACGAATAATCTATATGTGGGGCCAATCCACGTTGCGATACCAAATCACTGGCGACAATCCCGTTTTATCAAATGTGGGGCCAACCCACTGTGGTGCGAAGCCACTGGGACGAGTCGCTATGAGGTGCCAAACCTCTAGTGACCCAAAGTCATGAATATTAACTATGGTACCAAAACCTCTGGTGACCCAAAGTCACGAAATTAACTATTAAACTGTGGTGCCAACCACTGGTGACCCAAAGTCACAGATATCAATCTTCCCCCTCCTCTCATGTCACCCACATTAATGCTCATGCACATACAATCATGCCATCATGCTTAATCGTTAAACATATGAACATAACAGTTATATCATCAGAATCAAATATCTAATCTCATCAACGGACTTACCCGAATCCTTGCTCATACCCATAAGGTATCATCGAATCTACGCAGTTTAGCTTTTAACATGTTAGGTTATAGCAAGTTTACAACGATTATGAAGTGTGTAAGTTACACACCTGGTTACTAACACGACTACTGAATCCCATAGATCACGATCGAACGCACTAGATCCCCCTTCCTACATTCGGCCAAACCAAGATCATTAGCAAAAGCCATTCGGCTAACCTTATAAATCTCAAAGGATGAGGTAACGCACAATAAGGCCCTTACCAAGATCGATTACACCCGAGCCCTTAGGCTTAAGTCACACGCCAACAAATCCTGGAGATCTACTTCCTTCCTACAATCGGCCAAGATCTTAAACACATGATGTAATAGCCTTCGGCTTTTCAAATGGATAACAAAAGACTAAGTCGACAGATGCCCTTACCATAATCTTAACGAAACTGATTGGCAGAGAGAGTAGATGACCACGATCCACTGCCTCCAAAACCCGCAGAACCTAGAAGAACCCGATTGCATAGTTGATTAAGAGTCAAGACAAATGCCGAAATTCGGCTTTTGTTCTATATATGTCGACAGAGAGAAAAGAAGAAGATGATAGAGATTTGGCCAAGAACACTTACCCACTCCAAAATCGACTAGAGCAGAAGACACGAGAGGTCTACAACGCAACGAGAGAAAAGAAGAGATCTTCAATGGTTGAGAGAGATTTCGACAATGGTGGTGGAACAATCAAAGGAGTTTCAGCTATGGCTTTTGAAAGAAAAGCAAAAGAGATTCGGCTTTGCAAGGAATCAAGAAAAGATTGATGGACTTTCGGCACAAGAGAAGATGATGAGAAAAGGAAGTTGTCGATTTGAGAAGAAGAGATGCTGATGCGGTTTTGAACAAATATGAGAGAATGAAAAGAAAGAAATGGGGGAGAAGGAGATTCGGCCAAAGTGGTTTCGGTTTCAAATGAAGAAAAAGCTCAAATGGTTCTTCTGGGGATTCAGCTAGATGCTTTAGAATGAAATCGACAATAGCCTAAAAAGCTTTCGGCTTTCGTTTCAAATGGTGCATGAAGGGAAGAAATCGACAAGGGCTAAGGGGTTTCGACTTTAGCTCACAACCGAATGTACTAAGGCATTGACTAGCCGAAAATGTCATTAAGGAATTCGGCACTCCCCCCTTGTCTTCCAACCAATTACTCTTCCTAACACTAGAGTTCAAACTTCGGCAAACTCCCCAAACTTCTCCTGGCCAACCATTCAAATGAGTTTGAATTGTTCAAACTCCTAAATTCTCTCTTCTCCACTCGTTCAAATCTGTTGACTTGCTCAATAGTTATCCATCAGAGTTTGAGCTAAGCACAACTCTCCCCCTCTCTGGCGTCAAAAAGAATTAGCAGCAAGGGATTTCTGCAGCTCGAACCCAAGCTCTCCTTCCCTGCATGTGGCGTCACTTCCCAAGGCCCTAAGTGGTGCCTCCTTGCCACTTTACCAAGGCTATTCTTGTGCTAAAGTTTACCATAGAATATTCTTAACCCCTAGCTCCTTCAGCTCCCCTTAACCAAAGCTTAAAAATAAAAATTTTCCTATAGTTCGGGCCTACCCTTGGCTTATCCCTAGACCCTAAACCACCTCACTTAATATCACAACCAAGCCATACACATGCAAACAGATCAAACATAATAGCCCCTATTTAAGGATGTTACAGTTCTACCCCCTTAAAAATAATTTCGGCCTCGAAATTACCTGGTCAAAAGAGTTGAGGGTATTGCTGCCTCATCACATCCTCTGGTTCCCACGTAGCTTCTTCCACGCCATGATTTCGCCATAATACCTTCACTAATGGAACTGACTTCTTGCGTAAAACTTTCACATCCCGATCTAGAATCTGCACTGGTTCCTCTTTCATGGTCAAATCTGGGCTCACCTCAATTTCCTCCACCGATACAACATGCGATGGATCTGAACGGTAATGCCTCAGCATGGAGACGTGGAATACATCATGTACCTGGCTCAATTCTGCTGGCAACTCGAGCTGATAAGCTACTGGTCCCACTCGTCTCAACACCTTATATGGGCCAATAAACCTTGGACTTAGCTTGCCTTTCCTTCCAAACCTCAGCACTTTCTTCCATGGCGAGACCTTCAGGAAAACCCTGTCACCCACTGCAAACTCAATATCTCTCCGCTTAAGATCGGCATATGACTTTTGCCTGTCCGAGGCTTCTTCAGGCGAGCCTAAATCAACTTGGCTTTGTCCTCGGTCTTAGCAACCAACTCTGGTCCCAACATCTGACGCTCACCCAATTCTGTCCAGCATGTAGGTGTACGACACTTCCTACCATACAATGCCTCATATGGTGCCATCTTAATGCTTGCCTGATAACTATTGTTGTATGCAAACTCAGCTAACGGTAGAAATTCTTCCCAGCTGCCTTTGAAGTCCAAAACACAGCCCATCAGCATATCTTCCAAGATTTGTATAACCCTTTCTGACTGTCCGTCTGTCTGCGGATGAAATGCCGTACTAAAATCCAACCGCGTACCCAACGCCTGATGCAACGCTTTCCAGAACCTTGACGTGAATCTGGGATCCCTATCCGAGATAATTGACACTGGCACACCGTGCAACCTCACTATCTCTGCCACATACAGCTTAGCTAACTTCTGAAGCGAGTAATCAACCCTTACCGGTATGAAATGAGCTGATTTCGTCAAACGGTCCACAATTACCAAGATTGAGTCCTTCTTACTAGGCGTAAGGGGTAGCCCACTGACAAAGTCCATGGTGATCCTTTCCCACTTCCACTGTGGAATCTTCACTGGCTGAAGTAAACCCGACAGCAACTGATGCTCAGCTTTGACTTGCTGACACGTCAAACATTTACTCACAAACTCAGTTACTTCACGTTTCAATCCTGGCCACCAAAACTACTCTCGCAAATCCCGGTACATCTTGCTACCCCCAGGATGCATAGCGTATGGGCTGCTATGTGCGTCCTGAAGAATCCTCAGCCTTAACTCGACGTCCTTCGGCATACAAGCTCTCCCTTGAAAACACAACACTCCATCACTGGTTAAGCTGTAACCTTCCAAACCACCATTCTGAACTTGTAACCTCCGAGCATTCAAACCCTCATCCACTAACTATTTTTCTTTAATCTGCTCTACCCAAGTCGGCTTAACCTGCAATTCTGCCAAAAGACTCCCGTCGTCATACAAGCTAAGATGAGCAAACATTGCTCTTAGGTCCGATACTACCTTACGGCTCAATGCGTCCGCTACCACGTTAGCCTTGCCCAGATGATACTCAATTGAGCAGTCGTAATCCTTCAACAGCTCAATCCATCTCTACTGTCTCAAATTCAAGTCTTTCTATATCAGAAGGTATTTCAGACTCTTATGATCCGTGTAGACTATCGACTTCTCTCCGTACAAGTAGTGCCTCCAAATCTTCAAGGCGAAAACCACTACAGCCAATTCCAAGTCATGTGTCGGATAGTTAACCTCATGTGATCTCAGCTGTCGAGATGCATATGCCACTACCTTCCCTTCCTGCATCAGCACACATCCCAAGCCAGTATACGATGCATCACAATATACCGTGAATTCCTTTCCGGCCTCAGGCTGAATCAAAACCGGAGCTTCAGTCAGAATCTTCTTTAACTTGCCGAAACTTTCCTGTTGTTTCTCAGACCACACAAATGGAACTCCTTTCCTCAGCAATTTGGTCAACGGTGCTGCGATCAGAGAAAATCCCTCTACAAATCTTTGGTAATACCCCACCAGACCTAGAAAACTCTAAACTTCTGCCACTGACTTAGGCGGTTTCCAGTCCAACACTGCCTCAATCTTTCGAGGGTCCACTCTAATCCCTTCAGCTGACACCACGTGCCCCAAGAAAGTCACCTCCCTAAGCCAAAACTCACATTTACTAAACTTGGCAAATAACTGTTTTTCCCCCAGAATCTGCAAAACTACCCGCAGATGCGCATCATGATCATTCTCAGATCTTGAGTACACCAGTATGTCATCTATAAATACCACAACAAACTGGTCCAGATACGGCTGGAACACCCGATTCATCATGTCCATGAATGCTGCCGGTGCGTTAGTCAACCCAAACGGCATTACCAGAAACTCGTAGTGCCCATACCGAGTGCGAAACACCGTCTTGTGGATATCAACCTCTTTCACCTTAAGCTGATGATACCCCGACCTTAGATCGATCTTCGAGAAAACTGATGCCCCCTTAAGCTGATCAAACAAGTCGTCTACCCTCAGCAACGGATACTTGTTCTTGATCGTCAGCTTATTCAACTGCCGGTAGTCTATACACATCCGCATTGTACCATCTTTCTTCTTAAAAAAGAGCACAGGTGCTCCCCAAGGCGAAATACTTGGCCGGATAAAACCTCGGTCCAACAACTCCTGAATCTGTGCCTTCAGTTCCATTAATTCCTTTGGCGCCATTCTGTACGGGGCAATAGACACTGGCGCAGTTCCGGGTAACAAATCTATACCAAATTCAACTTCCCGATTCGGTGGCAGACCCGGAAGTTCTTCTAGAAATACGTCGACAAATTCCTTCACCGTTTGGACAGTCTCTACAGCTGACTCCTTGGCCTCCAAAGCACACACATGAACCATAAATGCCTCACAACCCTTCCTGACCATTTTCTCAGCTTTCAAAGCAGACACCACGTTGGATAGATAATCTCTTCTATTACCTATCATCACCACTTCTTCAGCCTCAACCGTTTTCAAAACCATGCGCTTAGCCGCGCAATCCAAACTTGCTTGGTACTTCACCAGCCAGTCCATCCCAAGAATCAGATCAAACTCCCCAAACGGCAGTTCCATCAGATCAGCCACAAACACTACCCCTTGGAGTTCTAGGGGTACATCCCTATACAGCTTATTTACTTCTACAGAGTGACCTAGAGGGCTAATTACTGTCATCTCCCTAGAAGTAGTCTCAAAGTCTAGGTTCATGGTTTTCACTATGCTACTAGCAACATACGAATGCGTCGAACCAACATCTATCAAAGCAGTATATGGTAATCCAAAGACTAAGAACGTACCGGTTATGACGTCCGGTACGTCGCCCTCCTCTCGACGCCTCGCTACATAGACCAATCCAGGCTATCTTGCTTCAGTGTTGCCTGTACCTCTGCCCGGTGCTCCGCGGCCTCGTCCAGAACCATTACCTCCTCTACCAGAACCACGACCCCTCTGCGGTTGCGGTCCCTCATTCCTGAACTGAGCACGGCCCTGACCCTCAGACTGAATCTTGGCTAACTTCCGTGGACAATCTCTCACACGATGATCCAGCGACCCACACTCAAAGCATCCTTTGCCACCGGTCCAACATTCTCCCCAATGAGATTTTCCACACCGATTGCACTGCACTGGTCCCTGATTAGCAGCAACAGGCCTCCCAGACTGATTCGGCCCACCATGCCTAGCCCTTTTCTAAGAATTTCCGGCCGACCCAGATGATCCAAAACCTCTCTTATGTCTATTCCTATCCAGATTCTGTCTCACAGACTCTTTTACCCCTTCGGCTATCTTAGCCTTTTCTACCAGTACAGTAAACTCCCGCTCCTGCTGTGGAGCAATCAGCAATCTCAGCTCGTCTCTCAGTCCGTCCTCAAACCGGACACATCGCTCATGCTCCGTCGCCACGATACCTCGAGCATACCGGCTCAACCTTAAAAATTCTGCCTCGTATTCTGATACGGACTTACTCCCCTGAACTAGTCTCAGAAACGCCTTCCGCTGCGCATCAATGTAGCTAGATCCAATATATTTCTTTTGATAAGCTGCTTCAAAGTAGTCCCACGTGAGATCATCCGCTGCAGCACTATCCCGAACCGTGAGCCACCACTGGTATGACTCATCCCGAAGAAGCGACACTATCCCTTTCAGTTTCTCCTCAACAGTCAGATCCAAGTCGTCCATGATACGCTCCGTTGCCTCCAACCAATACTCATCCGTATTGGGCACCACACTAGAAAAACCTCGGAATACCTCAGCTCCATTGGCTCGGAGTCGCTCAAATACAGATTTCCGAGCTCCCGCGCCCTCACCTGCTCCAGCCACTCTCTCAAGAACTCGCAGCATCGCCTGCGACACTGCGTCATCCCCCGTCTGATCCTGAAACTCAACACCTGAAGCTGCTGCTGGTGGTGGCATCTCATTTTTCGACCCTTGACCAGACCCCACTGGTTCAGACACGGTCATCCTACCCCGACCGCGTCCACGTGTATTACGACCACGACCTTGAGTGCTCATGTCTAACGTCTCGACTTATCTGATTTAAAAGTTTTATGCGTCTGTCATTATTCCACTGTTATTAAAGCACAGTCTTATGAACAGTTCTTATTACAGAGTTTTCTTTTCGCGAGTTCACAGAATCCTATCGGCTTTAGTCTCTAGGGTAGTCCACTAATACTATTCACCCATATCATATATCATCCAAATCATTTACAACCAGTAGTTAGGGGTACTTACCTGGGCGGATTGGTGCCGGAGACTCGGTGCCATGCTTTTCAAACCATGTATTTTTCCATCAATACTTTTTAAAACCCTACTTTAAAACATTTTGGGCCTCGAGCCCACAGTCGAGCTTTTGAACCTGGCTCTGATACCAAAAATGTAACACCCTAAACCCGGTCAACACACCACGACCAAATCTGGTATGTCACAGAGTGAAAAGGTTTCAAAGAAAACAAGTTGCCGGTTTAATTTCAGCGAAAGACTCTTTGTTTGGTTTGTGTTTGCAGAAATTCGGTGCATGTATAGTTGAAATCGTTAAGTTGCTTTGAAATCCCGAAAATCCGAATAAGTTAAACTTAGTTACTTTAAAACCATTTGTATTGGAGTTTTGGAAAAAACTTAGATGTGAAAATCATTTAAGTTAGCTTAATTATCATCTTATGTGTTTTGTTACCCGATGGTAACGTTTAGAAAACCCATTAGTATAATTTCGAAAACTTGATTATCAGGTTATTTAAAGCATGTTAAACAGTTTACTTAGCCACAAAAAAAATTTAAAGCAGATGTAATAAAACCCAAAATAAAAATACTAATGGCCTTATTACAAACCCAAATAAAACAGAAATATAAAGTTAAAGTACCCAAGTCGAAAATCCATGTAAAACTGAAAACAAGTATCGCATGACCACCTTGAGTCCACCCGGCTCCTCATCCGCGTTCTACGAACCACCTGAAAAGACAAGGGAGAAGGTGAGTCACCAAGACTCAGTGCATAATCCCCCTCCCGAATATAGCAACATCCTTACACAAGTCATAACCAAGTAAGCAAATCATGCACCCAAACCTAGCCATGCACGACTCCTTTTTCTACCCAGTGCGGTACCAAACCACTGGTGGTGCCAAACCACTGGTGACCCAAAGTCACGAATAATCCATATGTGGGGCCAACCCACGTTGTGATACCAAATCACTGGCGACAATCCCGTTTTATCAAATGTGGGGCCAACCCACTGTGGTGCGAAGCCACTGGGACAAGTCGCTATGAGGTGCCAAACCTCTGGTGACCCAAAGTCACGGATATTAACTGTGGCACCAAACCACTGGTGGTGCCAAACCACTGGTGACCCAAAGTCACAGATATCAATCTTCCCCCTCCTCTCATGTCACCCACATTAATGCTCATGCACATACAAATCATGCCATCATGCTTAATCGTTAAACATACATCGAACATGACATAGTTAATATCATCAGAAATCATGTGCCATAATCTCAACCAAAAAGGACTTACCCGAAATCCTTGCTCATACCAATAAAGGTATCATATCGAAATCTACGCAGTTTTCGGCTTTTAACATGTTTAGGTTATTAGCAAGTTTACAGCGATTATGAAGTGTGTAAGTTACACACCTGGTTACTAACACGACTACTGAATCCCGTAGATCACGATCTAACGCACTAGATCCCCCTTCCTACATTCAGCCAAACCATGATCATTAGCAAAAGCCATTCGGCTAACCTTATAAATCCCGAAGGATGAGGTAACGCACAATAAGGCCCTTACCAAGATCGATTACACCCGAGCCCTTAGGCTTAAGTCACACGCCAACAAATCCCAAAGATCTACTTCCTTCCTACAATCGGCCAAGATCTTAAACACATGATGTAATAGCCTTCGACTTTTCAAATGGATAACAAAAGACTTAGTCGACAGATGCCCTTACCACAGTCTTAACGAAACCGATTGGCAGAGAGAGTAGATGACCACAATCCACTGCCTCCAAAACCCGCAGAACCTAGAAGAACCCGATTGTATAGTTGATTAAGAGTCAAGACAAATGCTGAAATTCGACTTTTGTTCTATATATGTCGACAGAGAGAAAAGAAGAAGATGATAGAGATTCGGCCAAGAACACTTACCCACTCCAAAATCGACTAGAGCAGAAGACACGAGAGGTCTACAACGCAACGAGAGAAAAGAAGAGATCTTCAATGGTTGAGAGAGATTTTGGCAATGGTGCTGGAATAATCAAAGGAGTTTCGGCTATGGCTTTTGAAAGAAGAGAAAAAGAGATTCGGCTTTGCAAGGAATCAAGAAAAGATTGATGGACTTTCGGCACAAGAGAAGATGAGGAGAAAAGAAAGTTGTCGATTTGAGAAGAAGAGATGCTAATGCGGTTTTGAACAAATATGAGAGAATGAAAAGAAAGAAATGGGGGAGAAGGAGATTCGACCAAAGTGGTTTCGGTTTCAAATGAAGAAAAAGCTCAAATGGTTCTTCTGGGGATTCAGCTAGATGCTTTAGAGGGAAATCGACAATAGCCTAAAAAGCTTTCAGCTTTCGTTTCAAATGGTGCATTAAGGGAAGAAATCGACAAGGGCTAAGGGGGTTTCAGCTTTAGCTCACAACCGAATGTTCTAAGGCATTGACTAGCTGAAAATGTCATTAAGGAATTCGGCACTCCCCCTAGTCTTCCAACCAATTACTCTTCCTCACACTAGAGTTCAAACTTCGGCAAACTCCCCAAACTTCTCCTGGCCAACCATTCAAATGAGTTTGAATTGTTCAAACTCCTAAATTCTCTCTTCTCCACTCGTTCAAATCTGTTGACTTGCTCAACAGTTATCCATCAGAGTTTGAGGTGAGCACAACTCTCCCCCTCTCTGGCGTCAAAAAGAATTAGCAGCAAGGGATTTCTGCAGCTCGAACCCAAACTCTCCTTCCCTGCATGTGGCGTCACTTCTCAAGGCCCTAAGTGGCGCCTCCTTGCCACTTTACCAAGGCTATTCTTGTGCTAAAGTTTACCACAGAATATTCTTAACCCCTAGCTCCTTCAGCTCCCCTTAACCAAAGCTTAAAAATAAAAATTTTCCTATAGTTCGGGCCTACCCTTGGCTTATCCCTAGACCCTAAACCACCTCACTTAATATCACAACCAAGCCATACACATGCAAACAGTTCAAACATAATAGCCCCTATTTAAGGATGTTATAGAAAGTTTTGTGAATTAATTTTACTGTTTGTGTGCTTAATTAGTAAAAAGATTAAATCGCATAAAATGAAAATTTAGTAGTTAAATTCAAAGGGGCTGAATAATGGTTGTTCTTTTAATATAGAGGCCTTATGTTATAACTTAGCTATTAATAAGGGAAGTGGACGACTATGGACTAAAGTAACCTTATTATATATGTTTTATATATTTAATAATAAAGGTTAATTAGGTAGAATGATAATAATATCATAATATGTTATTATATATCATAAAATTAAAAAGCCATTATCATTCTCTCTTTTAGCCGAATGTAAAAGAAAAGAAAAAGAAAAGAACAAGATTTAGGTTCGGCCATTGTTAAAGCTTAATTCAAGGTTAGTCTTAGTTCGATTTTTGATAATTTTTATGTTTTTGAGATCGTTGCTTAGAAATCTTCAAGACCCATACTTAATTTTTGAGTTTGATGAATATTTTGAGTTGAGCCATTGATGATAGCTTGTTGTTTATGTTGTTTAAGGATGAATTATGATAAATATGTGTTAGATTAATAAGTTTTGTCTTTGAATTTTTGATGAAATTGAGTATGTTGGACTAAATTGCAAAAAAAAAAAATTTGAGGGACTAAAATGTGAAATAAATGAAATGTAAGGACTTGTATGAGAACTAGGAATATTCGGCCCTTAAGGTGTATAGTCAAATTTTGTGTATTTTGTGTTTTGTGCAAATAGGACTAAATTGTAAAAAGTGTGAAATGTTAATTTGCCGATTTATGTGTTTTTGGACTAAATTGAATGAAAATATGTTTGAATGAGCTTAATTTGAACATGTTTAGATCAATAACCAAAGAAAACATATTTGGATCGAGGAAAAGCGAAAATAGTCAAATAGTCGGTTTTTGTCGTTCGTCGATATCCGAGGTAAGTTTTTAAGCGATAAAACATCGTAAATTATGTACGTAATTTAGTATATGCTGTTTTGAAAACTATGGAACTATATTATTGAATTGCTGAATGTGAAAATTTATAGAATTTGATATGATTAAGTTTGTTTTGATTGAGATTTGATATTTGAATGTCGTACAAAGATTATGAGGTGCATAAAAGGGTCGACGTTATGAAATATGTGTGTGAGACAAATTAAAAGTATTGTTATTCAGGCTCTGAGCCTAGCAAGCCTTGGGCTGGTGAACTTAATCGGGCTTCGTGCCTAGCAGGCTTATTGCGGGTGATTGATTATCAGACCTCGGGTCTAGCAGGCTTAGTGCCCGTGTGCGATTCAGGCTTTTGCCTAGCAGGTTTTATACCGGTGATTTAATTACTCGCTTATGCTTATGAAGCATTCAAGTTGTGGTGGAAATTGAGCAAGTTAAAGTTTAGCTAAAAGATTTAGTTTATCTTCGGCCACAAAGGTATGTATATATATATATGATGTTATTGAATTTTGAATATTTATCGATGAAGGTAAGCATAAAGGTAATATTATAGTTGAAATTGTATATTCGGCAAAATGAATAAGTACATAGGTGATGCTCAATTTTTTATCTTATATATTCGGCCATATAGATATGCATGGTTGTGATATGACATTTGATTTTCTATAATCAAATAAATAAGTTGATATATTGATTCATGAGCATAAATGTGTGATGGTAAGCATAATTGAATTAATGTCTTTTTGATAATGAAAAGTTGAATGGTAATAAGCTACATGTGCATTAGTTGCTTTCGGTCAAGGTAACCCTTTGTGTATAAGTATAGGTTATAAATAAAATATGAGATGATATGATTGAGATAATATACAACATTAATGCTAAAAGTTGGTTTGTCTTTAATGTTTTGATTATTTATATGAATGTTAATTTTGCTTAAAAATTACTAAGCTAAGTTAGCTTACTCTATGTATTTTGTTACTCTGTTTTATAGATTTTGATTGAAAGCTGCGAGCTCGGGGAATGGTCTTCGAAGTCATCCACACTATCGACTTATTTTGGTACTCATAAAGTTTGGATTTTGAACTTAAGGCATGTATAGGCTAGCTTATAACTTGGATGATGTTTTGAGGTTGTAAATATAAGCCATGTGAAAATGGCTTGATTTTAATGCTAGTGATCTAATGTTTAAGTAATCTTAATCATAGTATGTGTGTATGTTCTGCTTGGTTCATGAGCTTGACTGTGATATAAGTTCATGTTAGGTATATATATGTGTGTAACAGCCCAATTTAGACCCTGGTCGGAGTAGTGGTTTCGGGACCACAAATTTGAGGTCGTAAAAAATATTTTAATGATATTTTCTGTGTGAATGATATGTGACATAGACTGTGTGATAATTCTGTGTGATAATTTGATCGTTTGTGTGTCGAATTAAGAGAAAGGACTTAATCACGTATATAGTAAAAGCTATGTGCTGAATTATAAGTACCTAAGTGTTGATGTCTTTTATTGTGGAGGCCTTATGAGGCAAATAAGCCAATATGTAGATAGTGGATGAATATGGTCAAGAATGACCTTGTATGATATGCTTTATGTATTTTTTGTTAAAGGTTAATTTTGTACTTTAATAATTATGTTTAATATGTTATAATAAATCATGGAAAATGGTCATTGTTATCATCTTTGCTCCACCGAAAATTGAGAGTGAAAGAAGGGTTTTAAGTTTGTCAGCAAGTTAAGGCTGAACATCAAGTTCTGTCCGGTTTATTACAACCGATTATGATTCCTGAGTGGAAATGGGAGAGAATCACGATGGACTTTATGTCGAGTTTACCCTTATCTCCGAGTAAGAAAGATGCAATCTGGGTGATAGTGGACAGATTGACGAAATCAGCTCATTTCATTCCGGTGAGGACCGGTTATTCTTTAGATAAGTTAGTTGAACTGTATATTGATGAGATTGTGAGATTATATGGAGTACCGATATCTCTAGTGTCTGATAAAGATCCGAGATTTACCTCGCGATTTTGGAAGAAATTGCAAGATGCTTTAGGCACGAAATTGCATTTCAGTACTGCTTTTCATCCGCAAATGGATGGTCAATCTGAGCGAATCATTCAGATTCTTGAAGATATGCTAAGGTGTTACATACTTGAATTTGGAAGTACGTGGGAAAAGTGTTTATCGTTGATTGAATTTGCGTATAACAACAGTTTTAAATCTAGTAACAAAATGGCACCATATGAAGCTCTTTATGGTCGAAAGTGTCGAACTCCATTGTATTGGACTGAGCTGAGTGAGAATAAGATTCACGGGGTTGATCTTATAAAAGAGACTGAACAGAAAGTGAAAATAATTCATGACAGTTTGAAAGCAGCCTCAGATCGTCAGAAGTCTTATGCACATTTGAAACGAAAGGATATTAAATTCGAAATTGGTGATAAAGTGTTCCTGAAAGTGTCTCCATGGAAGAAAATACTTTGATTTGGGAGAAAGGGCAAGTTGAGTCCAAGGTTCATCGGACCCTATGAGATTATTGAACGAGTTGGGCCAGTTGCTTATAGATTGAGATTGGCATCTGAGTTAGAAAAGATTCATAATGTGTTTCATGTTTCAATGCTTCGAAGGTACAGATCAGACCCGTCTCATGTGATTGCTCCTATTGAGGTTAAGATTCAGTCAGACTTGTCGTATAGTGAAGAACCGATCCGAATCTTGGCAAGAGAGACTAAAGAGTTAAGAAACAAAAGGATTTTCGTAGTAAAAGTATTATGGCACAAACACGGAATTGAAGAGGTTATGTGGGAGCCTGAGAACGTTATGAGAGAGCAACATCAACAACTATTCACTGGTAAGATTTTCGGGGACGAAAATTCCTAAGGGGGAGAGTTGTAACAGCCAGGTTTAGACCCTGGTCAGAATAGTGGTTTCAGGACCACAAATCTGAGGCCGTAAAAATATTTTAATGATATTTTCTGTGTGAATGATATGTGACATAGTCTCTGTGAAAATTCTGTGTGATAATTTCATCGTTTGTGTGTCGAATTAAGAGAAAGGACTTAATCGCGTATATAGTAAAAGCTATGTGCTAAATTATAAGTACCTAAGTGTTGATGTCTTTATATTGTGGAGGCCTTATGAGGCAAATATGCCAATATGTAGATAGTGGATGAATATGGTCAAGAATGACCTTGTATGATATGCTTTATGTATTTTTTTTGTTAAAGGTTAATTCTGTACTTTAATAATTATGTTTAATATGTTATAATAAAACATTAAAAATGGTCATTGTTATCATCTTTGCTCCACCGAAAATTGAGAGTGAAAGAAGGGTTTTAAGCTTTGAAAATTTCAGCTATTGTTCATCTTGATTTAAGGTATGTGTGAGCTCGGTTTTTGTTAATACGTTTTCGTAATCGGTGCTTCATGCTCTAGCTAACCCATGTTGAAATTTTGTGAATTTATGATGGTTCTGTGATGAGCCATTGATGAATGCTTGAGCTATGTGCTAGTTGATAGTAAAATATGAAAACTTGGTGTTGGATTAACATAGTTTGTATTGAGATTTTTAGTGAATTTGTGTATTTTGGGCTTAATTGAGAAAATGAGAAATTGAAGGGTTAAATTGTGAAATAAATGAAATGTGTGGGCTTGTATAAGCATGGTGAGAATTCGGCTAGGTTTGAACCAAGTGAAATCATGTGAATTTGATGATTTTGTGAAATAGGAACTAAAGTGTCGAAATGTGAAAATGTGAGGGCTATTTTGTAAAATGCCTTAAATATGTGTGTTTGGACTAAAATGAATGATTTGATGATTGAATGGATTAAATTTGAATGTAAATAGGCCAAGAGAGGAGAAGTTCGGATCGAGATCGAGGCAAAGATAAAGTGCTCGATTAATCGACCGTATCGATAGTTCGACATCCAAGGTAAGTTCGGATATAATACATGTTATTAAGATATGTTTTAGTATTGTGAAATAAATATGTATATGTGTATGAAATTGAGATGCTATGTGCAAGATTTAGTTTATGGCACTAAGAGTGCGAAAATGTAAATCAAAACAGAAATGAATGGCACTGGGTGTGCGATGATATGAAAGCTACGGCTTATTGACTTGGCACTGTGTGTGCGGCGCCAAGTTAAGTCGGTTAAAAGAATAGGAACTAAGTGTGCGATGACAAATATGCTACGATTATATATATAGCACTGAGTGTGCGATCAAATTGAATGAAAATTTAAGGATGATCGGCAAGTAAAATCGAACATTGAATAGCTTGGAGGTTTAATAACTATGTGTGGCTAAGGTACGTGTTGAACCTTTGTGGTTGATGAGTATAAACAAGCTATGATTGAATAAATGAGTATTTTAGCTATGGATGAGAGGGCATGAATATGAGATAATTAATCTATGTGATTGTTCAATATATACATTGGTTTGATTTGATGAGATAATTGTATTGTATGTCGAACTTACTAAGTTTTGGAAAGCTTACGGTGTGATTTGTTTCTCTGCTTTGCAGTGTTAGTAAAGCTAGCTCGGATCTGGGGATCGTCAGCATATCCGTCACTAACGGCAATCTATTTTGGGGTATTTTGGAAAGATGTATATAGTTAAAATATGGCATGTATAGGCTAGTTATTTGAATTATGTTTGGGATTTGTAAGTAGCCATGAGATGTGGCTAGATATGTGCTAGTTCTAGAATGAATGACTTTGATATATATATGATGCATCTTTTGATATGGATTGTGAGTTATGAATGGAAATCTTTGTGATGTTAAAATGCTTATATGATTTAGTGAAATTGGGAAAGAATCATGTTTAGTATTGAATGTGTTTAAGTTGTATATGTTAGCTTATAAGTTGATAGGTTTGAAAATGAGATTGTATGAATTGATAGATAAATCATATGTTAGAAAATGGTTGCCAAAGTGTGTGTATAATGATGCTCATATGTGCTTGTAGAATTGACCCTAAGTGGGTGGCATTTTGGCCTTGCAAATGCCCTATTTATGTCACACGGCCATGGAACACGGGTGTGCTTAGTGACCGTGTGTACAAGTCAGTATATAGCCTTATAGTACACGACCTTGGCACGGGGGTGTTGGATTACCGTGTTGGTTTTGGCAAGTTCGACCACGGTCAAGGCACACGGGCGTGTTGTGACCATGGGGGCCAAGTCAGGATAGTCCACGGCCAAGGCACGCGGGCGTGCTTGGTGGCCGTGGGAGTATAGTAAGGATCGACCACGGGGAGGACACACGAGTGTGTCTAGCAGCCATGGGTGGAACACGGTCTACCCCCACGAGCGTGTAAGCCCTGTAACTTAGAAAAGTTTTAAATTTTCATGAAATTTTGTATGTGTTTCGGTGTAGTCCCGACTCGGTTATAAGCATGTTTAAGGTCTCATAGACCTTGATAAGGGACATCGTGTTTGTAAATGAATGTGATTGAAGATGATTGACTTTTTGTCGTAATTGAGCTGTAAATAATCCTGTTGTCCGGTAATGCCTCTTAACCCTATTCCGGCGATGGTTTCGGGTTAGGGGTGTTACAATATGTGTATATATGTTTTGATATAGAGTAACTATTTATTTCTCATAATTAGTTTTTTTGGAAAGTTGGCATATGTGGTATTTGAATATGTTTGGGTTATGGATTGATAAAGATTTACTTTCGAGGAGTATAATTGAAACATGAATCAATTTCGAGATCGTTTATATTGTAAAGTTTGTATTCGGCAAGGTGATGAAATTATAGGTTATGTACTTGGGTTGGCATATTCGAATATGATATACATATGTGCATGTGTAAAAAGTTCATATTTACGGGTTTCAGATTATGGGAGATATATTTGTCCTTGTCGATTCGACTATGTTCTTATAATTGTAATGATCTATATATTGTTTGGATGCTTTGCACTTGGTATCGAATTTTGGTATATCTTAGATTCGATTAAACAAGGTTTAGGAAAAAATATATATATGTATGTTTAGTTTTGATAATTGATAACTTGTTTTAGTAAAGTAATTATAAGCTTGTGCATATTCGGCTTATGTAACTTCAATGAATAAATGGATAGTAACTTTTTCTATTTGATGAAAAATGCTTATATGTGAATTTGGCTAAATGGATTTAAGATATGTACGCTATTGTTTAAGCATACTATGAATGTACATTACTCAAAATGCATTTGGTTATGACCATATGAACAGTAAATATTTGTTATGACTTGTGTTGTGTCTAGTAATGCCTTGTAACTCTAATCCAGCGACGGATATGGGTTAAGGGTGTTACATTTGATTGGTATCAGAGCTTACGGTTTAGTCGATTCTAGGACTACCGTAGCTCGTGTGAGTCTAGCTATACATGCCTTAATTTATATTGCGATAGTGTGATGACTTCTGACTTCTGAAATGTGTTTTTATATAGTAAATGGATCCCGATAGAGCCGTAGCTGATGATGTTGAGAGTGTAGCGCCTAATCCTGCACATAGGACAACGCCGGTTGAATCTCGACCTACCTCGAGTAGCCATGAGGGGGAGGCTAAGCAAGCCTTCTATCAAATGATAAACGACTAGTTTACTCAATATATCAGGACTAATCCGGCTGTACAACAACCTCCACCCCCGAATAATCCATCTCCGATACCTATGGCACCTCCGATGATAGATCTGATGAGATTTAACAGGCCTCCTGTAGATAAAATCAAAAAACACAAGGCCGAAGAGTTTAAAGCTAATGATGATGATGATGCGGAACGAGCTGAGCTGTGGCTTGATAATACTATCCGTGTGTTTGACGAGTTATCATGTAGTTTGGATGAATGCTTAAAATGTGTTATATCCTTATTACGAGACACCGCATATCATTGGTGGAATACTCTAGTATCGGTGGTTACGAAAGAGAAAGTGACTTGGGAATTTTTCCAGACTGAGTTCCGTAAGAAATATATCAGCCAGAGATTCATCGATCAAAAATGCAAGGAATTTCTGGAATTGAAGCAGGGTCGTATGACCGTAACTGAGCATGAACGAAAATTTGTGAGACTAAGCCAATATGCTCGTGAATGTGTTTCAATCGAAGCTATCATGTGTAAAAGATTCGAAGATGGTTTGAATGAAGACATTAAGTTGTTAGTCGGGATACTTGAGATTAAAGAGTTCATGGTACTTGTTGAGCGAGCCTGTAAAGCCGAAGAGCTTGGAAAAGAGAAAAGAAAAGCTAATTTTGAAGCCAGAGACTTCCGTAAAAGATCATCGAGTAAGACTTTTCACTCAGTATCGAAGAAGTTCAGAGATAATTCTAGTTGACATAAAGCTACTTCAGACTTTTCTAGATGAGACCGACCTTTTGTGGGTTCACGAGCTACATCCATTGCCAGTGTCGGTAATGTTCAGCAGAACAGGGTTGAGTGCAAGCATTGTGGTAAATGGCATTCTGGAAGTTGTAGATTACATGATCGATCATGTTTTAAATGTGGATCGATGGATCACTTTATCCAGGAGTGCCCGATGTTAGCTGAGCAAAATACTGTCCAGAATGCGAGACCTACCAACATGTCAGCGTGAGGCAGACCACCCAGGCATTCAGGTAATGTAGGTGGCAGTCAGAGAGGAACAAAGGATACAGTGGTTCGATCTGAGACTCGTGCACCTGCTAGAGCATATGTTATACGCGCTCGTGAGGATGCTTCATCCCCAGATGTCATTACTGGTACTTTCACTCTTTTTAATGCTAGTGTTATTGCGTTGATTGATCCTGGTTCGACTTATTCTTATGTGTGTGAAACATTAGTATCCAGTAAGTCTCTGTCTATTGAGTCTACTGAGTTTGTGATTCGTGTATCAAACCCCCTGGGCCAGTGCGCATTGGTTGACAAAGTGTGTAAACATTGCCCGTTGATGATTCGAGATTCATGTTTTCCAGCCGATTTGATGTTGTTGCCTTTTGACGAATTTGATATAATTTTGGGTATGGACTGGTTGACTTTGCACGAAGCTGTTGTTAATTGCAAAAGAAAACCATTGATTTGAGATGTCAGAACAGTGAAATTATTCGGATTGAATCCAATGATCTGAATGGGTTACCAGCAGTAATATCTTCGATGTTAGCTCGGAAATATGTGAGAAAAGGTTATGAAGCTTACTTTGCTTATGTGCTTGATAGTAAAGTGACTGAAAAGAAGATTGAATCTGTACCAGTTGTGTGCGAGTATTCAGATGTGTTTCCTGAAGAATTACCGGGTTTGCCACCTGTTCTAGAGGTAGAGTTTGGTATTGAGTTAGTACCAGGGACGACTCCGATTTTGATAGCTCCGTATCGGATGGCACCTACTGAATTAAAAGAGTTGAAAGCACAGTTGCAAGAGTTAACAGACAGGGGTTTTGCACGACCGAGTTTCTCTCCTTGGGGTGCACCAGTTCTATTTGTGAAAAAAGAAAGATGGAACTATGCGAATGTGTATTGATTACGGACAGCTAAATAAGGTGACTATAAAGAATAAATACCCGTTGCCACGGATTGACGACTTGTTTGATCAGCTGAAAGGGGCTTCAGTGTTTTCAAAGATAGATTTGAGGTCGGGTTATTACCACTTGCGAGTCAGAGATTCTGATGTGCCAAAGACTACTTTTCGGACAAGGTACGGACACTATGAGTTTTTGGTTATGCCTTTCGGACTTACTAATGCACCTGCTGTTTTTTATGGATCTGATGAATCGAATTTGCAGACAGTATTTGGATCGGTTTGTTGTAGTGTTTATAGATAATATTCTGATCTACTCCAAAGATGAAACCGAGCATCTGAGCCTTGTGCTACAAACTTTGCAAGATAAACAGTTGTATGCAAAGTTTAGTAAGTGTGAGTTCTAGATACGTGAAGTCAGTTTTCTGGGCCATCTTGTTTCAGCATCAGGTATTCAGGTTGATCTAAATAAAGTGTCGGCTATACTTGATTAGAAACCACCGAAAAATGTTTCTAAAATTCGAAGCTTTCTAGGGCACGCTGGTTACTACAGACGATTTGTGAAATGTTTTTCTATGATAGCTACACCATTGACAAAGCTATTACAGAAAGATGTTAAGTTCGAGTGGTCGAAAAAGTGTCAGAAAAGTTTTGATCAATTGAAAGCTCATTTGACCGAAGCTCTAGTGTTAGTTCAGCCTGAATCGGGTAAAGAATTCGTTATTTATAGTGATGCATCTTTGAATGGTTTGGGTTGTGTTTTGATGCAGGAACGCAAAGTCATAGCTTATGCCTCGAGACAGTTGAAGCCACATGAAAGAAACTATCCAGCACATGATTTGGAACTAGCAGCCATTGTGTTTGCGTTGAAAATTTGGCGTCATTATCTGCTCGATGAGAAATGTCATGTTTATTCAGATCACAAAAGCCTGAAGTATTTGATGACTCAGAAAGATTTGAATTTGAGACAACGCCGATGGTTAGAGCTGTTGAAAGATTATGAGCTAGTGATTGACTACCATCCGAGAAAAGCAAATGTTGTTGAGGATGGTTTAAGTCGAAAGTCATTATTTTCTTTACGTACAATGAATGCGCATATGATTATGTCTGATGATGGTTCGATAGTAGCTGAATTAAAAGCGAGACCGTTGTTTATTCAACAAATTGGTGATGCCCAGAAAGTTGATAAAGATTTGTTGGCAAAACGAGCTCAGTGTGAAAGTAATGTTGAGTTAGAGTTTCGAATTGATGAGAATGACTGCTTGAAGTTCAAAGATCGAATATGTGTTCCAAGGAATTTAGATTTGATTCAGATGATTTTAAATGAAGCTCATAGCAGTCGATTGTCTATACATCCGGGTAGCACAAAAATTTATAACGATCTGAAACAGTTCTATTGGTGGTCTGGTATGAAACAAGACATATCTGAATTTGTTTCGAAGTGCTTAGTTTGTTAACAAGTAAAAGCCGAACATCAGGTACCTTCTGGGTTGCTTGAGCCGATCATGATACCAGAATGGAAATAGGACAAAGTCACTATGGATTTTGTATCCGGTTTACCTATGACACCGAGCAAGAAAGATGTAATTTGGGTTATTGTGGATAGATTGACCAAATCAGCTCACTTTGTTCCAGTTCGTATGGATTATTCACTCGATAAGCTTGCTGAGTTGTATGTATCTTAAATTGTGAGATTACATGGTGTGCCTATTTCTATTGTTTCAGACAGAGACCCGAGATTCACGTCGCGATTTTGGAAGAAATTGCAGGATGCTCTAGGTACAAAACTGCACTTTAGCAAAGCTTTTCATCCACAGACAGATGGTCAGTCCGAACGAATCATTCAGATACTTGAGGATATGTTGAGATGTTGCATCCTCGAGTTCGATGGTACGTGGGAACGATACTTACCTCTCATTGAGTTTGCTTATAATAATAGTTTTCAATCTAGTATCAAAATGGCACCCTACGAAGCTTTGTACGGTCGTAAATGTCGTACAGCATTGTATTGGACCGAGCTCAGTGAAAATAAGATACACAGGGTTGACTTGACTAAAGAAACTGAACAGAAAGTGGCAGTGATCCGTGATAGTTTGAAAACTGCATCAGATCGTCAAAAGTCATACGCAGATTTGAAACTTAAAGACATTGAGTTTCAGATTAGAGATCGAGTATTTTTGAAAGTTTAACCGTGGAAGAAAGTACTCAGATTCGGTCGTAAAGGCAAATTGAGTCCGAGATTCATTGGACCATATGAAATCACAAAGTGTATTGGGTTGGTTGCTTATAGATTGCAGTTACCACCTGAGCTAGAAAGGATTCATAATGTCTTCCATGTTTCGATGCTTTGTAGATATTGATCTGATCCTTCACATGTGATTTGCCCGACAGAGGTTGAGATTAAGTTTGATATGACATATGAAGAGGAACCGATTTGTATTCTGGCTCGGGAGATAAAAGAATTGAGAAATAAGAAAATTTCATTAGTTAAAGTGTTGTGGCAAAAGCACGGAGTTGAAGAAGCAACTTGGGAGTCAGAGGATACAATGAAAGAGCGTTATCCAAATCTATTCACTAGTAAGATTTTCAGGGACGAAAATCCCTAAAGGGGGAGAGTTGTAACAGTTCCATTTTGGCCCTGATCGGAATGGTGGTTTCGGGACCATGAATCCGAGTCCAAAAACTATTTAAATATTATTTCCTGTGTTAATTATATGTGAATTAGCATGTGTGAAAGTTTCGTGAATTAATTTTACTATTTGTGTGCTTAATTTAGTGAAAGGATTAAATCGCGTAAAATGAAATTTTAGTAGTTAAATTCAAAGGGGCTGAATAATGGTTGTTCTTTTAATATGGAGGCCTTATGTTATAATTTAGCCATTACTAAGGGAAGTGGGCGGCTATGGACTAAAGTAACCTTATTATATATGTTTTATATATTTAATAATAAAGGTTAATTAGGTAAAACAATAATAATATCATAATATGTTATAATATATCATAAAATTAAAAAGCCATTATCATTCTCTCTTTTAGCCGAATGTAAAAGAAAAGAAAAAGAAAAGAACAAGCTTTAGGTTCGGCCATTGTTGAAGCTTAATTCAAGGTTAGTCTTAGTTCGGTTTTTGATAATTTTTACGTTTTTGAGATCGTTGCTTAGATATCTTCAAGACCCATGCTTTAATTTTTGAGTTTGATGAATATTTTGAGTTGAGCCATTGATGATAGCTTATTGTTTATTTTGTTTAAGGATGAATTATGATAAGTATGTGTTAGATTAATAAGTTTTGTCTTTGAATTTTTGATGAAATTGAGTATGTTGGACTAAATTGCAAAAATAAATTTTTAAGGGACTAAAATGTGTAATACATGAAATGTAAGGACTTGAGGACTAGGAATATTCGGCCCTTAAGGTGTATAGTCAAATTTTGCGTATTTTGTGTTTTGTGCAAATAGAACTAAATTCTAAAAAGTGTGAAATGTTAGGGGCAAAATTGTAATTTGCCCATTTATGTGTTTTTGGACTAAATTGAATGAAAATATGTTTGAATGAGCTTAATTTGAACATGTTTAGATCAAGAACCAAAGAAAACATATTTGGATCGGGGAAAAGCAAAAATAGTCGAATAGCCAGTTTTTGTCGTTTGTCAATATCCGAGGTAAGTTTTTAAGCGATAAAACATCATAAATTATGTACGTAATTTAGTATATGCTGTTTTGGAAACTATGGAACTATATTATTGAATTACCGAATGTGAAAATTTATAGAATTTGATATGATTAAGTTTGTTTTGATTGAGATTTGATATTTGAATGTCGTACAAAGATTATGAGGTGCATAAAAGGGTCGACATTATGAAATATGTGTGTGAGACAAATTAAAAGTATCGTTATTCAGGCTGTGAGCCTAGCAAGCCTTGGGCTGGTGAACTTAATCGGGCTTCGTGCCTAGCAGGCTTATTGCCGGTGATTGATTATCAGACCTCGAGTCTAGCAGGCTTAGTGTCGGTGTGCGATTCAGGCTTATGCTTATGAAGTTTTCAAGTTGTGGTGGAAATTGAGCAAGTTAAAGTTTAGCTAAAAGATTTAGTTTATATTCGGCCACAAAGGTATATATATTTATATATATATATATATATATATATGATGTTATTGAATTTTGAATATTTAGCGATGAAGGTAAGCATAAAGGTAATATTATAGTTGAAATTGTATATTCGGCAAAATAAGTAAGTACATAGGTGATGCTCAATTTTTTATCTTATATATTCGGCCATATAGATATGCATGGTTGTGATATGATATTTGATTTTCTATAATCAAATAAATAAGTTGATATATTGATTCATGAGCATAAATGTGTGATGGTAAGCATAATTGAATTAATGTCTTTTTTATAATGAAAAGTTGAATGATAATAAGCTACATGTGCATTAGTTGCTTTCGGTCAAGGTAACCTTTTGTGTATAAGTATAGGTTATAAATAAAATATGAGATGATATGATTGAGATAATATACAACATTAATGCTAAAAGTTGGTTTGTCCTTAATTTTTTGATTATTTATATGAATGTTAATTTTGCTTAAAACTTACTAAGCTAAGTTAGCTTACTCTGTGTGTTTTGTTACTCTGTTTTATAGATTTTGTAACAGTCCGAAGTTGACCCTAATCGGAACGGTGGTTTCGGGACCACGAATCCGAGTCCAAAAAATTTTTAAATATTATTTTTGGTGCTAATTATATGTGATTTATGATGTGTGAAAGTTTCGTATAAAAATTTGATCGTTTGTGTGTTTAATTAGACAAAAGGACTTAATTGCTAAAATGTAAAAGTTGCAAACTAAAGTAAAAAGTGCTAGAATGATAATGGCTTTTTAATATGAGGTATTAAATGGGCAAGTAGCCCATTTTTAAGTTAGTGGGTGGTATATGACAAGATTAACCTTAAGTTTTATATTATAAAATTTTATAATATAAGGCTATATAAGTAAATAGTTAAATAACATAATATATGATTAATAAAACATAAGAAAAATTATTATCATCTTTTTAGTTCTTTAAAGCCGAATGTGTTAAGGAAGAAAAATAGGTTTTCAAGCTTCAAATTCGGCACTTGTAAGCTCAAATCCAAGGTTAGTTTGATTTCGGTTTTTGATAATTTTTACGTTTTTGTGATCGTTGCTTCGAATACTTCAAGACCCATGCTTGAATTTTTTATTTTTATGAATATTTTGAAATGTGACATTGATGAGTTCATGAGTTTTATGATAATAGTTGATGAATTATGAAATATATGTGTTAGATTAATATGTTTTGTTCTTGGATTTTTGATGAATTTGAGTATTTTGGGCTAAATTACAAAAATAAAATTTTGAGGGGTTAAAATGCAAAATAAATGAAATTAATGGACTTGTATAGTCCCTATGAACATTCGGCCCTTAGGTGATGTAGTGAGATTTTGTGTATTTTGAGTTTTATGCAAATAGGACTAAATTGTAAAAATGTGAAACATTAGGGGTAAAATGGTAATTTACCTGTTTATGTGTTTTAGGACTAAATTGAGATGAAATGTGCTTGAATGAGCTGAATTTTAATGTGATTAGATCAAGAACAAAGAAGAACAGATTTGGATCGGGGAAAGGCGAAAGTTATCGAATAGCCGGTCTACGCTGTCCGTCGATAGTCGAGGTAAGTCCTTTAGCAAATATATGTTAAAGAATTATTTATGAACATAGTAAATGATGAAATTTGAAAATTTTGAGTATAAATATATGTGATGGCCGAATGGGGTGATATAATATTGGATTGAAGTTATTTTGTTTAATGTAATGTGGTTGAGCATGTTCTGTTTGATATGTGAAAATAATATGAAGCATATGAGGTGTTTGTGAATTTAGCATTAAGTAATGAGTATTGAATAGTTAATAGTGTTGATATTCGGGCTTCGAGCCTAGTAGGCCTTGTGCCGGTGGTTTATTTCGGGCTTCGAGCCTAGCAGGCCTTGTGCCAGTGAAATATTCGGGCTTATTGCCTAGCAGGCTAAATGCCTATGTTTAAATCTCGGACCTTGAGTCTAGCAGGCCTAGTGCCAGTGTGTGGAATTCGGGCTAAGGCTTATCAGGTGCTATACCGGTGAGTTTCAATTTCGAACTTCGTTTATATAGTAATAAGGTCATGAAGCAAATCTAGTATGCTTGAGCTTTGAAAATGAATTTGTTAATTCGGCAACAAGGTATGTACTTCATACTTTAATGTTATATATATATATATATATATATATATATATATATATGTGTGTGTGTGCTATGATAGTGAGCAAATGAAATGATGAAAAAAATGTGTTATACACTCGGTTGTGAAGTTTGTTTATATTTATATAATATAATATGCCATGTGGTTATTGGAAATGCGAAAGTATGAGTGTAGTTAAAAGGTTCATGTAAGTATATTTATACACCTAGTTATGTAATTATCCATGTATATTCGGCAATTGATGTATGTGGTAAGGAGTTGAAAGTTACCAAGTTAAGTAAGGTAATGATACCTTGTTATGGTGAGTTTATAATTAAGACATGTAGGTTTAATGTCATGAATTGTTTTAAATCATGTTTGAATGGTTGAGTGACATAAGTTAATGCTTAAGACTTACTAAGCTAGTAAGCTTACTCTGTTTTTGTTTAATGTTCTGTTTTATAGATTTTGGTCAAGCTACGGGCTCAGGGAAATCATCAGCAAAGTCAACCACACTATCATTCCTTTTTGGTACTTTCAAGCTAGTTATTTTTGAATCAAAGGCATGTATAGGCTATCTAAATGTTGGAATGATATTGATAATGTATTTAAGCCATGCGAAAGTGGCTAGTTGTTAAATAATTAGGTTCGATGGCATACTTTATCTTTGATGTATTTTGTGTATGCTTTGCTTGGACAACAATTGAGAATGTGGTATGAATGTTCATGCTAATTAGCTATGCTTGTATATGGTGTTTGTCATGAGGTCCTTTAGTATATGTTTGGTTAACTTTTGAAGAATGTACTTCATAAAATGTCATTAGATAAACTAGAACATTAATAGGTGTTAAATGTATAAGTCAAGGTAAGTATGTGTTAGTTGAGCATCATTTGGAATTGATGTGTGTGTGTCAACTTTAGTTGATTTTCGAAGCATGAATTATATTGAGTAATGCGTGTATGTATATTCGGCCAAGCCTATGTGACATATTCAAATGTAGTTAACATGTTTAAAGAATTAGTTTTTTAGGCTTATAATCAAATATGGAAAATGTACATAACTATGATGTATACATTTATATATGTATTTGGCTTGTGAGATTGCTTAATTTAATTGAGTGCATGAAACTACCAAACTTGGTTTGTGCTAGGTAATGAACATGAAATTTTATAAATGAGACCTGGTATATTCGGCCCAATAAATAAGTATGTATGTGATGTGTAATAAGTTGCATATATTCGGTTATGTAGAAATAGGTCTCAAGCCATATGAAATTGGTCTTAATAGGAAGTTATTATGTATTGACATTCGAAAGATGCTTATTTATTTAATTAGTTGCTAATAGTTTATTTGTTTATAAACTTCATAAATCAAGATTGTTTTGATAAAGGAGGTATATGGAATTTGTTTTGTTATGTGATATTGTCGTAATATACATTGCATGGTCATTTTGTGTTCATCGATGATTATATTGTATATGACTTGGATTAATGTATCAAGTATGTATTACACATGAGTGATTTGTCTGTTTATGATTAAATTATTTGATAAAGAGGATCAACTAAGTTTTAATCGATTGAACAGAAGTTTTGACTTACCTGGTAATACTCGTAACCCTAATCCGGCGACGAACAAGGGTTAGGGGTGTTACAGATTTTGATTGAAAGCTGTGAGCTCGGGGAATCGTCTTCGAAGTCTTCCACACTATCGACTTATTTTGGTACTCTTAAAGTTTGGGATTTTGAACTTAAGGCATGTATAGGCTAGCTTATAACTTGGATGATGCTTTAAGGTTGTAAATATAAGCCATGCGAAAATGGCTTGATTTTAATGCTAGTGATCTAATGTTTAAGTAATCTTAATCGTAGTATGTGTGTATGTTCTGCTTGGTTCATGAGCTTGGTTGTGATATAAGTTCATGTTAGGTATATATATGTGTATATATGTTTTGATATGGAGCAACTATTTATGTCTCATAATTAGTTCTTTTGGAAAGTTGGCATATGTGGTATTTGAATATGTTTGGGTTATGGATTAATAAAAATTTACTATCGAGGTGTATAATTGAAACATGAATCAATTTGGAGATCGTTTATATTGTAAACTTTGTATTCGGCAAGGTGATGAAATTATAGGTTATGTACTTGGGTTGGCATATTCGAATATGATATACATATGTGCATGTGTAAAAAGTTCAGATTTACGGGTTTCGGATTATGGGAGATATATTTGGCCTTGTTGATTCGACTATGTTCTTATAATTGTAATGATCTATATATTGTTTGGATGTTTTGCACTTGGTAACTTGGTATCGAATTTTGGTATATCTTAGATTCGATTAAACAAGGTTTAGGAATATATATATATATATGTATGTTTAGTTTTGATAATTGATAACTTGTTTTAGTAAAGTAATTATAAGCTTGTGCATATTCGGCTTATGTAACTTCAATGAATAAATGGATAGTAACTTTTGCTATTTGATGAAAAATGCTTATAAGTGAATTTGGCTAAATGGATTTAAGATATGTACGCTATTGTTTAAGCATACTATGAATGTACATTACTCATAATGCATTTGGTTATGACCATATGAACAGTAAATATTTGTTATGACTTGTGCTGTGTCTAGTAATGCCTTGTAACCCTAATTCGGTGACGGATATGGGTTAAGGGTGTTACAATGAGAATTTTGTGACTAACATGTTTAATTGAATGCATGTGTCTAGGCAATTTTGCCAAGCTGATGGAAACATGTTATTATATGCTTAATTTTAATAAATGATATGGGTAAGTTTAATTCCAATTATACGAACTTACTAATCATGATATGCTTACTAGGTTTACTTTTCTCTATTTTATAATGCTCGGAGGCTCGCCATCCACAAGCTTATTTTGGTACAAATAGTAAACTTATTTTGGTATAATGGCATGTATAGGTTAACTTGACCATAGATGACTTAAATATATTATTTGTAATTTAGCCATTAGAATAGCTAATAATGGTTTTGGAACTTATAAAGCCTTATGTTATGATAAACACATATATGTTAAGTATGGATGATCAAGTGATGTTTAATGTTTAGGTTAAACTAAGGTAAGATTATAAACATAATTATATATGCAATGATATATCATATTATATGTTGGAATTTGCTTGAAATCAATACTTGAATTGGTTAGTATTAGGATGTAAGTTTTGGTAAACGATATTGTTAAAATTTTGGGTGAGAAATGAACCTAGAAATGACTTTATTTTGTCCACACGGGCTTGTGTCTAGACCATCTGTGGCACACGACCTGGTACTTGGGCGTGTGGTTAGGCCGTGTGTCCCCTGCATTTTAAATCCGAGAAACAGAATGCTCAGAATTGAGTACACGGGCAGAGACACGAGCGTGTGTCTCAGCCGTGTGTGCTACACAGCCCAGAACACGGGCGTGTGTCTTGGCTGTGTGAAACTTGCACTTAATATTGGAAAATTAAATTATCCACATGACCTAGCACACGGGCGTGTGGCTGGCCGTGTGGTACAAGTCAGAGAGTTACACGGGGTCAGACACGGCCTACAGCACGGACGTGTCCTATGGTCACACGGGCGTGTCCCTTGACCACACAGGCGTGTGTGCCCTATATCTTGGAAAATTTTTGGAACTTTTTGAAAAATTCTTTGAGTTTCCGATTAAGTCCCGACTTGATTCTAACGCTCATATTGGGCCTCAAGGGTCCATTTAAGGGACGTTATGAACAGTCTCAGAAAATGAACAGTAATTGTCACGAATTATTTGTAAATGTTCTGTAAACTTTGGTAATGCTCCGTAACTCTGTTCCGGCAAAGGATACGGGTTAGGGGTGTTACAAAACTTGCACTCGGAACTTAGGTTAGGTGTTTACGACAACCTAAACTCCCATTTAACTTAAGGAATCGTGCTTAGTAGCAGCGATTCCGATCACTCACCGGATCGCTTTCGTTCAATTGTCGAAGGCTAGGTAAGCTTTTCTTTGCCCTTCGATTTGCTTGTAGAGGCTCCCGTTGGATCCAACACTTTGCATACATATTAATCACATTACAAACTCATCATTTATAGCATTAATTGTAACATCCCGATTTAGGGCCTAGTCGGAATAGTGGTGCGAGACCACAAATCTGAGGTCTATGTATGAGTTTTTGAGGTTTATACTATATTTGCATGTTAGTGTAAAAGTTTCATGAAGCAATTTTGTGAAATTTCGGTTGAATTGTCCAAAAGGACTAAATTGCAAAAGTTGCAAAATGTGAGATTCTAGAAGCTATTTGTGTGAAATAGCTTTAGAATATTAATTAGAGGTCCTTAAATAGCAATTTACCCAAATTTTAATTTTTGGACAAAATTGGGCATGGATGAGTTAAAATAGAAAGTTTATCAAAAAGGGCATTTTGGTCATTTAGCAATTAAAAGATTAAAAAGTTGGAAAAGATGACAAAATTCATTCATCTTCTTCTCCAAGGCTGCCGAAATTTTCAAGAGCAATTGTTAGGGTTCTTCAAATTTTTCAAGCTTGCTAGTAAGTGCATCCAAGCCCCGTTTTTTATATTCTTTGTATTTTTGAAGCCCTAGTAGCATGAATAAGCTATTTTTAGCTATTTGATGAGTTATATTGAATGTTAAAAAATGTGGCCATGTATGACATGCATGTATGTTGATGTTTTATGGAAGATTATGAAAGCTTGATGTAGTAGAAACATCTTTTGCTAAGTGATTTTCCATGAAAATGCATGTAGGGACTAGTTTGTGAAAGTTTTAAGCTTGGTCATACATGTGTGATTTAGTGAGAATTGGTGAATGCTTTAGTTGAGTAAGTGATTCGGCTAAGCATGAAAGGCTATAAAGTTGAATAAAAATCACTTTACGAGCCTTGGGGCAAAAGTATAATTATGAGAAAGATTAGGGGCAAAAGAGTAATTTTTGCCGAAGTATGAGATAAGTGTCAATTTAGTCAATGTGTGTATTGAATAAGCTGATTTATTCATTATAGATCAAGAAAGACGAAGCCCGGATCTAAACCGAGGCAAGAGCAAGGTGGTGGACTAAATTGCATATTTCTATACTTTTGAGTATCGAGGTAAGTCTATGCTTAAACAATGCATTCATACTTACAATTTCTTAATGCTAGCTAGTGTGTAGCATGATTGAGAACCTATGTGGGATGAATGTGATAGAAATTGTGAATGAATGTATGGTTAAGTAAGTAGATATGTGAATGTGTGGTGAGAATGCTAAATGGTGGGCTAAGTGCGATACCATCTTAATGCATATTGACGATAAGCTGGCTATGTGCGATGCTATCGTTAGGTATATCGTCTAGTGGGCTACGTGCGAAACCACTATGAATACCTTTATGGTAGGCTAAGTGCGATACTACCTTATTAATTGATTGTGGTGGGCTAAGTGTGAAACCACCGAGAAATTAGCAGTGTGGATTAGCTGTGTGGTTGTATTATTGAGTTAATTAGCTGTGTGGATGAATTATCGAGATATGATGTTGTGTTGTATATTGTGTAAATGTGATATTGAATGCAGGGGTGCATTTCAATGGTCATGAGTATGTGACTCATGATGTGTTGGGAATGTGGTAAAGGATAGAAAGAGTAAGCATAGTTGTACATTATATGTTAGTATGATGCTAATTGTTGATTAGCTTATACTATGATGCTTAATTGCTTATGTGTAAACTTATGAAGCTCAAAGCTTACTCTCTTTCTTTTCCCTTGTTTTATAGAGTAAAAGTGTTGAATCAAGATACGAGGATCAATTGGAAGACCGCCTACACTATCAGCACACTCTGGTACATGAGACTCAATGTTTTGTATATGGCATGTATAGGGGCTAGACAAGTTAGTGAATTTTGTTGTAAATGGCAATGATGTGTTGGCCTTTAGATGGATAGTCTATTTTGTGTTATGCCATCGTTGTTGGCTACCATATTATATGAAAAGATGTAGTTATCTATGTGAGATTGCATTTTAATTTGAGTTGCTTATAGATGTGTTGAATGAGTGCATGTTATGTATGCTAGAGGGGTGAGAAGAGCTTAGCATATAGCTTTGTTCTTGTCCATGTGGATAGACACACGGGCGTGTGTCTAGGCCATGTGTGACATACGGTCAGCCTATGGGCGTTTAACTTGGCCGTGTGTCCCCTGCATGTTGATCTTTTAAGTCAAAATTGGCCACGAGCTAGACACACGGGCGTGTGTCTAGACTCTAGGCCGTGTAAGTGAAGTCAGTGTTCACCACAGTTGGAGAGCACGGGCGTGTACCCTAGCCGTGGGCCATTGGCAGAATGCTTGAGTTTTTATGCACGGTTTGTGGACATGGGCGTGTGTGACTATACACGGGCGTGTATTATCTTACACGGGCGTGTGAGCCCTATATAAAAGAGGAAAATTTTAAGAATCGAAAAGGTTCCGGAATAGTCTCGAGAGCCCTCGTGTGTATGAGTGAGGCCTCATAAGTCGAGAAAGAGGTTACTGAGGTGACTTAAGAGAGTAGTCACGATGAGCCTAAGTGGCGATCATGAGGTTTTAATATGATAATTCCTCGGGCCCGGTTCCGGCATAGAACCCGGGTAAGGAGTGTTACATTAATCACATTCAAACAACAGCAAAATTGGATATCCATATTTTTCCCTTCCTAATACCGAATTCAAATTAGTTAGCCAACATGAGAGATTTCCTTGCTCAATTTTCATCTCTAACCCTTAAACAAGTTTCTAAACTTTCTAAGTATCATATTATAATAGATCTAAGCCCTCAATTTCATCAAATTTCTTAGATCTAACTTTTCTAGAAAATTGAGCTTACATGAACATTCAAAGAAGAAATATTCTCAATCCCTAAAAATTCTTTAACGATCTATTAAGAGTTCATTGACCTTTTAATTAGCTCAAAATAAGTTGAAATCAATTTAAAACTGCCAGTTAACTTCATTTTTCGAGTTTCACCATTTTAAGTCAAATTTTTTATTTGATAGCTTTAGATCTATTAAAATTTTGTAATAGTTTATCAAATTTCAAATTATAAAAACAAGCTTAGAATTAGCAATAAGAATAAGAGTATTACCTGAAATTGAGAAGATCGGCAAAGTGTAGATCTAATTCAATGAAAAATGTTTGAGAAACATTGAAGAAATTGATGAAGAAAAGAGGAATTTTCTTTAAAATTGAAGGAAGAATTGGTGTTTGGAAAGCTAGAAAATTAATAAGGATGAGTTAATTTTGAAAGAAAAACTCATATTTAGATTTTAGAAAAATTTTCAAATGTTAAAGTGATGAAGGGAAAGTGACGTTCTTGAGTTTAAATAGCCAATGGGAGGAAAACATATATTTAAATTTTGGAAAATTTGTCCTTCAAAACTTTCAGTTTTCACCCTTTAACAAATCAGTTACATATTTCAAATTAAAATTCATTTCTTTAATTATTTTCAAATTCGGTTTCGTTTTTAAAATCCTTTTAAGAAAATTAATTCCTAGACACCGAATTTTGATTTTCTACTTAAATTTTAGTCTCGATTATTTTTATAATATTTTATTTTATTATTAACACTTCTAACCTATTTTCGGTATCCTAATCAGATACCCGATTCCACTAACTTGATTCTACTAACCCGATTTTTGGGATATAACAACATGAGAGGCCACATCAATGTCGTTTGAATTTAAACAGTTCAATAAAAAAAATTTTATCCAAAAGAAAACATTTTGGATAAGATTTGAAGATTGAGAACTAAAATGATCCCAAAAAATAATGATAAAAAATAAGTAAACATTTAAAGTTAAATTTATGATTATGTAAAATAAATAAATATAGTAATTAATGTAACAAATAACATTCGTTTGTTATAAATATAAATCCAAAAAGATACTCTCCTCTACTCTCCCCTCTTATATATAAGGATGTAAGCTTAAACCACATCTGCAACAACCCACAAGCAAGCCTTCCATATTTGACATAAGGGCAAATAACCATGTCCTGCCCAACAATTGCTGCCACCACCCACGTTACAAATGGTGTTACCTCCGTTGAGTGCCACAAGCAAGTGCGTTCATGGCGGATTTTGCGCTCCCTTATGGAACTCCTTATTCCAACTTGCAACCGCACCTTCAACCACGGTCAAGAAATTAAACATGAATGTTACTTTCAAACCTATTATCTAAAGCCCGTTTACACTACTTTTCCTAGTGTAATAACAGGTACCATCTTCGGTTACCGTAGGGGAAAACTCAGCTTCTGTATCCAAGCAAATTCCAAGTCCACCAACCCATTTCTCCTCCTAGAGTTTGCAGTTCGTACAGCTGTTTTGGCTCGAGAAATGCAGGGTGGTATCCTCCGAATTGCGCTGGACTGCACCGTTTCAGGGAATTTTTCGAGCTCGGATTCAGTTTTGTCGATGCCATTGTGGACTATGTACTGTAATGGAAGGAAAGTTGGGTACGCAGTTAAACGCGGGCCATCGAAATCTGATATAGATGCTTTTAGGCTAATGAGTTCAGTCGTTGTTGGTGCTGGAATGATTCGTGGAAAAGAGCTTCATAATGATGATGAACTTATGTACCTGAGGGCTAACTTTGAACGAGCTCGTTGTTCATCTCATACTGAATCATTCCGTTTGATTGATCCCGATGCGAACATCGGTCAAGAGCTTAGTATTTCCTTTTACCGGTCAAGGTGAAACCTTCGTTTTGGTTAGTTTTTGATATAATACAATCACTTTTTTAGCCCACCGTCCCCATTTTTGAGCTATGCTCATTGCATAGCTTTTATATCAGCCTCAGTAATTGAGAAATAATCTATATTTATGTGGGATATGGCCTTGTTAAGCAAACCAGATTTCTGTAACTATATGAAGAATTAGAAGAGACCATATCAGGTTTTTAACTACGAATTGAAAGATTGAAACTGATTTTTTCTCTCGTATATATATATATATATATATATTTTTTACATTAAGATTCCATTTCAATATATTTTTGGCTGATCTGAATGGAAGATGCTGTTAACATCAAGAATCCACATAGTTAAAACTTAAAACGCAATCCATTTGGGAATAAAAAGAAGATATTATCATAAACCTCTAGGCTTAATTAGTTAAAAAAGAAGAAGCTATTTTTAAAAGTTCATTAGTAAATTAGGCCGGTTTTCTCAACATTTAGAGAAATTTGACCAGCTAATTAGAAGAATTGATGTGTAAAAAAAATGTTTTTAGTAAAAATTGCTTTTTTTAAGAAGTGCTTTCTGTTTTTCTCTACAAAATTAACCTATTTTTTAAAATTTCGAACCTTTTTTTGCTAATTAACCCTAAACCTGTAAGCAAGGGTCCCTTTTTGGCTGATTGCTCAAAAATCCCGATCATTTGACAAGCCATATTCTTGATTTCAACTTGTAAATTTGGACAAACAATAATGAACACCTGACATAATCCTTCTTCCCCATGTGTCTCAAATCTTCATGTAAGTTTAATGTTAAGTTGTTAAGCAGTATGTTCATGAAAGCTACCATTGCCAATTCATAAGATTTCAACTTGTAAATTTGGACAAACGATAATCAACACCTGGTATATATCATAAACCATTACCATTCCATAGCCATAGCCATAGCCATAGCCATAGCCATAGCCATAGCCATAGCCATTGACATAAATTATGACAGCAGCAAAGCATCAGCATATGATTTTTCTTGTTTGCAGCTGAAAAAATCTGTAACAAGACCCTTTATTATTCTAATGTTGCAGAAGAATATTTGATGAACATTCATTGAATCTGAAACAGTAATATTCCAAAGAATATATGATCTGATAAATATTGCCATTAATTTCTAGAGAACATCCAGACTGTGAACAATAGCGAAGTGTTCTAGTGTAAGACATCTGACAATTTAAGATTGCAATCCTTCCTCGATATTGTCATACTATGCATGTATATATTCTAATAAATATTTGTATGTATGAATATTTAGATGAACACGTAAGTGAGGTAGAGATTTTTAGACAACTGTTATGGTGGGGACAACTTTTTCTTTTTAAATTTCTCTAAAATGGGAGATGATATTGAGCTGTTGTTGATTCCTTGTGTCGTTATAGTAAAAAAGCTGGATGAAGACAGAGTGTGTCAGTAAATATTGTAATCAGCACATGGAAGGATGATCTATATAAAATACTTTTTTCTTTGACCAATTTCATTTAATGAGGAAAGAAAGATTACAACACAAACGGGAACTAATGTCCCATATAATTTTAGAAGCCAAAAAAGCAGTGAAAGACCTTACTTTAGTACAAGACATAGTTTCAAAAAGCAAGTACCCCTTTCATTTTATGATGGAGACAACAAACCTTCATTGCTTGAATAAGTTCTCCCTGTTGATAAATGCGAGCAAGGAGAGATTTTGACGCATATTCTTCAGCAAACTTAACCATCAAGGTGAACACCCTGATGAGAAGAGTTTTAGTCTAGTTCTTTATCGTCCAGACAGTAGAAATATTTTTGACTTAAAACAATATATACAATGAGAGTCCAACACAAACAGTTTCCTCAAAACTTAGCAACAAAATCACAAATTAAGGACCAAAAACCTCGAATGTTGGAGGACTTGACGAACGAGGGGCCATCCTTAAGTGAGGAAGGGTTTAGGATAAGCACAAATGGTAAACCACAGTCTAATCCTAAACCCTTCCTCACTAAGGGAAACTATTAAGGGGGAAATAATCCTGAATTGATTACCTTAGGATTAGACTGTGGTTACATATATTAAAGACCATCTTCTCCTCATAAGGAACCTTTTTTAAATGGACAAACAATGCCTCATCATAAGCGAATATAACCATCGTTATATAAACAATAAATAATTTTACATATTAACTATTTCAAACTACGTGAATAAGTAATTTTACTTAACTTTTTCTTATAACTCTCTCCACTTTGGCACACTTCTAAATTAAATAGGATAGGGTAATCTAAAATCACTGCCTACCAATCATGTTTTAAAATAATGCTAAGATAATTTTTAAGAAAAATGAATTAGGGACTTTTAAATATTTTATTAAATTTAAGTTTCATTCTCATGTTAATAGTGAAAAGATTCTTTACTTATTAACTCTGTTATTTTTATAATTCGGCACACTTCTAAATTAAATAGGATAGGATAGGATAATCTTTTAATATTTCTAAATCAATAAAACTACAGTCATTGTAGGATACCTTATATAAATATGGTCAAGGAGTACTAACATAGCATCATAAAAACCACTAAAACATAACATAAACATTACACTATTACACGAAATCTACATTAAAATATTATTCATGTGTCTAAATTTATATAAATATATTTATACCATAAGTATTTGATTAAGTTGGTGTTATGATTCAACTCGATATTAATTTAATCAAGAAAATTATTAAAAAAACTATATTTTAAATAATTAATATATACTATTATGGTATTTCTACAATTTCATATATTTATATAAAATTAATAAAAAAATTTAATTAAGAAAAATATACAAACGATAAGATTTGAACTCAATATAGCAAGAATCTTAAAAACTTTGTCCGCCAATATGATAGCTTTTATACGTGTTATAGAAAAAAGAGAATAAGACAATACCATGATAAATAATTATATATTATTTTTAATTTAATTTAATTTCTTTTTACTCACAATTTAAACTAATTTTATTATTTTAATTCTGTATATATTAAATATTTGTTATTATTATTAATTATAAAGCATAAGTTTTATTATTTATTGTATATTTTTTAATTAATATTTATATTGTAAATATGTTCATACAAGTATATTGGAAATTCTAGCAATATGTTGAATATGTTTATGACAAAAAAAAATGATGATTCATGATATAAAATTGAAAGTTACTTTAATAATGGTAATTAAATTGACAATTACATATCAAAATGACTATATGACCTGTGACGAAGGGGGCCAAAATTAATTTTTATATTTTAAGAAAGTTAAAATGTAATTTTATCATTAAATTTATTTATATTTTATAATTTTTAAAATAAATAAAAATTTTAATAATTTGTGGAGTGAACTGTAATTTTACAATTTATTAACTTATAATTTTATATGTTTAAAAGGATTATAATGTAATTTTTCTATTTTATGGGGCAAGGAATTAAGGTTTTTAAAATTGATTCGGTTGGTCCAAGTTTAATTAAATAATTTTTAAAAAAATTATAAAATTTAAAAAGAATCTAAAAATAGAGAAAAATAGTTCAATTGATTATTTTTAGCTTAGTTCAATTGGTTTATAATGGTTTGCTCAAAAGCCAGTTTAATTATTTATCTAAATTAATATACCCATTGATTCTTGATTCAACTAATCTAATAAATCGATCCAACCTTATATAAGACACAAATATAATATATATAAATAAAACACTACACACAAAATATGAATGTAGCACAAATGATGAAAGTGTAAAAATCTATATAAAATAAATTATAAATTTGTCAAAAATTCATATAAATATAAAATACCTTAAATATAATATTACATAAAAAATATAAATACAAATGCACATGCCTTTTCTTTCCTTTTTTTTTTTTTCTTTATTTTATCTTTCTTTTGTATTTCCTTGGGCACAAAAGATGGCAAGATATACTTAATTCTCCTCAAAATTTTAATTTATAACCAAGTTTATTTATCTTAAAATTATGAAACCTCAATTCAAATTAAGCAATTCTATTGCTTGGGATAACTTTTATTGATAGTTATAGATTTGTAGTTTTACGGTCAATTAGTTTTCATTCCTTTTTCTTCCTCTCATTTTTAGACTTCAAACTATATAATCACCCAAATTTTATTTAGGAGGCTATATCTTTGTTCTTTTACGACACACAAGCTTTCAAATTTAATTTAGGTAACTTTAACGTCATTGAAATTTGGATTTTAAAATTTTAAATTTTATATGAATGATTTATAAGGTAAAATATCCAAAAATACCTAAAAAATTATTTAATTACGGAAAAGGGCCGGTTTGAAAAATATTTACAGAAAAGGGTCGTTTCACCCCAAAACGCGTCCACGTCAGCGCGTTTTGGGGGGAAACGACAGCAAAGCGCACCCCTGGGGACACGCTTTAGCCTGCAACAGTCAGAAAAAAACGGGCAAATTTTTTTTGAACGTTGGGGGCCCAGCGGTAAAAAAAAATATAAAAACCCCCCAACCCTTTTATTTTTTTCACACTTTAATCCTTATTCATTCTTTTCTCAAATTCCTCTCAAAATTCTCTTTAAGTCCTTCAAACTTCCTCTAAAATTTCAAAATAGTCCTTTAATATTTACAAAAAAGCCCTTTTTAATTTTTTTAATATATATTTTTTAAACTTTTAAAATTTTTGATCGTATTACAAATGGCCAGGGAATTACTTCGTCTAGACAGCAAGCACATCTCCATCGAGCAATTGAAAATGGTAAGTTTTTAATTTTAATTTTTCAATATTTATTTAATACTTTTTAAGTCTATGCAATTTTAATTAATTTTTTTATAATTTTTTAAACAGTCTGTAGATCGGGTGTTGGAATGTTATATTTGCAACATGCATGGTCCCCCATCGCCGTTGATCGAGAATTATCTGCGGGAAGCGGGTTTTTGGCACGTGGCCACGATAGGCCGGGGGTTCAAGTTGGAGCCGCCTTTGATCAGTGCGTTGATAGAGAGGTGGAGACCCGAGACGCACACTTTCCATCTTCCATACGGAGAGTGTACCATCACTCTGGAAGATGTGCAATTGCAGTTGGGATTGTCGGTGGACGGGTCGGTAGTCACCGGGTCCGCAACTTCTGGTGATTGGGGAGCCATATGCTACGAGCTTCTGGGTGCCATTCCGGATAAAATTCAAGGAGCTCGGATCGATATGGCCTGGTTACGAGACACATTCCCAGAGCCGCAGGAGGGTTCGACCAAAATAGAAAGAATACGGTATGCTCGGGCATACATTCTTCAGATAATTGGAGGTTGTCTGATGCCGGACCTTTCTAGAAACCTCGTACACCTGAGATGGCTGCTGAAACTTATTAATTTCAGAGCAGCTGGTGAATTGAGTTGGGGATCAGCCGTGCTATCGAGGTTGTACCGGGAGATGTGCGGGGCGACGCGGCCGAGTAAAGCGAAAGTCAGAGGTTGCCTATCACTACTGCAGTCATGGGCATGGTATCAATTTTCATTTTTACGTCCTCGACTCGACCACCCATATTCATTCCCACTGATAACGAGGTAAATTTAATGTTATATTTTACAATTATTTCTTAGATTTATAGTATAATTGTATGCTAAAAATTTATTTAATTAGGTGGAACCATTCGGTGAGTCATGTTGGAATACCTACCTCGCTTGAAGATATACGGCTTCTATTGGACCAACGGTCGAAATCACAAGTAAGTTTCGAATTTCGTATTTATAATTTAGTATTTCGTATTTAGTGTCTACTATTATGTATATAATTAATATTTTGGTAATGTTAATATAGTTTCAATGGACATCGTACGAGGATCCGAAAATTCGGGCAGTAATTCCGGAGGAGTTGTTCCAAAATCCGAACAGTTGGCACGTGAAGGTCCCATTGGAACAAGCTCCGGTTCAGAAAATAATTCAACTTCTGCACCATCGGGCCCGGGCTCCCGAGGTGGATCCACATCGGATTCATCGTCCGACCCTCCATAACCTGCAACAAACGAGAGCCCCTCGCCGGTGGATGTCATGGGGAGTACATTATCCCTCCTTAAACATCTTTCGTAACGTTCCCAATCATATGTGGATTGCCAACCACTAGAAGTTGATGACGTCCCCCAATACGTTTTTCTATCATAAGATGTCGAAGGACAGATATGCATGTCCCATCCACCAACCGAGTGTCATGCAGGGGTTATGTTTTCCATACTACCACCAAACACGGGCACTTCCGTGTTTTGCCTCCCACTAACAGAGTATCGGCTTGGGGTCGTGTATTCCCTTCGAACAGCAGTAGGTGTTGAGGTCACAGAAAGATCACTTGGAGATGAAAATTGTACATATACCTCGAGATAGGGTGATCCACTAGCAAGATGAGTCTCCACCATTGCCTCAAAGCTCCGAGGACCTTTGATGTCGAATGAGTCATATCTCACCGGATCAACCGAAGCGCAAAATCTATACTTAATAGACTGAACTTTCATTGGCATTGTTTCGAATATTTTACGCCTAATTCTTTTGTGAAGTTCTACCAAATCGAAGTTCCGATTAAAACTCAGTCGCGCTGTGTTCTTCGATATGAAAACAACACCATTTTCGGTGTCACAAAACTCACCATCGTAGTAAATAACAGCATTAATATGTTCACTCATTTTCAGTTTTTTTTTCTTTTGCCTCAGTTTCCCTTATGCAACCTGGGAATGAAATTTGGCTGATTTATAGTCTAATTTTGTCGGAGACTACTGTAGCAAAAGAGCGTCTACGTGGGAGTGCTCCTGCTGACAGTGCACCCTGCTGGAAGCGTTTTTGCCACTATTTGTTCAGAAACGTCGTCTCAAAATAATTTTGCCGGAGGCTACTGTAGCAAAATAGCGTCCACGTGGGAGCTCTTTTCAGTGCTCCTGCTGACAGTGCACCCTGCTGGAAGCGTTTTTGCCACTGTTTGTTCAGAAACGTCTTCTCAAAATAATTTTGCCGGAGACTACTGTAGCAAAAGAGCGTCCACGTGGGAGCTCTTTTCAGTACTCCTACTGACAGTGAATCCTTCCTGAAGCGTTTTTGGTCACTGTTTGTTTAGAAACGTCTTCTCAAAATTAGTTTGCCAGATACAACTATCACAAAATTCAATTAAATTTTTTGGCTAATATATTTTGCCCAAAACCCTAAATATATTTTTACCCTATCCCAGAAACCTTAGAATATCATACTGTAATTGGACCCGGGGGGCAAAACGCGTCCACGTCAGCGCATTTTCCTGGTGATTCAGCAGCAAAGCACGCCCCTGGGGACACGCTTTATGCCACCTCAGCAAAGCGCGCTTACGTGGGCGCGCTTTGCTGAGGTGGCACAAAGCGCGTTCCCAGGGGCGCGCTTAGCTGTCGTTTCCCCCCAAAACGCGCTGACGTGGATGCGTTTTGGGGTGAAACGGCCATTTTCGGTAAATATTTTTCAAACCGGCCCTTTTCCGCAATTAAATAATTTTTTAGGTATTTTTGGGTATTTTACACTGATTTACAAATTCATTATTTTCAATTTTTTTGGAATTAAAATATTTCAAATTCAAAATATTTAATTAATTTAATTTATTTTTTAGATAATTCAATTTTATATTTGAATTTCAATTAGATTCTAAATTCAAAAAACATTTTTTTAGAAAAAAATAATTATTTACATATTATAAGTGAAGAATATTGTAGCAAGGGTATATATATCAAATTAACCTCAACCCAAAAACAATGGTTAACTTAAGATTTAGATTTAAATTACTTAAAAAACTAAAAACAATAAATTGATAATAATTTTAAAAATACAAATTTCCTAGAAAATGAGATAGAAATATTTAACTTACAAAATATTATTGATTCTTTTTCTGAACTCTACAAAATATTATACATTTATAATATAACTAAGAATTTCTAAAATTATTATTTATTTGACTTACAAAGCTACAAGATCTATAGTCTTTTATGCTTTATTTAGCATTACTTTTTTAAAGTATTTTTTACTCTAAAATCACTTTTAGAGTTATGAACAAAACTAAACAAACAATTTTTGGAGTCAAAAGTGTTTTTGAACTCAAACATAAAAACACTTTCTATTTTTTAAAAAAAAAATTGCGTTTGGAAAAAGTGCTTTTGGAAGCAAATGATATTTTTAACCTTTATTTATAATTTAGTGGATTTTATGTAATATTTATATGGAATATAAAGTTATTTTCTTATTGAAATTTATTTTAAATATATATATTAAAATTTGTAATGGTTATATTTTAACTTTTAAAGTATAGTTTATATATTTAAGTTGAATTTCACAAAAAAAAAAAAAAAAATCAATTTCTCAAAAAATTCAAAGTTTGTATTTTGTATATCTACATATTAATGAGTTACAATAAATTATTTTTTTATCGAAATATCATATTATTTGTTACGAATATTTTATTAAGTGGATATCCATCAAGATCAAGATAAGTTTTGAGGAACTTTAAATTCTAATAGTCATTTAGAACTAGATCTCTGCTTTATTTATACTTCTTATACCTAGCGTTATCAGCACGATTCTCTTTTAATTGTTTTTCTCCATAAGTCACAAAAAAAATTTCCCTTTCACCAAGCCTTACCCCTTTCAAATAGCAACCAATGCAATAGCCAATCACTCCAAATTTGCTACTCAAGCTGTTGTCGATTGCATCCTAGAGCTACTACTATTTCAGTCTTCAATTGGGGCCTGCACACTATGGGTAATCATTATGCAAAGAAATTTATATAATCCTTATGTGTGCTTGTGATAATAGCCAGGGTGATAACAATGATGTTAAAGAATATCAGGTACATTTTACTATGATTTATTTATTATATCATGTTTATTATAATTGGAGACTAATCATGACAACATGAATAGATAGATTTTGATTTGAAATCCACGCATGTTTACGATGATGATTATGAAATAAAGAATTTATTTGGACGTTTATAAATTTGTCCTAGTAAATCTATTACATTCCCAGAAGTGCACGCAAGCACAAAAGAAAATAAAAACCAATATTATTCTAATGTTTGGTAGTACAAAATTAGTCGAAAGCTCTAGAAGAGCTAATATATTAATATCCTGTGATGGTTAATCCATTGGTTTTAAAATATATTCATAGTGGATCTTAAATTGTGATTGTGAATGACGAAAAGATTATATTTCATATTAATCAAAGAAGGATTGAGTTATTGATTACTCTTGTTATTAAATTGAATTGATTGTGACTATCTTTGTGATATTTTGTCATCATCCCCATTAAGGGGTTGAAAGAAAAATATTTTACTGTGAAAGATCATACTTATGAGCAATAGAATATAGTAATTCTATCTAAAGCTCGTTATGGTTGGATGCACCTGAAGTTGAAAGTATTTTTTTAAACTGTGAGTATAACTCTATAGTATTTAGAATAAGTTCTCAATTAAAATTATGTGGAAAAATATTACTGATGAGAACTTGCAAGCGAGAACTTATGTATGAAAAGTCATTGGTTATATACCTGTTGTACACCTGGAAAATAAAATCCACTCTCAAAGTTTGCTATTAATAGATTTTGATTGGATTCAAAGTCTACTACTGGAGTTTAATTTGGTTACTTCATGATAAAATCGTCAAGACTCAATGTAGAAATTTTTTTTTTTTGGCATACTCCCTGAAGCGAATATTGCATAAAATTTTTGGAATTTATATTTATTTTGTTGAATTAGTAGCACTATAGACTTCACATTGATTTAGACATTTTCAGTAGTAAATGTCAAAATAGTACTTATATGTGGATACAAAGTAAAATGAATGACAGTAAGATTATCACTTTGTCACAACTTATACTGATATTATTAATACAATTGAAATGCATGCTAAAGTAAATCACAAGTTTACTGATACAAATGCATCTACTACTTGGTGTGACCAGTTAGACCATCCTGGATCATATATGATGCGAACATTGATTAATAATTCATATGGACATTCATTAAAGAACCAGAAGATTCTTTAATTTAAAGAATTCTTGTTTGTTGCTTGTTCTCAATGAAAATTGATTGTTAGAAACTCACTAGCTAAAGTTTAGATTTAATATCTTGTTTTTCTTAAATAAATATGGGTCCATTCATCCACCACGTGGATGATTTTGATATTATATGATTTTGGTAGATGCATCTAAAAAACAATCACGCATGTGCTATCAACTTGCATCCTATCGTTTGCAAAATTGCTTGTTTAAATAATTAATTTCAGATCATGCAATTAAGACAATTCATCTTGCTAATACTGATGAGTTTATATCTCAGCCTTTTATTGATTGAATTTGAAAAACTTTTGTAAAAGTTTGTTATTTATGCGCATAATGGTTTAGAGAAATTATTGGTTGAACGTCTCTGATTAATATTTAAACCATTACTTATTATAACTAAACTTCATATTTCAACATAAGATGTTGATTTACATGTTGTATACTTCAATTCAATAAGTTATAAATACTCTCCATTACAATTGGTTTTTGATCAAGAGCTAAATATTTCTCACCTTTGAATATTTCTATGTGTGTATATGTTCCAATTGCTCCACCACAATGCACAAAGATGAGTGAATCCTCAAAGAAAGTTGGGAATATATATTAATTACAAGTTTCTTTGTATTATTAGATGTTTTGAATGTATTAAAGATTCAATTATGACATGATCTGTTATTACAATTTTGATTCGATAGTATTCCCGACTTTAGGGGGGAGAAATAATAACTTGTAATGAGTTAGGGGGAGAGTAATTTGAACCAAAAGTTCAACAATGATAACTTATTACAAGTTAACTATCAGATGTATTTACAAACTTAATGAGAATAACCAAGTTAAATTTTAATTAGAATCAAAGTCACAATAGGACAACTAGTTAGAATAAATAATAGATTGATCGATTTCAAAGATGAAAATTCTTCTAGATGGGTCATATAGTGGAAGCGGGTGCTCCAGAAGAGACCCAAGACAAGACTAATAAGTAAAACTCCAGAAGAAATTTAGATACCTGAATTGAAGATTAAAATAATGAAAATAAGAGATCTCGATAAGTTATGTCAATTCGAGAAAATGTGGAATTGAATAATAAAAGTGGTTGACAATGATTTTGCATACAATATTATTATTGAAATAATGAAATAAAAGAAGGATCTTGAATAAATCTATTGAGAAATATAGATATGGAATAAATTGACCAAAATAGAAAGATGCAACTCAACTACAATTATTCGTGGAGTTTTTGGATCAGTAGTCCAAATGTCTAAAGGTATAAAGCCAGTGAGGGTGAAAATGAAGTAGTTGTGCAAAAGGGGAATAAAAATATGAAGTTTTTTTTACTAAGTCCTGGCATTGATTATAAAAAGATATAATGTTCTTTTGTGGTGAATGAAATAACCTTTAGATATATTATCTTGACAATTCATAAAAGATTTAACTTGTGTCTAATGATTGTTGTTACAACCTTTTATGAACCACTATATAGTAAAATTTATATTAAAATCTTAGAAGGTATTAGGATGCTAGAAGCATATTGAAATTGTAACACCCTTAACATGTATCCATCACTAGAATAGGGTTACGAAGCATTACTATAAAAACATAACTTAAAACATTGATTTCCAAACATTTCATTAATCATAGTATAATTCATTCATACACATGCATATCATCCCTTATTCGAGCCGTCAACGCCTTAAAAAAACTTTAGAAACGGTTCGGGACTAAATCGGGAACATTTAAAAAATTAAGGAAAAAGCTAGAAAAATTCATACTGTAGGGGTCACACGCTCGTGTCTCAAGTCGTGTAACATTCGAAATAGGGACACACGACTGTGTCCCAACTGTTTCTGTGCCCGTGTAACTCTCTGACTTGGGTCACACGGCCAAGCCACACACCCGTGTGCCAGGCTGTGTAACACTCGAAATGGCCTCACACGTCCATGTGCCAGGCCGTGTAACTTTCGAAAAGTAACCTTTAAAATCTACATGGGAGACATGACCGTGTCACATGGCCGCGTGTCAGGCCATGTGGACATGAAATTGGCCAAATTCAAACCATTTCCATTTCCAAGTCAAATATGTACCTACAAGCATTTTGTTCACACATTGAAGACCTTAAAACATACCAATTCATGCATGAAACAATCAATTCAATAGACCATAAATTCATCCAACCAAGATGCCCTCAAGGTGCCTCAATTTCATTCAACCAAATATTATCTAAACATGTCAAAAACCTATCTCAATCAAGCATCATAACTCACTATATACTAAACTACTACACACCACATATTTGAAGTAATCAAGCACCAATACTATGCACCAAAAATATTTGTACATCAACTACATATATGTGGTCCAAGAGGTTTACCTAGTTATGCACACAAGTTCAAATGTCATTCGCTAGCAACAAGTATAGACATATCAACCTTTAATATTTACATCTTCACAAAAATATCATAATACTAGAAACCTTCCCTAATACATGCAAATATAACCAACAACAACAAGAACCAAAATGACTACCGAGATGATGATGATAGTGTGTGAGCTTCCGAGTTGATCCAATCAAAGCAACGATTCCAAAAGTCCTACAAAAATAAATTAAACTAATAAGCACAAAAGGGCTTAATAAGTTCAGATGGATTCATTGGTTATTAACAAAAAAATGTTCAATTTGATGTAAACTTTCAATACACTGGCACAAGCCTAATAGGCACAAAGCCTGAATAACACCAACACAAAGCCTGCTAGGCACAGAACCCAAATAACACTGGCACAAAGTCTGCTAGGCACGGAGCCCGAATAGCATTGGCACAAAGGCTAAATAACACTGGCACAAAGCCTGCTAGACACAGAGCCTGAATAACACTGACACGAAGTTTGCTAGGCACAAAGCCTGCTAGGAACAGAGTCTGAATAACACTAGCACAAAGCCTACTAGGCATAGAGCTTGAATAACACCGGTATAAAGCCTGCTAAGCACAGAGCCCGAATAACATCGGTACGAAGCCTGCTAGGCACAAAGCTCGAATAACATTATGCTTTTATTTATTTGAACATAGTTCAATGGAATTCAAAGACTATTCACTAATGAAATATTATGAAATGTTCAACACAGCTAAACTTAATTATATAACGAACTTACCGGACTAGATTGTAGTAGTTGCAAAGTACATGAACTATTCTGAAATTTTTCCTTTCCCACGATCTTCAACCCGTTTGTGATCTAAAACAATAACTTCATTCAATTAAGTACTTCTAAACATCAATTTAGTCCAAAAATTCATTTTTATGCAAAATTACCATTTTGCTCCTAACATTTTAACTTTTCACAATTTAGTCTTTAAACTCATAAATTGAAATCTAAGCATTTTCATTCTTTTCTCAAACTAGTCTATTTCTCTAGGGGATCTATATCAATCCATACAATTCATTAATTCACAAATTTACTATGGACTTTTACTATTTTTACAAATAAGCCCCTAAATAACATTTTCATCAAAAATCACTTTACAAAACTTGTTTATATAACAATAAGGACTCATAATCTTTTATTAAACTTCAAGGACCATGAAAGAACATTCATAAAAGTCCCACTACTTTTAACAGTTTTACAAATTAACCCTTGGGCTAGCTAAACTAAGTTAAAACGATATCGAAAACATAAAAATCATCAAAAATAGAACACAAAATTGTACCATGCAAGGAAAAAAATCAAAACAAAGCTCCCTCCCTTTCAACAATGGTGGTTTCGGTCAACAAGAAAAAAAATAGGAAGATGACAACCTTGTCTATATTTTTCTTTACTTAATTTCATTTTAATTATCCATTTACCATTTTAACCTTAAAAATTTATCTAAATTTCACTTAAACTGAATCCATAAATATCCACTAACCCATTTCTTAGAATAATTTCCATTCAAGTCCCTTAGTTTAAGATTTCATGGCCATTTGATCCTTTTAACTAATAGAACTCAACTTTTACCCCTGTTTTTGATTTAGTCCTTTTTACTCAGTTAACTACCTAAATATTAAATTTTTTTTAAAAAATTTTATTACGACCTAAATAAAATCCCATAAACACTAAAATAATATTAATATCATAATTTACTTATAAAAAATGTGGTCTCGAAACCACTGTTCTGATATTATTGTAAACGGGATGTTACAACTCTTCCCTATAAAAAATTTTTCGCCTTCGAAAATCTTACTAGAAAATAGATTTGGGTACTGAGATTTCATCAATTCTTTTGTTTCCCACGTAGCCTCTTCGACCCCGTGACGATTCCATAACACTTTAACCAACGGTACTCTTTTATTCCGAAGTTCCTTTACTTCATGTGCTAAAATCTTTACCAGTTCCTCGGAATATGATAGATGAGGTCAAATCTCTACCTCACAAGGATAAATTATATGTGATGGGTCAGACCTATATCGCCTCAGCATCGAAACAAGAAAAACATTATGAATCTTTTCAAGCTCTGAGGGTAGAGCTAATCTGTTAGGTACAGAACCGACCCTTTCAATGATTTTGTACAACCTAATAAACCTTGGACTCAAGTTCCCTTTTCTAGCCAAAGTGTAGAATCTTTTTCCACGGAGAAACCTTTAAAAACATTCGATCGCCCACAACAAACTCAATCTCCTTACGCTTCAAGTCTGCGTAAGATTTTTAACTATTCAACGCGGCTTTCAAGTTATCCAGAATTGATCTGACTTTGTCTTTAGTATCTCAAATCAAATAACCCCTTCTAACTTCTTTTCACTCAACCCCGACCAACATAACAGACTTCTACATTTACGCCCATATAAAGCTTCATACGGTGTCATTTTCAAGCTCACTTGATAGCGGTTATTGTAAGCATAATCTACTAATGACAAATATTTCTCCCAACTACCTTCAAACTCAATAATGCAACATCGAAGTATGTCTTCTAAAATCTGAGTCACTCGTTCAGTTTGACCATCCATTTGAGGATGAAAAGTCGTACTAAACTTCAATTTTGTACCCGCCTCGTGTAACTTACCCCAAAATCTTGAGGTAAATCTTAGATCATGATCTGAAATGATTGATAACGCAACACCATGTAATCTAACAATCTCATTAACATAAAGTTTGACTAACTTTTCCAACAGATAATCCATTTGTACAGTTATGAAATGTGCAGATTTTGTTAGTCGATCCACAATAACCCAAATTTCATCTTTCTTTCCCATCATTATCGGCAATCCTATGACAAAATCCATTACAACTTGGTCCCACTTCCACTCTAGAATCATAATTTATTGTAATAACCCAAACAGGACTTGATGCTTATCTTTTACTTGCTGGCACACCAGACATTGCGATACAAAATAAAAAATTTCTCATTTCATTTTCGGTCACCTATAAAACTGTTTCAAATCTACATGCATCTTTGAACTTCCCAGGTGAATAGAGTACACACTACTATGAGCTTCTTTTAATAAATTTTGTCTAAGTTTCAAACCATTAGGTACAAATAACCTTATTCAAAAGTACAAATTACCATCATCGCGAATGCTAAACTCAATATTCTGACCAGTCTCAACTATCTTCTGTTTGGCTACCAACTTCGAATCAACTAGTTGTAATTCCCGTATATTCTGTAAAAACAAAGGTTTAACCTTGAGCTCAGCTAAGATAGGACCATCACACTTCATCTGTAATTCAGTATTCATTGCTCAAAGGGCGAAAAGAGATTTATCATTCAAATCGTCAGCAACCACATTTGCTTTACTAGGATGGTAATCAATCACAAGTTCGTAGTCCTTTACCAATTCTAACAATCTACGCTGTCTCAGATTCAATTCTTTTTGAGTCATCAAATATTTCAAGCTCTTGTAATCAATATACACATGACACTTTTCGCCATACAAATAATGAAGCCAAAATTTTAAAGCAAACACAATTGCCACTAGTTTCAGATCATACGTTGGATAATTCTTTTCATGAACTTTCAGTTCCCGAGAGGCATACGCGATGGAATTTCCTTCTTGCATTGAAACACACCTCAAGCCATTCAGAGAGGCATCACTATAAATAACAAATTCTTTCCCCGATTCAGGTTGCTTAAATACTAGTGCTTCTGTCAATAAACTCTTTAATCTTTGAAAACTGTGCTAACACTTATCTAACCAAATGAAACAAACATCTTTTTACAACAGTTTCGTCATAGGTGAAGCTATATTTGAAGAATTCTTTACAAAACGATGATAATACCTAGCTAACCCTAGAAAACTTCGTACTTCAAATACGTTTCGTGGGTTTTTCCAATTCAAAATAGCCGATATTTTGTTCAGATCTACTCTTATACCATTTCTTAAGACTACATGATCGAGAAATCCGACTTCAGTAAGCCAAAATTCACATTTACTGAATTTAGCATACAGTTTCTTCTCTCGCAAAGCTTGTAATACAATCTTCAGATGTTGAGCATCTTTGACTTCATTTTTAGAATAAATCAAAATGTCTTCAATAAAGACAACAACAAATCGATCAAGACAGGGCTGAAAAACCCAATTCATTAAATCCATAAATGCTGTCGGAGCATTTGTCAACACAAACGACATAAACAAGAACTCATAATGTCCATAGCAAGTTTTGAACGTTGCCTTTGGTACATCAACATCTTTTACCCACAACTGATAATAACCTGATTGAAGATCAATTTTTGAAAATGCTGAAACTCTTTTCAATTGATCAAAAAGGTCATCTATTCGAGGTAACATATACTTATTCTTTATAATCATATTATTTAACTGCCGATAATCAATGCACAACCTTAGCGATCCATATTTCTTTTTGACAAATAGCATCGTTGCACCGCCTCTAATGAACATTTCAACTCCTCTTTTCTGTCGACAATTAACCACAGCAATATGCATATTTAACCAATCCATACCCAAGATGATATCAAACTCATTGAAAGGTAATGTAACAGCCCGTTTTTTAGTGAAATTAGAACAGTGGTTTTGGGACCACAAATCCAAAGTCAGAAAATTTATTTTATTATTATTTTATTGTCTACAGCTTGATAGAAATATCTTATAAAAATTTTGTTAAGAAATTTTACCGTTAACATGCTTAATTTGATAAAAAGGACTAAATCGCATAAAGTGTAAAAGTTGAGTTCTAATAGCAAAAGGTATTAAATAGCTATAGAACTTTAAAGTGGAGGTCCTTATATAGTAATTAGACCATTAATATGCTACTGGATGATAGTGGCTTGACAATTTTGTAATTTTTAAAGATTATAAAGGTTAATTAAGTAAATTAGGTAATTAAATGATATATTAATAAAACGAAACAAATTTTTTGTCATGTTCATCTTCTCCAAAAACACCATAATCGATTCTAACTTGAAGAAACTAGAGCTAGGGTTCGGCCAAGCTTGAAAATCCAATTGGTAAGTGATTTTTTGTCCCGTTTTTAGTGATTTCTATGTTTCCAGGATCGTTGTAGCTTAATCTAGCTAGCTCGGGGACTAATTTGTGAAATTGTTAAAGTATTAGGTTTTTCCATTGATGAATATGCTTGAGTTTTGAAGTTTATGATAGAACTGAATGGTTGTTATTAGATAAACAACTTCTGTAAAGGAATATTTGATGAAATTGTCAAATAGGGACTAAATTGAAAAATAGTAATTATTATGTGGTAAAATTATAAATTTGTGAAATATATGTGCTACTATTAGTATGTTTATAATTAGGCTAGGCTTGGGTAGGGATAAAATTGAATGAATTTCCTTTTCTATGCTTAGGGACTAAATTGCAAAGTATTAAAAGTATAGGGGCAAAATGGTAATTTTTCCAAAAATATGTTGGATTAAATTGAATATGAATTATATTGAAATGTGTTAAATTCATTTGTATAGATCCTGTCAGACCTCGTACGGAGTGTGATCGAGGTAAAGAAAAAATCTCGGATTAGTCGCCTTTGTATCTACGTACACCCATCGAAATAAGTTTGTATAATTAAATTGTACATTTATATGTTTCAATTGATTTATATGTATCTTAATTGTGTAATTGCCATGTATGGATACCGATAGCATATCCGACGACGTACGACAACTACCGAGCCCCGTTTGAACCTTAGGAATTCGTAGGATATAAATGACATGTCATTGGGGTTACCGATTTCAGCTCGTATGAGCTTACCGATACCCGACTCGCATGAGCTTACCTTATTTAGCTCAGAGGTGCTTATCGTTTACAGCTCGTAAGAGCATACTGATTCAGAGCTCGTATGAGCATACATGTATAGGAATTGATGGATTACAATTCAATACACCTCGTGTGTACTACTCGCGTATCCAACGATATTCTAAATGGTTCAACGGGAACAGTTTTGTTACGAGATTATATGAGTTCGATATGAACTATTACAGGTATTTACATGAAATACATGAAAGTGATGTTACATGATACATTGATATATGAAATGAATAGTACATGTATATAAAATGTGATTACTTGTTGAATTCATCCATGTGTATTGGATTTTATATGTGATTTATATGGCTAATATGTTGGTGAACATGTGTTTAGGCTTTTGGCCAAATTGGTTGGGATATGCTATGTTTACTTACCTAAATTGTGGTTAAATCGTAAGTTAAATTCTGTGTTATACGAACTTACTAAGCTTAAATGCTTACTATGTGTTATTTTCCGTGCTTTATAGTGATTCAAAAGCTCATTCGGGTTGGAAGCTTGTCAGAGCTATATCACACTATCCATCAGCTCTTTTGGTACTTTCAGTTGTTTAATTTCAGTTATAATGGCATGTATAGGCTATTTCGGCAAATGTTGGCCTATGTGTGATGTTGTGGTTGTGGCCATATGCTTTGGCTTGTGTTTTGGTATATTTGGAGGGATTTAGTGTTTGTTGTGGAAAGCATATTTGTATAATGATGTTAGTTTCAAATGGTTTGTATTGGTGTTTTTAGTGCACACGTTACAAGTGACGTATATAACCATTTGGTGCTAGAGATCAAGTACATGAATGGTATTAAATGGTATGTTTTGAGTAATGACCTACATGGTAAGTTTTGGTACAAATATGCATATAAGTTAGTTAAACAATTGGATATATTGAATGTTTAGATATACATGTTATAAGTTGTAATTTGAGGTGCCTAAGGGCATATTGGTTGTATGTGAAGATATTACATGCTTAAGGCTTGATTTTGGCATGTTTTAGAAACCTATTTGTGACTTGTATATATGCAAAATGTTGAGTTTAGGTTGGTGGTAAACTGGGTGAGAAATGTAGCTTATAAAATGACCTATTTTCATCCACATGGGCTTGTCTCTTAGTCGTGTGGGACACACTGCCAGGTGACACGGCCGTGTGTCCCCTGTAGCTTTATAAATGTAACGCCCTAAATTTTTTAATTTTTTTCTGTGAATTTTGACATAAATAAGCATCTACTTCAGTGGTTAAGTGATATGGGGGTGTGTTTGAGGTCTTGGGTTCAAGTCCTATCTTTGGAAAATTCTATTTTTTTTATCCTAGCCTTATCTTTGGTGGGCTGAGTTATATTTTATCTTTAGTGAACTCATATCAGAACAAGTCTGTTGGTCTAAGTGGTAAGGTGTTAGCTTGCTCTGAGGTATTGTGATTGAATCCCTGTGTGAGCATGGGTGATTATTTTTGGCATCGGTTGTTGATAGAGGTTCGGCGGAAATAAAATTCTGAGGTGGTTGGATGTGGATTGATGTGTCTGATTTGGTGGGATTAGGTTGGTTAGTGGGTTAGTGGTTGGAGGGAAATTAGGGATATGTTATCAGATTTTCTTAATCTTAATTTTAGTTTTTCTCTTTTCCCAAAATTGTTCCTTCGCTGACTTTTTTTTCTCTTTCCCACTTTCAACTTTCGTTTTCTTTTTCTGATTTTTGTCGAAATTTCCCTCTCAAATCGCGATACTTTAATGTTTCGATTCCTTCGTGTTGCTGCGTAGTTAAGGGGTTCGTTGTGTTTTTGAGGTAGTTTTGATTTATACATTAGTTTCTGTTGGTGTACGAGATTAATTTGGTATACCATTTTGCTAGGTGTTCTTCAGGAAAATGGAGACCCTTCGAGTATGTAGTTAAGTTTAGAGGCCACTATCGTCGAGGGTAAGTTTTCTAAACGTTTTAGTGTAGTTTTTCTTTTGAAGGTGTGTATTTGGTTACGTGAATTTGAATGCGGATTCATTTGGAATTGTGAACTCAATTTGATTGTGGGCGTTTTGTTATAATTTTAGATTCTGTTCACTCCGGGGGTAGGTGTGTACTCCTAACACAAAAAATTGAGCTTCGGTGAAAGCCAAAAATGGAGTCTACTGGCCACACGGGCGTGTGCTCCACTGTGTGGTTGGCCGTGTGCGAGACACAGCCGTGTGACTGACAAAGGGGTGGCCATGCGCAAGACACGGCCTTGTGGCGGTGTGAGTGTGGCCATGTGGCCCACATGGGCTGTAAGAGTATGCCCAAAGATCAATCATGAGATGGTTGTACTAACATACTTGATTTACCATGTTTATTAATATAAAGCATTGTCATTATTATTTCAGTTTTTTTTCTATGTGTACAAATAAATTGTTTTATAATAATGTCCTGAGAATAATATGATTTTTCTTAAAAGATCCTTAGTCTAGTATTATTGTTGACTAGGACAACAGTAATGCATTAAGACTAGTATGTAGTTGATTGATGATAAAGAGTTGTCATTGATATGGAGTGTCAAAATCAATGCATGAATATGTGTGTTAGAGAACAACATATTGGACTGACCCGTTATGAGTATGTTTCTTGGATTATTATGTAATTGTCACAACATTACTCATAGTGATTAATATGTATATGATCCTCAGACTTGAGATCATCATTATCCCAACATCGTGAGTTGTATATTTTGATACAGTCAAACATACACCGTAACTGGTAGTTCTTTAAAGGCTGATTTTGGATATTCTACAATCTATGTAGAGGGATATGGTTGATCAATATAGGATAAGTCCCTCCTACATAATAGGAGTAATATCTTAGGCCACTTGATTGAGTGAGACTAGAAATGCATGGCCATGCTCAAATAAGTTGATATGAGATGTCATACTAATTTGTATATCATAGTCTACTCAAGATATCAAGAAACATGGGATGGACTATGCAAGTGTGACTATTCCATGACTTGTGTCCATTCTAGAGATAAAGGACATAAGGATTAATGCATGAAAGGTTAATCACAAAAGGTTATGTCGAATCATGACTTTTTGTAACTTAGGTAGCAATGATGCATTGCTAGATGCCACTCATTGTTTGTAACATTAGAAACGTTCTAGTATTACTGCTAACGTTACAAGAACCTACAGGGTCACACCCTATGGTTGAGATGAATGGAAAAACATAGTTGGTATTGTGTTTGGTTGCCACATGAATTAAATTAATTAAAGAATTAATTTAATTGGGCAATCAAATATTGAACATATTATATGTACAAGGATGTTGTACACAGAATGAGAACATAGTTCTATTAATATATGAATTTGGTTCGTAAATAAATTTAAATAAATATAGTTTACCGAAATCCTTGTTATAATTAATGTAATTATAATTTTCGGTTAAAACATTATTATATTTATTTATTTTTAATTATGATTCATTATACCAATTATAAAAGGTAACAGGTTAAGACAGATTTGAGTGTGAAAAAGAAAAAAAAACCCTAAAATTGCTTGTGAGGTCTAGCAGCCGTCAAGCAAATAAACCTCCAAAACAGTTTTGGAGATTTCTTCCATTCATAGTCAAACCGAGTGGACTACGTAGAGGCCGACATCGGAAAAAGGTTGCTGCTTGGTTCGACAGTAGATCAAAACTCTTGTTGCTGAGGCGTCGCTGTCTACTCAGATTGAAGTTTCAGTAATTTCGAAACATTTATTTCACCCTGATTTGTTCCTCACACATGGATTCATGGTTTGGATCACCGGAATTAATTTTATTTTGCTGCGCCATGGAGGTGCTGGCGATCCAACATGGGCTAGGCCAGATTGGGCGTGTGAGTTTTGGGCCAGGTCGTGTGGGCTACACGGTCAAGGTCAATTTGGGCATGTGGACCACACGGGCATGTAGGCCCAGAATTCTAAAATCTTCCCTAAGGTCGCACAGGTCATCCTGATCGACTACGGACCTACCGTAGGTTCGGTAAGAGCTAACCAAACCATATTTCATATGACCTGATGCTCTGATAGTCTGATTTGAGTAGGAAACTGATTTATATGATTAACTGTACTGTTAAGTATGTATTTAACTGAGAACGAGCATGTTAAGCATGCTCATTGTGTTATTGTTGGCATATTTATTATGTATCTGTGTTTAGGGTGGGATTTGTATATGTGGAAGAAGTGATCTGTACGGCGACCTTTCGCCTATATTTTGACACCTTGGCTGCATATTATCTGTTATCTGTCACATCGACACTCTATGGTGTGTAGGGATGGGGTGGGTGGTTTTAACTCCACATGGTGTGATAGGATGGTCGAATATGGTGTGTAGAGGATGGGGGTAGGATTCTGTATATCTGTTCTGTTAATATGATTCTGATATCTGTCTCTGTTGTGGACTTAGGTCCGAATCTGTATCTGACTGTATATGAAATATTGTGTATGTCGCATGACTATTTCTGTTGGGTTAGACACTGAGTTTACGAAAACTCACAGACATAGGCGGGTTGGTGCGACAGAGGCTCAGCGGTGACCACTTGACGAGAAACTGTTTTCAATTTTTTTTATTTAATGGCTTTTACTGAAATTTCTGGCTTTTGTGGGAGTTTTGTAATTTTTGGACTCTCTGGACTTTTTGGACCATTTGATTTAAATTTTTGGTCTAGTTGCGTTATGATTTCTAAACTGCGACGATTCGACAAAATATCGATTTTGCACGAAAAAGGTTATTTTCGAAAACACGAGCGTGGTTTTGTTTTAAATGGTTTTTCAAACTTCCGCTACGAAATGCTTTGGTTAATTTTAAAGGATAACATGTAACGATCAATAATAAATATATAAATGAGTACATTTTATTAAACTTGGGTGTTTTATCAAATGATCATCAGTTTCAAAACCCTTCTTCGTAACACTCTCGTATTCGACCATAATGTCTAGGCCGGGTTTGGGGTGTTACATTTAGTGGTATCAAAGCTAGGTTACAAAACTCGGGCTGTGAATTTTTGGTTCCAAAATTGTGTTTTGAAAAAGGACTGGTTTTTTCAAATAATTTGGATAATTTTTAAGCAAGTATGTGGTACACCGAGTCTCCAGCGCCGATTCTGTAAGTTTCTCTGAATTTAGAAAGCACTGTAGATAGTACTTTCTAAAACTGCACTAAGTTAATTAGAGACTAAAACCTCTTAAATACTTCTGTACTTCTGATAATATAAGCATAAAATATCTACTAATAAACACTAGAACTGATTACGATGAGCGCTCGTGGAATTCACGATCGTGGTATTCGTGGGCACAGAGGGCGTCATAGGGGGGCTCGAGCCGAGTCTTCCTCTGTGGGCAGTATGCCGAATTTAGATACAAGTGAGACACCGGTTTCACCTACTACTGAGACTAGGTCTCAAAGCCACTAGGCTTGGGACGACGCACTGTCCCAAGCCATGTTGAGAGTGTTGTAGAGGGTCGTTGGACCCCATTCTAGATCTAGGGGCCATGGGTCGGTAAATGAACGACTCTAGTCCAATGGAGTTGAGTTGTTTAGGAGCGTCACTAGAGTCGCCCCTACTGTGGCTGAGTATTTATTGGAGGCCACCGAAAGGATTATAAACGACATTGACTGCATTCCTGAGTGAAAACTGAAGGGTGCGGTCTCTTTGCTTCGCGACAAAGCATATCAGTGGTGGTTGTCAGTTGAGGAGGGTACTCAACAAGATCGCCTGAACTGGGACTACTTTAAGATTGTCTTCCAGGGGAAATATGTGGGCGCGAGCTATGTTGATGCTCGTAGGTGTGAAATCATGAATCTCAGGCAAGGTGATAAGTCTGTGGCTGAGTATGAGGCCGAGTTTCTGAGATTGAGCTGCTACGCACGAGGCATGGTGGCATCTGAGTATGAGAAATGTGTCTGTTTTGAGGACGGTTTGAGGGATAGTCTAAGGGTTCTAATTACTCCGCAAATGGAACATGAGTTCATTGTTCTTGTGGATAAGGCGAAGATTGCCGAGAAGGTAAGCCTGTGGAGCGCTAGAATAGAGATCGTGAGAGAGGCAAGAATAAGAGGGATCCGGAGCCTTCTAATTCTATTTAGAGGCCTAAGAAATGGGCCAGACCTGATGGGCCCTCTATTGCTCCTACTAGGATTCAGCCTTGTGGTGATTGTGGTAGGCGCCATCCGGGCGAGTGTTGCAGGAGATTAGAGGCTTTTCTGCGGTGTGGGTCATTAGAGCATTGAATTAGCGAGTGTCCACATTGTGCTGATCAAATGCAAGCTTCGAGACCGGGTTCTGCTCACCCTCAGAGTGTAGTACAGTTGCCACTAAGGGGTCGTAGACCGGCTAGGGGTGGTAACAGTATGGGTCGAGAATAGTGAGCACTGGGCAAAGGTGCTAGTCAGACTAAGGCGAGATAGTCTGCATTAGTTTATGATGCTCGACGCCGAGAGGACAGAGATGTAATAGCCCAATTTCGATGATATTGGAACAGTGGTTTAGGGATCACAAATCCGAGCCGAACATAAAATTTATTTTTATTTTATTTTATGCTCTGTAATATGATAGAAATGTCATGTGAAAATTTTACCGATTATGTGCTTAATTACGAGAATGACTAAATCGCATAAATTGCAAAAGTTTAATTCTAGTAGATATAAGGATTAAATAGCTATGGAATTCAAAACTTAAGGCCCTTATAAGGTAATCAGACCATTAAAGAAAAGTATGTAGATATTATGGTGACTCATCCATGGAAATTTAGAAAAAGGGCAAGGACTAAATTGGAAAGTGAAATATTTTAATTTATTAAAAGATAATAAAAATAAATATAATCTTATTTTATCTTCTTCTTCCCCAAAAACACATGGAAACCCGAGGAGAGAGAGAAGAAACTTTCATGGCCAAATTGAGTAAGTTTCCTTATCTCATTCTTAGTAATTTTGATATTTTTGAAATCGAGATAGCTTAATCTATCTATTTGGGGGATTAATTTGAGAAGTTATCAAAGTAAGGAAAATGGGTCATGGATGTATATGCTGAAAATTAGAAATTTGTTGTAGAAAATGAAAGGTTGTTGATAGATAAACAACTTTTACAAAGTGATTTTTGATGAAAACATGATTTAGGGACAATAATGTAAAGTTGTGAAAATTGATGAAAAATTGTGTAATTTATAGAAAACATGTGCTGTAAATTTTATGATAGAATTTCGGTTAGGCTTGGAATAGGGAGTAAATTGCACAAATTTCATTTTTCGAGCCTAGGGACGAAATGTGAATTTATGGAAAAGTTAGGAGCAAAATGGTAATTTTGCCTAGGATGAAAATTGGGTCCACTTGAATATGAAATGTAATAAATTGATGTTAAATTTACTCATATAGATCCGAATAGACCAAATTCGGAGTTAGAACGAGGAAAAGAGAAAAATGTCATATTAGTAGATTTTACGTACACGAACATTAATCGAGGTAAGTTCATGTAACTAAATTGTGTATTTTATATGCTTGAATTAGATGTTGTGTTTGTGAGTTGTATAAATACCATATATGTATATGACATTAAAAATATACTTGACCAAGCCCGGTCAACGATAATACCCGATAAAGGATAAACGATAAAAATGTTACTTTTATGCTTGGAATGAATGTGGAATGTGATCATCTGAATTATATGAATGTTATAGATGTATGAAATAATCACATGCCGAGAAATGATTGAAAATGTTAAATCTCGTTTGAATAAATGAAAATCGATGGATATGTGATTTCTCAAAATGAATGAGGTCCTCCATTTGTCGCTGACGGGATTTAGCTCAGACGAGTAATCCTATTGACCTCATTTATGAAAGGATTTATCCCGGATGGGTAATTCTGATATAACTCCTCTCGAGCATATGTTATGTATTGGATTTAGCCTGAACGGGTAATCCAGATCAAGCACTTTAGAGCATATGTCATAAAAAGGATTTAGCCTAAACTGGTAATCCTGTTGTTTATATATATGTGGCTCGAGAGTGTACTCTTTGAAATAGTACCCTATGGGTATCATTGAATATGAATTGACGGATCCTGATTTGTACACCACGAATGTACTACATGTGTATCCATCGATATTTCAGATAAATTCAACGGGTAAAAGTTCTTGACATGAGAAGATATGAATAAAAAATGAGTTATTACACATATCGGCCTGAAATACGTGAAAATGACGATTCGTGATAATTGATTTATGGAAATATGAAATGATGATACTATACATGGAATTTATTTGATGAGTATGTACATCCTTGGTTATAAACTTGTACACCTTGAGTGTACTAATCGTGACCTTAATATTCATAGTAATATGGGTAAAGTTCTGATATGAAATGATCTGAACTCGAGAGGAACTATTATGAAATTATACTTGTAATATAAAGAGATGGTCTATACATGTTAAATGAATACATGTTGTAGAAAGCATATGTGCATGGAAACTTGATTATTGTTGAGCCCATATATGTTTGTGGTGTTATTATGGAATATATGACTAACAAGGGCAATGAGGATATGTGTAGGGCTTGAGGGCAAATTGATTGAATATGCCTTACATAGTTACCTCAAAATAGAATGAATGGTAAGTTAAGTACCATGTTATACGAACTTACTAAGCATTTTATGCTTATGTAGTTTTATTTCCTTATTTTAAAGTAAATCAGAAGCTCGTTGGATTGGAAACTTGTCGAAGATCACTCACACTATCCATCGGCCTATTTAGGTGAATATGGTAAAGCAATTATGGTTATAATGGCATGTATAGGTTATATTGGCCATATTGGCATGTAAATGTAAATGATTATTGTAATCTAGCCATTGGAATGGCTAGTGATGATTATGTTCTGGTGCATGTATATATGTATTTAAGTTTATCTTATGGAAATAACATAAGTGTTTATTATTGATTGATTGAGAAAGGTTAAATGAGTAGGCTTATAAAAGGTAAGATTGAAAACATGAATACATGTAACAATATATCATGTTAGATGTTACAATTTGCTTAAATTCAATGCTTGGAATGGTTGGTATTTGGATGTAATTTTGGTGCAGGATTTTGGTATGATTTTGGGTGAGAAATGAAGCTAGGAATGGCTTTGTTTTGTCCACACGGGTAGACACACGGGCGTGTGTCTAGACCGTGTGTGACACATGGCCCGGTACATGAGCATGTAGTTAGGCCGTGTGTCCCCTATATCTTAATTTTAAGAAACAGAATGCTCAAAATTTAGCACACGGGTAGAGACACGGGGCGTGTGTCTCAACCGTGTGTGCTACAGGGCCTAGAACACGGGCGTGTGTCTTGACCGTGTGAAACATGCACCTAATTTCGAAAGAATTAAATTAACCACACGACCTAGGACATGGGCGGGTGGCATGGCTGTGTGCAGAAGTCAGAGAGTTACACTGGGTCGAAGACGGCCTGTAGCATGAGCGTGTCCTAGGGTCATACGGGCGTGTCCCTTGGACCACACAAGCGTATGAGCCCTGCACCTTGGAAAAATTTTGAAATTTCGCGAAAAATTCTTAGAGCTTTCGATTTAGTCTTGACTCGATTCTCATGCTTATATTGGCCTCAAGGGTCCATTTAAGGGACGTTATGAATAATCTCAGAAAATAAACAGTGATTAACATGATTTATCAGAAAATGTTCTGAAAGTTCCGGTAATACTCCGTAACTCTGTTCCGGTGATGGATACGGATTTGAGGTGTTACAGAGACACCCCAGATGTGATGATGGGTAAATTTTAATTTTTGATGCTCCATATATTGCTTTGATAGACATAGGTTCTACACACTCCTATGTAGCTAGTATTATTTCTGAGAACTTGGGCATTTCTGTTGAGTGTACTTCTAGTGAGATTACTGTACTAAGTCCGTTACGGAATATGTTCAGGTTAGTAGACTATATAGTAATGTTCTATTGGAATTAAAAGGGGTTGTGTTTTCGAAAAATCTGATGGAGCTACCGTTTAGGGAGTTCGACTTAATTCTGGGTATGGACTGATTAGTTGAGCACCGAGGTAGTTTAGACTGCGCGACTAAGAGGGTTGTTCTGAGGACCGAGGATGATAAGGAGGTAGCTGTCATTGGTGAGCGTTGAAATTACCTGTTTAATGTAATTTTCGCTCTAGTGGCTGAGAAATCGGTTCGAAAAGGGTGTGAGTTGTATTTGGCTTACGTCAGTGTTTCAGTTTCGGGGGACTCTTCTGCCGAGGATGTCAGAATAGTGAGGGAATTTCCAGATGTTTTTCCTGAGGAGTTACTGTGTTTACCTCCAAATCGAGAAGTTGAGTTCGACATAGAGCTTCTACCGAGTATAGCTCCAATGTCCATCACTCCATACTGTATGGCACCGAAAGAGCTTACTGTAACACCTTTAACCCGTATCCGTCGCCGGATTAGAGTTACAAGGCATTACCGAACATAGCACAAGTCAAAACAAATATTTACTGCCCATATAGTCAAAGCCGAATACGTTATGAGTAAAGCATTATCAAAGTATACTTAATCCATCTCGAGCATATCTTTAATCCATTAGCCAATTTCTCATATAAGCATTTTACATCAAATACAAAGGTTACAATTCATGTGGTCATTTAAGATTCATTTTTTTTTCAAACATGCACATGCTCATTTTTAATCTACTAAAGCAAGTTGTCAAATACCAAAACTAGACATACATATGTTTTTGTATAGAATTTTGCTTAACCAAGTTCAAGAGATACCAATTGCATACACATCCACGCATGACATAGATCAAATCATCTTGATAAACATAATCGAACCAAAAATACCAAATATGTCTTCCATAGTCCGAAACACCTAAACTTGAACCCAATATTCATGCACCTATATAAACCATATACGAATATGTCAATCCAAGCATAACAAACACACATAACATGATTAAGAACATTTAAGCATTAGATCATTTGACTTTAAAATCAAGCCATTTTCGTATGGCTTATATTTACAGCATCAAAAGATCTTCTAGTTATTAAACTAGCCTCTACATGCCTTAAGTTCAAAATCCAAACTTTAGAGGTACCAAAATAAGTCGATAGTGTGGATGACTTTATTGACGATCCCCCGAGCTTGTAGCTTGAAACCAAAATCTACAGAACAGAATAACAAAACACACAGGGTAAGCTAATTTAGCTTGTAAGCCTTAAGCAAACATAACAAGTCAATTTAACATTCAATCAACTTTAACCATACAATTTATAACATTGATATAATATCATAACACATTTATAGACTGTCATAGTCGAATGCCAATATCCTTACCTAGCAAAACCTTCGACATTACCAAATACATATCGTTTAATATATTCCCATATACAACCGAATAGACAACTACCATGTACATAAAAAAAATCCCACAGAACCGAATGTATATATATATAATCCCACATAACCGAATGTATATATATGCATAATTCCACATAACCGAATGTATATATGCATAATCTGACATAACTGAATGTATATTTGTATATCTATACATATATGTCCATTAAACAATCTCATATTTGCAAGCAAATAATTTCAACTCAATATCATTTCATTCACATCTCACAGAAGTCGAATATACAAGAACATTTATCTATCAACTTACTTGCTCAATAAACATCACATATAACATATACATATATAAATACATACCTTATAGCTGAATATAATCTAAATCATTTAAATAAGCTTTAGCTTGCTCAATTTCCACTATAACTTGATCATTTCATAACCATGAGATCGTAATATGAATCATCGGTATAAAACTTGCTAGGCATAAGCCTGAATCATACACCGGCACTAAGCCTGCTAGACCCGAGGTCTAATATTCAATCACCGGCAATAAGCCTGCTAGGCACAATGCCCGATAAGTTCATCAACTCAAGGCTTGTTAGGCTCAAAGCCTGAATAGTAATGCTTTAACTTGTCTCACACAAATCATTTCATATATCGAACCTTTTACTCATTTCGAACTCATTGTACGAACATTCAAATAGCATATATCGATCAAATAACTTAACTAAATCAAATATTATACTTAGCCAAATTCGGCTATTTCATAATCTAGTTACAATGTTTCGAAATTTCAGCATATACTAGGTTACGTAAATAATTTACGATGTTTATTTGCTTAGAGACTTTCCTCGTATATCGACGGACGATGAAAACCGGCTATTCTATTATTTTTGCTTTTCCCCGATCCAAGTCTGTTTTCTTTTGTTCTTGATCTAAACATGTTCAAATTAAGCTCATTCAAACACATTTCTATTCAATTTAGTCCTAAAACACATAAATGGGCAAATTACCATTTTGCCCCTAATATTTCACACTTTTCAATTTAGTCCTATTTGCACAAAACACAAAATACACAAAATTTGGCTACACACCTTAAGGGCCATATATTCACAGTATTCATACAAGTCCATGCATTTCATTTATTTCACATTTTAGTCCCTCTAAAATTTATTTTTGCAATTTAGTCCAAATTACTCAAATTCATCAAAAATCCAAAGACAAAACATATTAATCTAACACATATATTTCATAATTCATCAACTATCATCATAAAACTCATAAACTCATCAATGGCACATTTCAAAATCATCATCAAAATCAAAAATTCAAGCATCGGTCTTGAAGTATTCGAAGCAACGATTTCAAAAACGTAAAAATTATCAAAAACCGAAAACTAAACATACCTTATCCAAGCTAATTTTTTGCCGAAAATCAAAGCTTCCCTAAGCTCTTTTTCTTTTCTTAGTTTCAGCTATCCCTTGTAAAAGATGAATATGTTTTTATTTTTTTTATGTTATAATGTATATTATAATAACATATTATTAGATTACTAAATTAACCATTACTTAAAATTATTCAAACACTTTAACTAATGGACATAAATGTCATATGCCGTCCACTATCACATAAAATGGCTAAATTTCAAGTTTAATACTTCCTTTTTTTAAAAGACAACATCAATTTAGCCCTTGCACATTAAACTATGAATTTTATAATTTGCGCGATTAAGCCCTTTTTATTTAATTATACACACAAACAATCAAATTTTTATACGAAACTTTCACACATACTAATTCACATATAATTAACACAGAAAATAATATTTAAATATTTTTCAGACTCGAATTCATGGTCCCGAAACTACCGTTCCAATTAGGGTCAGATTCGGACTGTTACAACTCTCCCCCCTTAGGGATTTTCGTCCCCGAAAATCTTACCGGTGAATAGGTTTGGATAACACTCTTTCATTGTATCCTCTGACTCCCATGTTGCCTCTTCAACTCCGTGCTTTTTTCATAATACCTTAACTAACGAAATTTTCTTATTTCTCAATTCTTTTATCTCACGAGCCAGAATACTAATCGGTTCCTCTTCGTATGTCATATCAGGCTAAATCTCAACCTCTGTCGGGCAAATCACATGTGAGGGATCAGATCGATATCTTTGAAGCATCGAAACATGAAAGACGTTATGAATCTTTTCTAATTCAGGTGGTAACTGCAATCTATAAGCAACCGGCTCGATACACTCTGTGATTTCATATAGTCCAATGAATCTCAGACTCAACTTGCCTTTACGACCGAATCTGAGTACTTTCTTCCATAGTGAAACTTTCAAAAATACTCGATCTCCAATCTGAAACTCAATATCTTTACGTTTCAAATCTGCGTATGACTTTTGACGATCTGATGCAGCTTTTAAACTATTACGGATCACTGTCACTTTCTGTTCAGTCTCTTTAATCAAGTCAACCCCGTGTATCTTATTTTTACTGAGCTCGAACCAGTATAACGGTGTACAACATTTACGACCGTACAAAGCTTCATAGGGTGCCATTTTGATACTAGATTGAAAGCTATTATTGTAAGCAAATTCAACCAGAGGTAAGCATCATTCCCATGTACCTTCAAATTCAAGGACGCAACATCTCAACATATCCTCAAGTATCTGAATGGGTCGTTCGGACTGACCATCTGTCTGCAGATGAAAAGCTATGCTAAAGTGTAGTTTAGTACCTAAAGCATCTTGCAATTTCTTCCAAAACTGTAACTTGAATCTCGGGTCTCCATCTGAAACAATAGAAATAGGCACACCATGTAATCTCACAATTTGAGATACGTATAACTCAGCAAGCTTATCGAGCGAATAGTCCATACGAACTGGAAAAAAGTGAGCTGATTTGGTTAGTCTGTCCACTATAACTCAAATTGCATCTTTCTTGCTCGGTGTCATAGGCAAGCCAGATACAAAATCCATAGTGATTCCATTCCATTTCCATTCAGGTATCATGATCGGCTGAAGTAACCCAGAAGGCACCTGATGTTCGGCTTTTATTTGTTGACAAACTAAGCACTTTGAGGCAAATTCAGATATGTCTCGTTTCATACCAGGCGACCAATAGAACTGTTTCAGATCATTATACATTTTCGTGCTACCCGGATGTATAGACAATCGGCTGCTGTGAGCTTCATTTAAAATCATCTGAATTAAATCCGAATTCCTCGAAACACATATTCGGTCTTTAAACTTCAAACAGTCATTCTCATCAATTCGAAACTCTGACTTAACATTACTTCACACTGAACTTGTTTTGCCAACAAATCTTTGTCAGCTTTCAGAGCATCACAAACTTGTTGAATAAACAACGGTCTTGCTTTTAATTCGGCTACTATCGAACCATCATCAGATATAATCATATGCGCGTTCAACGCATAAAGAGCAAATAATGGCTTTCGACTTAAAGCATCTGCAACAACATTAGCTTTTCCCGGATGATAGTCAATCACTAACTCGTAATCTTTCAACAGCTCTAACCATCTGCGTTGTCTCAGGTTCAAATCTCTCTAAGTCATCAAATACTTCAAACTCTTATGATCTGAATAAACATGACATTTCTCACCTAATAGGTAATGACGCCAAATCTTTAACACAAACACAATGGCTGCTAACTCCAAATCATGGGTCGAATAGTTTCTTTCGTGTGGCTTCAATTGTCTCAAAGCATAAGCTATGACTTTGCCTTCCTGCATCAAAACGCAACCCAAACCATTCAAAGATGCATCACTATAAACAACAAATTCTTTACCCGATTCAGGTTGGACTAACACTGGAGTTTCGGTCAAAAGAGCCCAACTGATCGAAACTTTTCTGACACTTTTCTGACCATTTGAACTTAACATATTTCTGTAATAGCTTTGTCAACGGTGTAGCTATCATAGAAAAACCTTTCACAAATCGTCTGCAGTAACCAGCAAGCCCTAAGAAACTTTGAATTTTAGAAACATTTTTCGGTGGTTTCTAATCAAGTATAGCCGATATTTTATTCGGATCAACCCGAATACCTGATGCTGAAACAACGTGGCCCAGAAAATTGACTTCACTCAACCAGAACTCACATTTACTAAATTTTGCATACAACTGTTTATCTCGCAAAGTTTGTAGCACAAGTCTCAGATGCTCAGTATGCTCGATTTCGTCTCTGGAGTAGATCAGAATATCATCTATAAACACTACCACAAACTGATCCAAATACTGACTGAAAATCCGATTCATCAAATCCATAAAAACAGCAGGTGCATTAGTAAGTCCGAAAGGCATAACCAAAAACTCATAGTGTTCGTACCTCGTTTGAAAAGCAGTCTTTGGCACATCGGAATCTCTGACTCGAAACTGATAATAACCCGACCTCAAATCTATCTTTGAAAATACTGAAGTCCCTTTCAACTGATCAAACAGGTTATCAATCCGTGGCAACGGGTATTTATTCTTTATAGTCACCTTATTTAGCTGTCGGTAATCAATGCATATTCACATAGTTCCATCTTTCTTTTTCACAAATAGGACTGGTGCACCCCAGGGAGAGAAACTCGGTCTTGCAAAACCCCTATCTGTTAACTCTTGCAACTGTGCTTTCAACTCTTTTAATTCTGTAGGTGCCATCCGATACGGAGCTATCGAAATCGGAGTCGTCCCTGGTACTAACTCGATACCAAACTCTACTTCTCGAACAGGTGGCAAACCCGGTAATTCTTTAAGAAACACATCCGGATACTCGCACACAACTGATACAGATTCAATTCTCTTTTCATTCACTTTACTATCAAGTAACATGGCAAAATAAGCTTCATAACCCTTTCTCACGTATTTCTGGGCTAACATCGAAGATATTACTGCTGGTAACCCATTCAGATCATTAGATTCAATTCGAATAATTTTACCGTTTTGACATCTCAAATCAATGATCTTTCTTTTGCAATTTACAATAGCCTCGTGCAAAGTCAACCAGTCCAAGCCTAGAATTATATCGAATTCATCAAAAGGCAACAACATCAAATCGACTGGGAAACATGAATCCCGAATCATCAACGAGAAACTTTTACACATTTTGTTAACCAGAACACACCGGCCCAGGGGGTTGGATACTCGAATCACAAACTCAGTAGACTCAACAGGCAGAGTCTTACTGGATACTAATGTTTCACACACATAAGAATGAGTCGAACCAGGATCAATCAACGCAATAACACTAGTATCATAAAGAGTGAAAGTACCGGTAATAACATCTGGGGAAGAAGCATCCTCCCGAGCGCGTATGGCATATGCTCTTGCAGCTGCACGAGCCTCTGATCGAACCGCAGTATCCTTTGTTCCTCTCTGACTGCCACCTACATTACCCGAATGTCTAGGTGGTCTGCCTCGTGCTGTCACATTGCTCAGTCTTGTATTCTGAGCAGTGTTTTGCTCGGGTAACATCGGGCACTCCCGAATAAAATGATCCATCGATCCACATTTAAAACAGGACCGATCATGCAATCTACAACTCCCAGAATGCCATTTTCCACAATGTTTGCACTCAACCCGGTTCTGCTGAACATTACCAACGCTAGCAATCGAAGTGGCTCGGGAACCCGCAGGAGGTCAGTCTCGGTCTCGTCTAGAAAAGTCTGAAGTAGCTTTATGTCGACTGGATTCATCTCTGAACTTCTTTGATGCAGAATGAAAGGTCTTACTCGATGGTCTTTTACGGATGTCTCTAGCTTTAAATTCAGCTTTTCTTTTCTCTTTTCCAAGCTCTTCGGCTTTACAGGCTCGTTCAACAAGTACCACGAACTCTTTAATCTCAAGTATGCCGGCCAGTAACTTAATGTCTTCATTCAGACCGTCTTCTAATCTTTTACACATGATAGCCTCTGTTGAAACACATTCACGAGCATATCGGCTTAATCTCACAAATTTCTGTTCATACACAGTCACGGTCATACGACCCTGTTTAAATTCCAGAAATTCTTTACGTTTTTGGTCGATGAATCTCTGACTAATATATTTCTTAGTGAACTCAATCTGGAAGAATTCCCAGGTCACTTTCACTTTCAGAACCACCGATACTAGTGTATTCCACCAGTGATATGCGGTGTCCCGTAATAAGGATATAACACATTTTAACCATTCATCCGGAGTACATGATAGCTCATCAAACACACGGATAGTATTATCAAGCCACAGCTCAGCTTGTTCTGCATCATCATCATCATCATTAGCTTTAAACTCTTCAGCCTTGTGTTTCCTGATTTTATCTACAGGAGGCCTGCTAAATCTCATCAGATCTACCATCGGAGGTACCATAGGTATCGGACATGGATTATTCGGGGGTGGAGGTTGTTGCACAGTTGGATTAGTCCGGATATATTGTGTAAACCATTCGTTCATCATCTGGTAGAAGGCTTGCTTAGCCTCTCCCTCATGGCTACTCGAGATAGGTCGAGATTCTACCGGCGCTGTCCCATGTGCGGGATTAGGCACTATGCTCTCGACATCAACAGCTACAGCTCTATCAGGATCCATTTACTATATATAGCTAGACTCACACGCGCTACGGTAGTCCTAGAATCGACTAAAATGTAACACCCTTAACCCGTATCCATCGCCGGATTAGGGTTATAAGGCATTACTGAACATAGCACAAGTCACAACAAATATTTACTGCCCATATAGTCAAAGCCGAATATGTTATGAGTAAAGCATTATCAAAGTATACTTAATCCATCTCAAGCATATCTTTAATCCATTAGCCAATTTCTCATATAAGCATTTCACATCAAATACAAAGGTTACAATTCATGTGGTCATTTAAGATTCATTTTTTTTCAGACATGCACATGCTCATTTTTAATCTACTAAAGCAAGTTTTCAAATACCAAAACTAGGCATACATATGTTTTTGTATAAAATTTTGCTTAACCAAGTTCAAGATATACCAATTGCATACACATCCACGCATGACATAGATCAAATCATCTAGATAAACATAATCGAATATGTCAATCCAAATACTTAACCTAAAATTTCATCAGTTCCTAACTCAAACATATTCAAATATCACAAATGTCAACTTACCAAAAACACAACTTATAAGACTTTAAAAGATACTTCATATCAAAACATATACATATACTTGTGCTTATAATGAACTCACATGGCAACCATACTTATAATCCAAGCATAACAAACACACATAACATGATTAAGAACATTTAAGCATTAGATCATTGGACTTTAAAATCAAGCCATTTTCGCATGGCTTATATTTACAGCATCAAAAGATCTTCTACTTATTAAACTAGCATATACATGCCTTAAGTTCAAAATCCAAACTTTAGAGATAAGTCGATAGTGTGGATGACTTTATTGTCGATCCCCCGAGCTCGTAGCTTGAAACCAAAATCTACAGAACAGAATAACAAAACACACAGGGTAATATCAAATTTAACATTCAATCAAATTTAACCATACAATTTATAACATTGATATAATATCATAACACATTTATAGACTGTCATAGTCGAATGCCAATATCCTTACCTAGCAAAACCTTCGACATTCTCTACTTTAAATATAAAAACTTACCAAATACACATCGTTTAATATATTCCCATATACAACCGAATAGACAACTACAATGTACATAAAAAAAATCCCATAGAACCGAATGTATATATATAATCCCATATAACCGAATGTATATATATATGCATAATTGCACATAACCGAATGTATGTATGCATAATCTCACATAACCGAATGTATATTTGTATATCTATACATAAATGTCCATTAAACAATCTCATATTTGCAAGCAAATAATTTCAACTCAATATCATTTCATTCACATCTCAGAGAAGCCGAAAATACAAGAACATTTATCTATCAACTTACTTGCTCAATAAACATCATATATAACATATACATATATAAATACATACCTTATAGCTGAATATAATCTAAATCATTTAAATAAGCTTTAGCTTGCTCAATTTCCACTATAACTTGATCATTTCATAACCATGAGATTGTAATATGAATCATCGGTATAAAACCTGCTAGGCATGAGCCTGAACCATACACCGGCACTAAGCCTGCTAGACCCGAGGTCTGATATTCAATCACCGGCAATAAGCCTGCTAGACACAATACCCGATAAGTTCACCAGCTCAAGGCTTGCTAGGCTCAAAGCCTGAATAGTAATACTTTAAGTTGTCTCACACAAATCATTTCATATATCGAACCTTTTACTCATTTCGAACTCATTGTACGAACATTCAAATACCATATATCGATCAAATAACTTAACTAAATCAAATATTATACTTAGCCAAATTCGGCTATTTCATAATCTAGTTACAATGTTTCGAAATTTCAGCATATACTAGGTTACGTAAATAATTTACGATGTTTATTTGCTAAGAGACTTACCTCGTATATCAACGGACGACGAAAATCGGCTATTCGATTATTTTCGCTTTTACCCGATCCAAGTCTGTTTTCTTTTGTTCTTGATCTAAACATGTTCAAATTAAGCTCATTCAAACACATTTCTATTCAATTTAGTCCTAAAACACATAAATGGGCAAATTACCATTTTGCCCCTAATATTTCACACTTTTTCAATTTAGTCCTATTTGCACAAAACACAAAATACACAAAATTTGGCTACACACCTTAAGGGCCGAATATTCATAGTATTCATACAAGTCCATGCATTTCATTTATTTCACATTTTAGTCCCTCTAAAATTTATTTTTGCAATTTAGTCCAAATTACTCAAATCCATAAAAAATCCAAAGACAAAACATATTAATCTAACACATATATTTCATAATTCATCAACTATCATCATAAAACTCATAAACTCATCAATGGCACATTTCAAAATCTTCATCAAAATCAAAAATTCAAGCATGGGTCTTGAAGTATTCGAAGCAACGATTTCAAAAACGTAAAAATTATCAAAAATCGAAAACTAAACATACCTTATCCAAGCTAATTTGTTGCCAAAAATCAAAGCTTCCCTAAGTTCTTTTTCTTTTCTTAGTTTCGGCTATCCCTTGTAAAAGATGAATATGTTTTTATTTTCTTATGTTATAATGTATATTATAATAACATATTATTAGATTACTAAATTAACCATTACTTAAAATTATTCAAACACTTTAACTAATGGACATAAATGTCATATGCCGTCCACTATCACATAAAATGGCTAAATTTCAAGTTTAATACTTCCTTTTTTTAAAAGACAACATCAATTTAGCCCTTGCACATTAAACTATGAATTTTATAATTTGCGCGATTAAGCCCTTTTTATTTAATTAAGCACACAAACAATCAAATTCTTATACGAAACATTCACACATACTAATTCACATATAATTAACACAGAAAATAATATTTAAATATTTTTTGGACTCGAATTTGTGGTCCCGAAACCACCGTTCCGATTAGGGTCAAATTTAGACTGTTACACTTACAAAGCTTAAAAGCTCAACTTCAAGAGCTTCTAGATCGTGGTTTCATTTGTCCTAGTGTGTCTTCGTGGGGGGCACCAATTCTATTTGTGAAGAAACAGGATGGTACCAAGAGGATGTGCATCGACTACCGACAGTTGAATAAACTGACAATGAAGAATAAGTACCTACTTTCGAGGATCAACGATCTGTTTGATTAGTCACATAGGGCTGTGGTATTCTTAAAAATAGATCTCTATTCTGGGTATCATCAACTTAGGGTTAAGGAAGATGATATTCATAAGACGACATTTAGGACTCGTTTTGGGCACTGTGAGTTCCTAGTTATGCCCTTTGGTTTGACGAATGCTCCGGCTGCATTCATGTATCTAATGAATCGAGTTTTTTAGCCATATCTGGATCAGTTTGTTCTAGTCTTCATCAGTGATATTTTGGTGTACTCTAAGACTGAGGATGAGCATGATGAGCATCTTAAGGTAGTGATTCAGATACTCCGAGAGAAACAACTCCATGTTAAGTTAAACAAGTGTGAGTTCTGGTTCCGAGAGGTAACTTTCCTAGGGCACGTCATTTCAGCTGAGGGGATCCAAGTTGGTCCTAGAAAGATGGAGGTTGTGCTTGATTGGAAACAGCCTAAGAACGTTTTTGAGATATGTAGTTTTTTGGGTTTAGCGGGATATTACCGGAGGTTTGTCGAAGAGTTCTCACTTATTGCAGCTCCTTTAACTAAGCTTTTACGCAAGAATGTTCCCTTTATCTAGTCAATGAGCAACAATCGAGCTTTGAGAAGCTCAAGTCTGTTCTGACTCAGGCTCCTGTTCTAATACAACCTGAATCCGGTAGGGAGTTCGTGGTATATAGTGATGTGTCGCACGTCGATTTGGGATGTGTACTGATGCAAGATGGTAAGGTTGTGGCTTATGTGTCCTATCAGCTTAAGTCACACGGGGGAAATTATCTAACGCACGATCTCGAGTTAGCTGTAATAGTGTTTGCTTTGAAGATATGGAGGCACTATTTGTATGGTGAGAGGTGTATCATCTACACCGATCACAAGAGCCTCAAGTATCTCCTTACTCAAAAGGAGTTAAATTTTAGACAGCGTCGATGGGTTGAGCTGCTTAAGGATTATGACTGTATGATCGAATATCATCCCGGTAACGCTAATGTGGTCGCTGATGCTCTCAGTTGTAGAGTGATGATTGATTTGAGAGTGATGTTCGCTCGTCTTAGTCTATTTGATGATGGGGGTCTGTTAGCCGAGTTGCAAGTTAAGTTGACTTCGATTAGGCAGATTCGAGAAAAGTAGTTAGGGGATGCTTTTCTGGTTCTGCGATTCTGTCAGATTAAGAGTGGCAGTACCTTTGATTTTAGACTGAATAAGGATGGGGTTCTGTGTTTCCGAGGTCAGGTTTGTGTACTGAAAGATTTTGATTTGAGGCAGTCGATTCTAAGGGAAGCGCATAGTATTCCTTATGTTATACATCCCAGTGGTAATAAAATGTATCAGGATCTTTGTGAGCTGTACTGGTGGCCGGGTTTGAAACGAGAGGTAGCGAATTTTGTTGCTCATTGTCTGACATGCCAGCAAGTTAAGGCTGAGCACCAGTTGTCTTCAGGTTTGCTCCAACCTGTTAAGATTCCTTATGGAAATGGGAACGAGTGACGATGGACTTCGTTCGTGGGTAGCCTTTAACACCTACGAAGAAGGATTTTGTGTGAGTCATTGTGGATCGACTGACCAAGTCCACTTACTTTATTCCAGTTCAGATGGACTATTCTCTACAAAAGTTAGCGAAGCTCTACATCTCTGAGATTGTAAGACTGCACAGGGTTCCAGTTTCAATAATTTCGGATAGGGATCCTCGCTTCACTTCTCAGTTCTGGAAAAAACTTCACAAAGCTCTATGTCTGAGATTGGACTTCAGTACTGCGTTCCATCCTCAAACCAATGGTCAATCTAAGAGGGTGATTCAGATACCGGAGGATATGCTTCGAAGCTTTGTGATTGATTTTCGAGGTAGTTGAGAAGACTTTCTGCCGTTAGTTTAGTTCGCCTACAACAATAGTTTCCAGTCTAACATCCAGATGGCACCTTACGAGGTTCTGTATGGTCGTAAGTGTCGTACTCTGCTATGTTGGACTAAGTTGGGTGAGCGATGGATTTTGGGTCCTAAGTTGGTTTCCGAGACTGAAGATAAGGTTAGGCTAATTCGGGATCGTCTAAAGGCGGCTTCTGATAGACAAAAGTCCTATGCGAATCTGGAAAGGAGGGATATTGAGTACTCTGTGGGTGACTACGTATTCTTTAAGGTATCTCCATGGAAGAAAGTTTTGAGGTTCGGTCGTAAGGGCAAGTTAAGCCCTAGGTTCATTGGGCTGTATCGGATTCTGAAGCGTTTGGGACCAGTGGCTTATTAGTTAAAGCTACCTCCAAAGTTGGACTGTATCCATGATGTGTTTTACATCTTGATGTTGAGGCGATATCGATCTGATCTATCTCACGTTGTCTTTGTTAAGGAGATCGACGTTAGACCAGACTTGACATTTGAGAAGGAGCCGGTTCATATTTTGGATTGAGATATTAAGGTTCTGAGGAGGAAGTCCATTCCATTAGTTAAGGTTCTGTGGTGAAACCAAGGCACTAAAGAAGCCACGTGGGAACCTGAGGACTCGATGCGTTAGTAGTATCCCCATCTGTTCGAATCAAGTAAATTTCGAGGCCAAAATTTCTTTTAGGGGGTAGAGTTGTAACGCCATAAATTTCTTCATTCTGTTTTTGTGAATTTTGACATAAATAAGCATCTACTTTAGTGCTTAAATGGTATGGGGGTGTGTTTGAGGTCTTGGGTTCAAGTCCCATCTTTGGAAAATTCTATTTTTTTTATCCTAGCCTTATCTTTGGTGGGTTGAGTTATATTTTATCTTTAGTGAACTCATATCAAAATGAGCTTGCTAGTCCAAGTGGTAAGGTGTTAGCTTATTCTGAGGTATTGTGATCGAATCCCTGTGTGAGCATGGGTGATAATATTTGGCGTCAACTATTGATAGAGGTTCGGTGGAAGTGAAATTCTGAGGTGGTTGGATGTGGACTGATGTGTCAGATTTGGTGAGATCAGGTTGGTTAGTGGGTTAGTGGTTGGAGGGAAATTAGGGATATGTTATCAGATTTTCTTAATTTTAATTTTAGTTATTCTCTTTTCCCAAAATTTTTCCTTCTCTGGCTTTTTTTTTCTGTTTTCCCACTTTCAACTTTCATTTTTTTTTTGATTTCTGTCAAAATTTCCCTTTCAAATCGCTATACTTTAACGTTTTGATTCATTCATGTTGCTGTGTAGGTAAGGGGTTCGTTTTGTTTTTGAGGTAGTTTTGGTTTATACATTAGTTTCTATTGGTGTATGAGATTAATTCGGTATACCATTTTGCTAGGTGTTCTTCAGGAAAACCGAGACCCTTCGATTGCGCAGTTAAGTTCAGAGGCCGCCGCCCTCGAGAGGAAGTTTTCCAAACATTTTAGTGCAGTTTTTCTTTTGAAGGTGTGCGTTTGGTTATGTGAATTTGAATGAGGATTCATTTGGAATTGTGAACTCACTTTGATTGTGGGCGTTTTGTGATAATTTTAGGTTATGTTCACTCCGGGGGTACGATTGCTTCGAAAACAAACCAGGTGTGTACTCCTAACAAGAAAAATCAAGCTTCGGCGAAAGCCAAAAATGGAGTCTATCGACACCACACTGACGTGCGGCCACCCTTGTGGTTGGCCGTGTGAAGACACGATTATGTGGCAGTGTGAATGTGGCCGTGTGGGCCCACACGGGCATGTGGACCTAGAATTCTAAAATATTCCTTAGGGTCGCACGGGTCATCCCGATCGATTGTGGACCTACTGCAGGGTCGGTAAGGGCTAACCAAACCTTATTTCATGTGATCTGATGCTCTGATAGTCTGATTTTAGTAGGAAACTGATATATAAGTCTCATTGTACTGTTAAGTATGTATTTATCTGCATACAAGCATGTTAAGCATGTTTATTCTGTTATTTTTGGCATATGTATTCTGTATCTGTGTTTGGGGTGGGATTTGTATATGCGGAGGAAGTGTTTTGTACAGTGACCTTTCGCCTATATTCTGGCAACTTGACTACATATTATCTGTTATATGTCGCATCGACATTATATTGTGTGTAGGGATGGGGTGGGTGTTTTTAACCCCACATGGTGTGATGGAATGGTCGGAGATGGTGTGTAAAGGATGGGGGTAGGATTCTGTATATCTGTTATGTTAGTCTGATTCTGATATCTGTCTCTATTATGGACTTGGTCTGAATCTGTATCTGACTGTATATGAAATATTCTGATATCTGTATCTGTTATGACTATTTCTGTTGGGTTACACATTAAGTTTACAAAAACTCAAATTTGTTTGTCTGTTTTGTTCAAGTAATCCACAGACATAGGCGGGTTGGTGCGACAGAGGCTCAGCGGTGACCACTTGACGAGAAACTGTTTTCATTTTTATTATCTAATGGCTTTTACTGAAATTTCTTGCTTTTGTGAAAGTTTTGTAATTTTTGCACTCTTCGGACTTTTGGACTGTTTGGTTTAAATTTTTGGTCTACTTGCGTTATGATTTCTAAATTGCTACGATTCGACAAAATATCGATTTTACACGAGCAAAGGTTATTTTCAAAAACACAAGCATGGTTTTGTTTTAAACGGTTTTTCAAACTTCCACTGCGAAATGATTTGGTTGACCTTAAAGGATAGCATGTAACAGTCTATAATAAATATATAAATGAATACATTTTATTAAATGGAACGATGGAAATGTGCAAGTGTACACAATCGCAACAAATAATAAAGTGACAAGTAAATGTCGAGTTATCGTACCCACAGGGACTGTAAAAGAATTATTTATGAAAGTTATTTTAAACACATTGGTGAAGGAAAAATATTTGGATTTCATAAATGATTAAAAACTAGAAAACAGAGTAAAATAAAATAAAAAAATAAAGTTCTAATGCACATTCCAAAAGCTAATTTTAATCAAGATGATATAATTGCGTTGGATTAATTATATTTCCTTACCTTAGAATTATTAAACTTATGCTTATACTTGTTACGAATAAATCACGGCAACTCGGCAATTTGTTAACTTATGAATGTATTTACAAATCAAATAACCATTCATCTCTTGTACATATTCATATATCAATTCGACCAATAAAATAGATTTATAAAGGTAAACATGTTATTGCACATACATACTTATTAAATTAAACAATCTCTCGCATATTCCTATGTCGATTCAAACGATTAATTCAACCTAATAAGCATATAAAAGACTATGTGAGGTAACAAAGTATCCTTACCTTGAAACAGTTTAATCACAATAATTTTGCAAGTTATGCAAGGCATATGTATTGCCAAATACAATGCTAATCTAATCTTCAGCTACCTTAGAAGAATTAAACATGCATTGATTAAGTATTGTGTCCATTAATTACAATTTCAATGTGTTTAAATAATTAATTCTTTAGTTATCTAAAACATTATAATGCTAGAATAACTCAGGCATGATTTTACTTAATCAAGCATTTTACCGAGGCCTATAACAGTATAAACATAAATTTAACAAATCAAGAGGACGAAATGCAATCAACCCAACACAAATTAAATTCAAGCTAAGCTGATTAAATTAACCATTCCAACAACATAAATATTCATAGATATGTTTAGACATGATGAATCGTAAATGGACCTGACCAACATGATTTTAACTTACCTGGGAAGAACTTCAATCTGGAATTAAATAAGAAGACTTGCTGACCTGCTTCAAATTCTCTAACTCGAATGTGTTTGTCATGCCATTTCTTGAGTCTTTCTTTAAGTAATTTGGCATTTTCGTATGAGAACATTCGGAATTCCTCTAGCTCGTTGAGTTGGAGCATCTGTTTCTCTCTAGCAAGCTTAAGATCCAAGTTGAGTCGTCGAAGAGCCTAGTAAGCTTTGTGCTCTAACTCCAGAGGTAGATGACAGGCTTTCCCAAAGGCCAACCTGTAGGGGGACATTCCTAAAGGTGTCTTGTATGCTGTTCTGTTAGCCCATAAAGCATCATCTAGTCTCTTAGGCCAATCTCGTTGGTTCGGGCAAACTACCTTCTCAAGTATGCCTTTATCTCCTTATTCGCCAGCTCAGCTTGCCCATTTGTCTACGGATGGTAAGCTGTAGCAACCTTATGTTTTACTCCATGTTTATCTAACAACCATTTTAACCACTTGTTCACAAAATGGGTCCTTTCATCGCTGATAATAGCTCTTGGGGTTCCAAACCTTGTGAACACTTGTTTCTACAAGAACTTCATCACAACCTTAGCATCGTTCGTCGGATAAGCTTCAGCCTCGACCCACTTGGACACATAATCTACTGCTACCAATATGTACCTATGACCAAAAGACAGAGGGAATGGACCAAGAAAGTCAATACCCCAAACATCTAACAATTCTACCTCAATGATATTTGTTCGAGGCATCTCATTTCTGTTGGTAACAGTTTCAACCCTCTGACATCGATCACAACTCTTTACGCAAGCGTATGCATCCTTGAATAGTGTAGGCCAAAAGAATTTGGCTTGTGATACTTTGGCCGCAGTGCAAGTACCTCCGAAGTGTCCCCACTCAGAGATGAGTGACAGTGGTATAAAATCTTCGGTATTTCATCTTCTGCCACACATCTCCTGATCATTTGATCTGCACACTTTTTAAACAAATATGGCTCTTCCCAGAAATAGTACTTCACATCGTGAAGGAACTTTTTCCTTTGTTGATACTTTTTATCAATTGGCATCAAACCACAAGCTAAATAGTTAGCAATATCAGCAAACCAAGGAATATTATGGACATGATTTACCTTCAGTATGTGTTCATCTGGAAATGTCTCCTGAATCGATACAAGTGGAGAATTTCCCTCTTGCGGCTCCAATCTGGACAAGTGATCTGCTACTTGGTTTTCTACTCCCTTTCGATCTTGAATTTCTAGATCGAACTCTTGAAGTAGAAGTATCCACCAGATCAATCTCGGCTTAGCGTGTTTCTTGGCCATTAAATATTTAATTGCCGAGTGGTCCGTATAAACAGTCACTTTGGTACATATAAGATAAGATCATAACTTGTCAAAAGCAGATACAATAGCAAGTAACTCTTTTTCTGTTACTGTATAATTCAGTTGTGCTCCTGTTAGAGTCCGACCTGCGTAGTAGATAGGGTGAAAAACTTTGTTCCTTCGCTGGCTCATGACAGCTCCAATTGCGAAGTCACTTGCGTCACACATCAATTCGAATGGCAGATCCCAATCTGGTGTGATGATGATGGGTGTCGTAACTAATCGATCCTTAAACTATTTGAATGCTCTTAAAACATTCATCATCAAACTTGAATGTCGCATCCTTCTCTAATAATTTGCACAAACGTTTTGCAATTTTGGAGAAGTATTTGATAAATCTACGATAAAAATCGGCGTAGCCTAAGAAACTTCTAACACCCTTTACAGATGTTGGAGGTAAGAGTTTCTCAATAATGTCTACCTTTACTTTGTCTACCTCGATTCCATGTCTCGATATCCAATGCCCTAGAACAATCCCTTCTTGTACCATGAAATGGCACTTTTCCCAGTTGAGTACTAGGTTTGTTTCTTCAAATCGTCTTAGTACCTTAGCTAGTTTGGCTAAACAATCATCATAAGTGTCTCCAAATACTGAAAAGTCATCCATAAAAACTTCCAGACACTTCTCAACCATGTCAGTAAAAATTGACATCATACATCTTTGAAATGTAGCAGGTGCATTACATAAACCAAATGGCATGTGTCTAAATGCAAACGTACCGTACGGGCAGGTGAATGTCGTCTTGTGCTAATCTTCTGTTGCTACTATAATCTAATTATACCCTGAGTATCCATCGACAAAATAGTAATAGTCTCACCCCGTGAGTCTATCAAGCATCTGGTCCAAGAACGGCAAAGGAAAGTGATCTTTCCTGGTCGCCATGTTAAGCTTTCGGTACTCGATGCAAATTCTTCATCCCATAACTGTTCTGGTTGGTACCAACTCGTTATTCTCGTTCTCAACGACTGTGATACCTCCTTTCTTCGGCACGCAGATGGGGTAAATTATGCCTGCATCCAACCACTTAATAATTTCCTTTTTTACTACATCCTTCATGATGGGGTTCAGTCTCTGTTGTCCATCAATCGTTCTTCTTTCGCCATCTTCTAATATGATCTTGTGCATGCATACAGATGGACTAATACAGCGAATATCTGCTATAGTTCATCCGATAGCCTTCTTGAATTGTTTCAAGACTATGATAAGTTTCTCTTCTTGTTCAGTAGTTAATTCTGCTGAAACAATCACAGGCAGAGTAGAAACGTTACCTAAATAAACATATTTTAAGTGTGTAGGTAATACCTTGAGTTCTAACTTAGGTGGCTCCTCGATTAATGCTTTTGGCTGAGTGTAATCCCTTTTCTCTAATTTCAAAGATTCAAAAAGGGATTGTGGATTAAATCCCTTTTGATTAGCTTCTAGCAGAGCTAAGTATTCATTCTTCTCTTCATCATTTGGAGGTCTGATGTCAGAATTTGTTCTAACGGATCCTCAACATAGTTGAGTTTCTTCTCCACTGTTAATTCATCTAAATTGGATACTGCAAAACAATCATCAATTGTGTCAGGAAATCGTATTGACTTAAAAACACTAAATGTTACCTAATTATCCTGAACACGCATAGTCAGCTCGCCCTTCTGCACATCAATAAGGGTCCTTCCAGTTGCTAAGAATGGTCTTCCTAGGATAATTAGCACTTCTTTGTCTGCTTCAAAGTCTAGAATTACAAAGTCAGCAGGAAAAATAAATTTATCTACACGTACCAATACATCTTCAATTTTTCCTTCTGGATGCGCTAAGGATTGATCTGCTAGTTGAAGTGTAACCATAGTAGGTCTAACTTACCTATCCCCAACTTTCTAAATATTGACATAGGCATCAAGTTAATGCTCGCACCTAAGTCACATAATGCCTTACCACAATAGGTTGCTCCAATATTGCACAGTATGGTAAAACATCCAGGATCCTTCAATTTTGGGAGTAGTTTGTCCTGAAAATATGCACTGCATTCCTTCGTTAGGGCTACCGTCTCAAATTCTCCAAGTCTTTGTTTCTTAGACAGGATATCTTTCATGAACTTGACATAATTCGGTATTTTCTCAAGTGTTTCAACCAATGGGATGTTGATGTAAAGTTGCTTGAGTACGTCAAGGAACTTCTTGAATTGAATCTCCTGACTTTGCTTCTGAAGTCTTTGAGGGTAGGGTGGTGATGGTTTCCTTACTGGAATTGGTAATGATTGATTCGTCTTCTATGGTAATTCTGCATCTAATGGAGTTGTTAGTTGATCAGATTTAGCTGGTTCTGAGGTTACCTTGTCGGGTTTTGCAGATTATGGTTCTTATGAACTTGGAATTTCAACACTTGGTTGAACTTCCTCTGAGTCTTGAGCCTCAGCTTACTCCTTTTCAGCTTCAATGGTATTGGGCTCTACCGTCTTTCCACTCCTCAATGTCAGCGCTTTGCAGTGCTCCCTTCCCGGATTTCTCAGATTTTCCGTATCACTAGGTAAGGTACCTTGTGGTCGATTCCTAAGTTCAGTTGCAAGCTGGCCCATTTGGTTTTCTAGATTCTTCAATGTAATCGCTTGGCTTTTGGATTAAGGCATCATTCTTTGCCATGTATGCCTTCAGCAAACTCTCCAAGCTATTGGATGCTTCAGCTTTAACTGGTTTCTGAACTTGTTGAGGGAAACTAGGCAGCTGGGCTGGTCTGGGTTGGGTGTAAGTGTTACTGGTTCCAGCCCCTTAGTTACTCCAGGACAAATTCGGGTGGTTTCTCCACGACGGGTTATAAAAATTGGATTGCAGTCCTTGCCTTCCTCAGTTTTGGTTCTGACTACCCATGTAGTATACAGATTCTGGGTTCGATGGGCATTCTTCAAACAAATGTCCTTCCCCACAATAGACACAGGCTATATTCTCAAATTGATTAGGCGGCTATGCTGCAAAACTATTAGACCCCTTAGTAGTAAGATTTTTAAGCATTGAGGATATTGATGATACTTGAGATGCGAGTGAAGTAAGAGCGTCTACTTCATGTATTCCAGCGACTCGTCTTCCTAATGCTGCTCGACTGGTTGGCCATTGATAGTTGTTGCTGGCGATCCTCTCGATAATTTCATCAGCCTCATTATAAGACTTAGAAAGGAGAGCACCATTAGCAGAAGCGTCCACTACCATCCTCGTGTGAGCGTTGAGACCATTGTAAAATGTCTCAAGTTGGATGCAATGTGGAATTCCATGATGAGGGCACTTTCGTAATAACTCCTTAAATCTTTCCCATGCCTCATACAAGGATTCGTCATCCATTTGTTGGAAGGTAGTGATCTCGTTCTTCAACTTAGCATTCTTACTAGGTGGGAAATACTTCATAAGAAATCTCTCTGCTAACTCTTGCCATGTGGAAATTGAGTTTGGTGGTAATGAGTTCAACCAGGCTCGAGCTCTGTCCCTTAGCGAATATTGGAACAACTTCAATCGTAATGCATCTTCGGGTACTCCGGCTAATTTGAAAGATTCGCTCACCTTCATGAATAGTCTCAAGTGCAGATGAGGGACTTCGGTAGGCATTCCACTGAATTGGCCCACTGATTGAAGTATCTGGAACATGACTGGCTTCAGCTCAAATTATTGTGCCTCGATTTCGGGTCTTCTAATACCCGGATTAAGATCATTGAACACTAGCACAGCATATTGTCTTAAGGCTCTATCCATATCATCAACAATAAGGATAGGATTTTAAGCAAGGTTTGCTCAGTTTTCTTGATTCATATTCTCGAAATTCATCTCTTCGATCCTCCTTTGATTCGCTTGTCTTCTACCTTGTCGAAAAGTTTGTTCTATCTCTGGGTCTACAAGGAGTAAATCGATAATTCGGTCAATACTCATAAACACTTGAAATATTAACAGAAAAATTAATTAAGTTAAAAATTAAACAGAAAATTAAACCAAAATGTAAGACTAACAAATTCAACAATAATGGCTTTTGAAAATCAGTCCCCGGCAACGGCACCAAAAACTTGGAACGATGGAAATGTGCAAGTGTACACAATCGCAACAAGTAATAAAGTGACAAGTAAATGTCGAGTTATCGTACCCACAGGGACTGTAAAAGAATTATTTATGAAAATAATTTTAAACACTTTGGTGAAGGAAAAATATTTGGATTTGAGAAATGATTAAAAACTAGAAAACAAAGTAAAATAAAATAAAATAAAATAAAATTCCAATGCACGATTTCAAAAGCTGATTTTAATCAAGATGATATAATTGTGTTGGATTAATTATATTTCCTTACCTTAGAATTATTAAACTTATGCTTATACTTGTTAAGAATAAATCACGGCAACTCGGTAATTTGCTAACTTATGAACATATTTACAAATCAAAAATCCATTCATCTCTTGTACATATTCCTATGTCAATTCGACCGATAAAGCATATTTATAAAGGTAAACATGTTATTGTACATACATACTTATTAAATTAAACAATCTCTCGCATATTCCTATGTCGATTCAAATGATTAATTCAACCTAATAAGCATATAAAAGACTATGTGAGGTAATAAAGTATCCTTACCTTGAAATAGTTTAATCATAATAATCTTGCAAGTTATGCAAGGCATATGTATCGCCAAATACAATGCTAATCTAATCTTCAGCAACCTTAGAAGAATTAAACATGCACTGATTAAGTATTGTGTCCATTAATTACAATTTCAATGCGTTTAAATAATTAATTCTTTAGTTATCTAAACAATTATAATGCTAGAATAACTTAGGCATGATTTTACTCAATCAAGCATTTTACCGAGGCCTATAACAGCATAAACATAAATTTAACAAATAAAAAGGACGGAATGCAATCAACCCAACACGAATTAAATTCAAGCTAAGCTGATTAAATTAATCATTCCAATAACATAAATATTCATAGATATGTTTATCATAAAAACAACAAAAATTAAAGAGATAGGGAACAAGAATCAAATTCGGTGGTTTTCCGTGGCTTGACTAGGTTGCTCCATTCCTCCTTCTTTGTTGTCCTTGCCGATCAAGGCTGCTATGAACACTCAATTGCTGCTCCAAAATGGCTGAAGAAGACCCCTTTCCCAAGACGAGAAATCGGCACAAGAGCAAGGAACTTTGAATGAGAAAATGAGAGAAAAATTGAGAGAGGAGAGAAGAGTTGTGAGAGAAGATATGTGAATGAGGGATGATTTGAATGGGCAGCAAATGGGGGTTTATATAGCTGAGGATGGATGCTAAAAATATCAAATTTCAGCAGCCAAAGAGCGCCCTCATGGCCGGCCATCCTACATGGCAAAGTTGAGACTTTCAACTTTGCTAAAATTAGCCTGGGGCAAATCTGTAAAGCCTTAATTTAAGGTGGGGTTTGAATGCAATTTGGAAGTCTTCCAAGGCCTTTTTTCAAGCTCATTTAATCAGATAAAATGCTGATTTGGGTCAGCATTTGAATGGTTCTGGGCTGCCCAATTGGTGGCTGTTTCGATTCGCTCAATTTGGTTCAACTGGTGCGGTTCAACTGGGCCCTTTTTCCATAATTAATTAAAATTAAATTATTTAGCCCAAATTAAATTGGGAATAAATTAAAATTAATTATATTATGAATTAATACACATATTTGGACCGTCTTAGGCTGGAAATTATTTTACCTTGTTACTTTGAATTGCTTCTCGATTTTGTTCTTCTAACGGTGTCTGCCGGGTCAATTTTCGCCCTTTGTACGAATCTGTCAAAAATAATCAAAATTCACTAAAAAAAATTGTAAAATTGACTATAAATTAACATGTTCAAAATTTTAGTACAATTTAATTATTTTATAAAAATTAATTATTTTATGACAAAAATTCTATCAAAAATGCATGATTTTAAGTAAAATTAGGTATGAAAAAGTATATAAATCTTTGTGTTTCCATTAAACTTGGACATTTTATCGAAGGATCATTAGTTTCAAAATCCTTCTTCATGACACTCCCGAATTCAGCCATAGCGTCTAGGCCGATTTGAGGTGTTACAATAAAGGTTTGCAAGCCAGGCTGTTACATGGCCTAGCTCACGACCTAGCACACGAGCGTCTGAGTTTACTTTGAAAGGGTACACGGCCTAGCACACGGGCGTGTGGCTTAGCCGTGTAACCCAAGTTAGTGGGTTAGTTGGGTACGGACACGGGCTGGGACATAGCCGCGTGTCCCTATTTTGAATGCCCACATGGCCTAAGACACAGGCGTGTCACTCACACGGCATGGCCAGATGGCTGTGTGACCCCTGCAGCTTTGAAAATTTTTAATGTATTCCGAAAAAATTTGAGTTTCTGATTTAGTCCCAACTTGTTTCTAGCGCGTATTTTGGGTCTAGAGGGCTTGTATAAGGGATAGTATGTATGATTTCGATTGGTTTCTGACATGAATATTATATGATATGAAATGTTTGAAGTTTTTGTCTGTTTGATCTGTAAACTCCGGTAATGCTCTGTAACCTTGTTCCGACAATGGATACGGGTTAGGGATGTTACATAACAACATTAAATCAACAGGAAAGTTGTAGCCCTAAATTTTTAATGGACATTGATTGCAAACCAAATCAACAATAACACTATAGCCTCAGGGATTCGTGAATTTAACAACACAATCAGTTGATTCTACAGGTAATTTCTTTTTCGTCACTAATGCAATGCATATATATGAATGTGTTGACCCTGGGTCAATTAATACGTACACACAAACATTAAAGATAGAAAAAGTACCTACAATAACGTCAGGAGCTGAGGCCCCCTCTCGTGCACGAATGGCATACATTCTGCTAGGAGCCCTAGCTTCAAATTTGACCTCTGAACTCTTTAACCCCACCTCTGTTAACTCTAGTTGAAGTGCTATTTCCAGGTCTTCTACCTCGGGTAGGAGTGGTCACTGACTTCTCATTATGCCCTTTAATAGACTCTTTTCTATTTAGACACTCTCTTTTAAAATGATCTGGGAACCACAAATAAAACACGTCCCATCATTAACCCTACAAACACCAAGGTGAACCTGTCCGCGTTGTTTTCACTCTATTCTATTTGTATTCTTCACATTGCCCACACTAGCTACTAAAGGAGCCGGAGCTTTCTTGCTACTTTGCTCAATTGATCCCTTCCTAAAAACCCTAATGGAGCGAAGAACTTATTGCTAGATTCTTTTATCTTTTTCTATGGAGAGCTGGAGAAAGCTTTAGACCCACCACGTTTGCCGAATTCACTTCTTTTTTCTTCGTTCCGTCTTTTAATTTCGCATAATTCTTCCATTTTCTGGGCTCGATCAAACAATACCACAAATTCACGGATCTCCAAAGCTCCTACTAACATTCTGATCTCATCTTTCTGTCCATCCTCAAAATGTATAAGCTGAACGAACTATCTCTTATATTTTGCCACTGTTCTATTTCCTTGCCTTAACTCGAGAAATTCTTTCTTCTTTCATTCCAGATAGCGCTTGCTGACATACTTCTTTCAAAATTCAGACTTCAAGAAATCCTAATTTATTCTTTCTTTCTGTATGACTACCGTTAATGTGAACCACCATTGAAATGCCTCATTCTTTAACAATGATATCGTACACTGTAGGCAATCTTCAGTGGAACACAACATTTCATCAAGCACCCTTTGATTATGTTCTAGCCAATACTCAGCCTTGGTTGGATCATCACTCACATTACCACAAAATTCAACGGCTCCTCACTTTTTAACTTTATGTATAGTCACTCTATGAACACGCTGTTTACTCGAACCTTAAGGGTGAAAAGATTGAGTTTGTCGAACTGAGGAGTTTACCTTTAAATACGCATCATACATATCGTACATCATAGGAATAAAAGCATTAGATGCTACCTCCCTAGATCCTTGCGGTCCAAGTTCGTTTCTCATACTTTCCTCAACAGTGGGTGGAATAAAACTTTCTATCTTATCAGAACCTGCTCGATTGGATCCCGACGACATCTTTTATCTATATACAAACATTTCAAAAATTATCTAAAGCTATCACACTATCATCGGTTAGTCAAGTGGCATGTATTTCTAAACTCTATACATGCTACGTTCGGTCTGAGAACAGACTAAATCGTAGCTCTGATACCATTAAATGAAACACCCTTAACCCGTATCTGTCTCCAAAATAAGGTTACAGAGCATTACCATAAAAACGTAACTTAAAACATTCATTTCCAAACATTTCATTAATCATAGTATAATTCATTCATACACATGCATATCGTCCCTTATTCGAGCCCTCGAGGCCTTAGAAAAACTTTAGAAACGATTCGGAACTAAATCGGGAACATCTAAAATATTGAGGAAAAAGTTAGAAAAATTCATAGTGCAGGGGTCACACGGCCATGTGAGTCACACGACTAAGACATATGCTCGTGTCTCAGGTCATGTAACATTCAAAATAGGGACACACGACCATGTCCCAACCCATTTCTGTGCCCGTGTAACTCTCTGACTTGGGTCACACGGCCAAGCCACACGCCCGTGTGCCAAGCCCTGTAACACTCGAAATGGCCTCACACGTCCATGTGTCAGACCGTGTGTAAGGCTGTGTAACTTTCAAAAAGTAACCTTTGAAATCTACATGGGACACACGGCCGTGTTGCATGGCTGTGTGTCAGGCCATGTGGATATGAAATTGGCCAAATTCAAGCCATTTCCATTTCCAACTCAAATATGTACCTACAAGCAGTTTGTTCACGCATTCAAAACCTCAAAACATACCAATTCATGCATGAAATAATCAATTCAATAGACCTTAAATTCATCCAACCAATATGCCCTCAAGGCACCTCAATTTCATTCAACCAAATATTATCTAAACATGTTAAAAACCTATCACAATCAAGAATCATAACTTATTATATACTAAACTACTACACACCACATATTTGAAGTATTTAAGCACCAATACTATGCACCAAAAAGATTTGTACATCAACTACATATATGTGGTCCAAGAGGTTTACCTAGTTATGCACACAAGTTCAAATGTCATTCACTAGCAACAAGCATAAACATATCAACTTTTAAATATTTACATCTTCACAAAAATATCTTAATACTAGAAACCTTCCCTAATACATGTTACTATAACCAACTACAACAAGAACCAAAATGACTACCGAGATGATGATGATAGTGTGTGAGCTTCCGAGTTGATCCAATCAAAACAACGATTCCAAAAGTCCTACAAAAATAAATTAACCTAATAAGCACAAGAGGGCTTAGTAAGTTCGACAATGGATTCAATTCTTATCAACAACAAATGTTCAATTTGATGTAAACTTTCAATACACCGGCACAAGCCTGCTAGGCACAAAGCCTAAATAACACCGACACAAAGCCTGCTAGGCATAGAACCCGAATAACACCGGTATAAAGCCTGCTAGGCACAGAGCCTGAATAGCACGGCACAAAGCCTGAATGACACCGGCACAAAGACTACTAGGCACAGAGCCCGAATAACATTGGCACGAAGCCTGTTAGGCACAAATCCTGCTAGGCACAAAACCTGAATAACACCGGCACAAATGCCTACTAGGTACAGAGCCTGAATAACACCAGTACAAAGCCTGATAGGCACAGAGCCCGAATAACACTAGCACGAAGCCTGCTAGGCACAAAGCCCGAATAGCATTATGCTTCTATTTATTTAAACATAGTTCAATGGAATTCAAAGACTATTCACTAATGAAATATTATGAAATGTTCCATACAACTAAAATTAAATATATAACGAACTTACCGGACTAGATTGTAATAGTTGTAAAGCACATGAACTATTCCGAAATTTTTCCTTTCCCCCGATCTTCAACTCGTTCGTGATTTAAAAAAATAATAATTTCATTCAATTGAGTACTTCTAAACAACAATTTAATCATTTTTATGCAAAATTACCATTTTGTCCCTAACATTTTAACTTTTCACAATTTAGTCTTTAAACTCATAAATTGAAATCTAAGCATTTTCATTATTTTCTCAAACTCGTTGATTTCTCTAGGGGATCTATATCAATCCATACAATTTATTAATTCACAAATTTACTATGGACTTTTACTACTTTTACAAATAAGTCCCTAAATAACATTTTCATCAAAAATCACTTTACAAAACTTGTTTATTTAACAATAATGACTCATAATATTTTATTAAACTTCAATGACCATGCAAGGAAATTCATGGAAAGTCCCACTACTTTTAACAAATTTACAAATTAATCCTCGGGCTAGCTAAACTAAGTTAAAACGATCTTGAAAACATAAAAATTATAAAAAAAAATGGAACACAAAATTGAACCATGCAAGAAAGAAATCAAAACGAAGCTCCCTCCCCTTCAACAATGGTGGTTTCAGCCAAAAAGAAAGAAAATAGGAAGATGACAACCTTGTTTCTATTTTTCTTTAGTCAATTTCATTTTAATTATCCATTTACCATTTTAACCTTAAAAATTTATCTAAATTTCACTTAAACCAAATCCATAAACATCCACTAACCCATGTCTTGGAATAATTTCCATTCAAGTCCCTTAGTTTAAGATTTCATGGCCATTTGATCCTTTTAACTAATAGAACTCAACTTTCGTCCTTTTTCGATTTAGTCTTTTTTTCTCAATTAACTACCTAAACATCAAATCCCAGTCATCCTCATCACCTCATCTGTTATGTCATTAATCGTTTCAACACAAAATTATATTTATTTAATTTTAATATGAATATAATTATTAAATTTAAATTTATTATTATATATTTAAAAATATTTATGTATTTTTATGTATGTATTTGAATTTTTTAGAATTAGGATCAAATTGAGATTATTTGTAAATTTTAAGGGTTACTTTTTTAAAAATTATGACTAAATTGACATAATAGGTAAAAGTTAAGGACTAAATTTATTATTATGTCGATTGTTTAACTGCCGCATTATCTTACCGTATGAAGTGACAAAAATGACCGAACTATGTAATATGAGTGCTTAAATTGCAAAGTTTTTATTTTAGGTGCTTAAAATGAAAATTTTTAATAGTTGGATGACTATTTGTGTAGTTTACCCATTTCTTTTTGATATTTTAATATATATCAAAAAGTAAATAACTATCAACAGTCATAGTATGTAACTCATCCTCTTCCCAAATTTTGTAAGGTGAAAGAAAGTTAATTATACTAAACGTAAAGTTTTAAATTAGTTTTTAAATTTTAAAATATTATAATTGAATCCTTAAATTATCAAAACCATATCAATTAAGAACTTTTCTTGCTAGCCTAGCCTTTAGTTTAGGTGTTAAATATTATGTTGAGCATATTTAAAACTCATATTGAAGTTTACAAATCAATTTAAAATTTAGGCCAAACTTTAGGGACTTATGGTGCAATTAACTCAAAAGAAAAGATAAAACAAGCTTATAGGCAGGTAAACTTATTTGTCATTTAGGTCCGAGTCCGACTCTATGGAAGCTTGTAAACATATCTGAGTACCATACACGTATAATGCAAATACATTCACCTTTTTTATATTAATTTGGGAGTATATAGTCTACGACGGGGAAATTTATTTATTCAATACAAGAAAAGTAGAAAGAGAAACATCTAACGAAATTATATGATATATATAACTCAAAATAAATTGCAGCATATTTCACTACCATGATTATAGCGAAGCACCATACCGCAAGTAAACTTCGATGATCCATTTACATCTATAATCCGCTGTTATGTGAGCTTGAATTCACAAGGGAAGGATCGAACCTTGGCCTTTAGTTCTTTTGGATAATAAGAATATTCCACCAGATGAGAAAGATCTTTTCATGGAAACAGGCCCCTTGGTTAAAGATCTCCCTATTGAAGAGCTTTTCATCAGCTTGCATATGCTTGAACCTCCTCTGCTTCGCTTCACAGCAATCTTTCCCGTTGAACACTTTAACTGTTGTAGTTCACTGTCTAAACTTCCACGATGTTTATGCTTCGCAGTTGCTTCACCAGCTATTTCCATGGCAGAAGATAAATCCAATGAAACTGACCTCCTCGTTGCTTGAATCTCTTCTTGAATCCCGTCTATATCGGTTAAGATATTTGAATCAGAATGACCCAAAATTTTCCTAGAATTTTCCCAATTGTCTTCATCTTCAATCCGACAGGTTCTCATTTCTTCTCTGGTTCCACCTTCACCGACATCGTTTTCTACCAGGGTTTCATTGCTCGAACCTGAATCAATGGAATTAGGCCCCGGTTCACTGGTTTGAGCAATCATGGTTTCGGAAACAACAGGGGCGCGACACAATGGGCAGTTTTGATGTGACCGTAACCAAGTGTCGATACAAGGAAGGTGAAAACCATGGCTGCACTTGGGCAAAAGCCTGAGGCTTTCATTTTCTTGGAACTCGTTCAAGCAAACAGAACACTCGGTCCCTTCAATCAACCCATCATGTTTTTTATACTTGAGAACTGTGATGGAATCAATGACCGACTGTTGGAGACCAACAGTATTGATGTACCATATGGGGTTATCTACTTGTGGTATTTGATCTTCATCAAGGAAAAAATCATCTTGAGTACCGAAAAAAACAACGGGCAAACTTCTTCTCCTTGAATGATTGGTCCTCTTGTTAAAATACAATCTAACAAGTGCAAAGAAAATACATAGAAGAAGAGCGGAACTTAGCATGCTTGCCACTACTGTGAAGCCAGTAACCAACAAGCTTTGCTCATCATGCTTCTGACTAGGATCTTGTACCGGAGTTCCTGGTGGTGGCGCTTGTGGCGTAGGCCTTGGCAGCGGCTTATGGTTGTTTCCACAAGGTTGATTACAGGGGCCGGATTTGTTTTCTCTTCCCTGACACTTACATGCTGATCCTGGTGGAGGTAGATCTAAATCAGGCATTGTGGAAAACATGGGAAAATCAAGCGAGGGACGAAAGATTGATGCCCATTTGAGATTATGAGATAAGCTTTAACACTTACTTTTTGTCGTCTATCTATCCTTCTCCACTTATGGTGTGAGTTTGAAGTTTGGCTTTGCGTTTTTTAAAATTCTTGTTATTTTTTCCACAAATTTCATGTGAAGTCGTGAGATTTGAGACATTTCGTTTTCCATGAAAGACTTCATTTTGCATTTGCATTTACTTGGTAGCTTCGTTTTTCTTCGGCCTTTTGTTTTGTTCAGAAGACTCTTTGGAGTCAACCACGCGTAAACGTTCATTAACGTAGTGTAGGGTTAATGGGAAATTATTTTGGCTTAAAATATGCTCCAAGTCCCTTTACTTTTTATACATTTGAAATTTAGTCTCTTTATTTTTATTTTTAGAAATTTAGTCTCTATACTATTCAATTTCCAAAATTTAGGTCCAATTATTAAATTTGTTAAAATTCTTCTATTAAACTTAATAGTGTGACATTTTAAAATAAAAAAAAAATTCACTTGATAGTCATGTAATAAAAAAAGTAGTGTCGCAATAAATCTAAATTTAAGAGAATAGTTTTAACAATGTAAACAACTGGATTTGTATTTTTAAATATAAACACTAATTATAGGAACAAAATTTCAAATGTACAACGAAAATAAGGACTGAAACATATTTTATCCCAATTTATATTACCAAATATGATATAGAAAATTACGAGTGATTACACTTTGTAAAACAAAACATATATAGGGAATTAAAATTTCTTCTAATTCTAAATGGATGTAATTCTACCTTAATAATTACACTTTCATCTAATTACTTTGTGATGTCTAAATACATCCCTAAATTAAAAATCTATCTTTAAAATTTTGACTATTATTTTTATTTAGATTCATATATTCAAGATGAAGTAAAGAATTTTATCTTAGAGGATAGATTTATTACTATAAAATTTTGGAAAGGTCAAAGTTAAAAAATTTTGTTAAAAATGGTTTAAATTAATTTGTTAATTCTTAAAAGAGAGGATAGATTAGAAGGTGGCTTGCTGACCAAATTGTATTTCAAAACCTGATGATTAGTACCTAATATGAAGACTTAACTTGCAAAATCATCCGATACATCTTTGGTGATCATCATTGTAACATTAAATCTCTTGACAAAATCTCTTAAGGATTCATCTTTTTTGTTGTTTAATCAAACATTAAATATGTTCAAGGCTATTGAAGGCTCTTATTGGCTCGAAACCTGTTATGAGCAAGCCTACCAACTGCTTAAAATTTAAGGAAGAGTGTTATGGGGGTGTCGAATACCAAACCTATGTTGAATTTTTAAGGGTCATAGAAAATGCTCTACACTTATTATCATTTAAAGTATCCAAAATGCTCATGTGATTTGTGTAATATGCTAGGTGATTCTACAGATCTCTACACTTGTCATACTGTTGGATTTGGTGCCCTAAGTGTAGTATATTCGTTTATACACTTGTAATTTTTCAAACAAATTGGTTAATAAAATTGCTCATGAATTACATTAATAACCTTTGTATATTATCCTCACATGGTTTTCACATGTAAAAAAAAATAGAAACAAATATTAGTTCACTGGTTGACTAATGTTTAACTAATACTAAGCGGTATTATATGGTTGAATCGTACTACAGAAAGACAACTTATATTAGTAGAAAAATCTAAACATGTCCTTAGTCTAATCAGAAATGAGAAAAAGTAATTGAAAGACTAATATGTCGTATATCAAGTTCAATTGAGGAGATGCTTTGTCTTGGGCATCAGAGCAAATGGCTCCTAGAAGATAGGGACATAAATGTGACTGACTTGGACTGGCAGTACATTGGACTAGACCTAAGAAGAATAGATCTTGAATCTGTTTATGAATTTATTCACTTGTGACGTTCACAGTGTGGCATACCTTAATCCTGAGTGGATGATGGACTATATATGCGTAACTCTTACACTTTGATATAAGTAAAAGCCTGAGTTCGAATAGATAAGGAACCGAAAGCTAATATGTTGGGTATATGACTTCTGTAGTATGTTGCATCATTCACAATAGTGAAATTCATAGCCCAAGGCATGGGTAAATGATATCCTCTCATTGACATTACATGATAGATGAAAACTAAACGTGGTCAAAGGTTGTTTGTCTTTGTGATGAATGGCTTAATTACTATATGATAGTAATTGATTACTCATAAAGGGAGATGTAGTTATTACTATGAGATAAAATAGGATTATATTGGGAGAACAAATTTATCCCAAAGAGATTAAAGATATCCTATGAGGGTAACACAAAGGTCATTGGACGAGCATTGATCGAGTAGCTTTCTTAATGGCATGCCGTTAGAGAGAGCTCAATCATGATACTATAGTGGAATGACTTTGGGACTAAATGAGTTTATAATTAATAGGCAAAAAGTTGGAACTTAATTATATTTGAGCTTTAATCATATATGTTCAATCGGTCCCTCTACTAACTCGATGAAACTAGAAATGAATTGCATGTTGAATCAAATGAACATATGTAACACCCCTAACCCGTCTTCGTAGCCAGAGTTAAGTTATGGGATATTACGACAGTTAACAAGTCCAAAATCATCTTATAACAGTTGACAAAATAATTTAATTATCAAAAATTCATAACAAACCATTTAATAGCATATCTAAGATAACGAGCCTTAAATCGTGCTTACAGAACCTTAAAATAATTAAAAAACATTCAGGGACTAATTTGAAAAAAAATAGAAAAACATAGGAAATTTTGAAAACATGGTTCACATGGTTGTGTGATAGAGCCCAGACCGTGTGGCCAAACCATGTACAGTTCAAAAATAGGGTCACACGGCCATGTCTCCAGGCCATGTGGAAAAAAAACCTCCACTTAAAATCAATAAGACACACGGCTGTATGACAGCCCGTATTCCAGGCCGTGTGCACCTAAAATGACTTCTAAAACAAGCAAAAACATTACCTATTTCTTAGGTGCCAAGCCAAACCAAAATCAATTATTCACATGCCTTCAAAACATATTCAAACAAGCTTAAAACATACCAAATCGTTCAACCTATGTTCCTAACCAATATGCCCTCATTGGCACCACAAGCTTATTCATATCATAGATCACAAGTCCTTACATTAAACACATACCAAACTTACCAGTCCATCCATACCATTAACATACAAATCTACCATAACCTATTCACTCTCAAGAAGCATAAACATAATAACCAAAACATATATATGGGCTTTTCCAAGCCAAAACAAAAGACATATATACAAGTAAGTTAAAACCAAGCTTAAACAACATCACACAAGTATATGATGTACCACTTGCAGAAAGTATTCAAAAACTTATACAAGACACACCTATTACATGCCACATATCCCAAAAGTAAATATATCAAGATGTACAGAAAGATAACTAGATAGAATGAGCTTCAAGTTGATCCGATCACCCGATTCCACAAAATGACGTCTACAAGAAAACGAATCGAGTAAGTTTTTACGAGCTTATTAAGTTTACAAGTTGAAACATTATAACTTACCGAATAATCAGATTTTAGTAATTAACAAAATCACTAGTTAATATTAACTTTAACCCTGTTAACCACAACAATTCAACCGGTGAGTTTCGTAAATATGAGTCATATTATTATCACATTTATACAATTTCAACCATTATCAAGTAATGATATATTATCGGAAACCATGAACACTAATACAATTCATCATCGAAGCATCATAACTAAAATTCAAATACATATCAATATCATGGCATTTAACCATAAAATTTTTAGCCTGATGAATGATATAAACATATATGGATACGCGGTTCACCATCCAAAACACGCCAGAATGCTCAAGTGAGCCATACCAACCGAGAACACACATGGGCACCAAGTGCCTAGCCCGTAGGCTAACATCCCTCCAGAAACACACCTAGGCACCAAGTGCCAAGCCTGTAGGCTAATATCTGCCCCTAGTAACACGCTAGAATTACTGTTAATATAACACGATAGTCCGCAACAAATGTTGGACACTGGTATATTCAGTGGAAAGTAATAAATCAAAAGTCATCATCTCATCGCAAGCCAACCCCTTACCACGCACAATATAACCTATTGACATGCCAGTTGTATCCTATCCTATGCTCATCCGGGCTCGATACAGGTAATCATATAACATGTTACAATTCAATTCATTTTCTCACCTTGTACCAATTTATAATAATTCAAATATATATATATATATATATATATATATATATATATATATAAACATACCACAACTCAGATATCAATATAATATTACAAATTATACCTAATTAAACATATGAACTTACCAGGGTTGTATTGCAAAGATGAAAATATCAAGGATTAATTAGTAATTTTCTCTTTTTCACTATTATCTACCGGTTCTTTATCTATACAATAATTTTTATTTCAATTATCAGTCCCAAATACATTATAAAATCCAATTTAATGCATCTGACTTTTTTATTGATATTTTTCACAATTGTCCTAAAATTTTACAACTGTTTAATTTAGTCCCTAAAATCGAAACAACCTTATTTTCACAATTAATCCCTATACCCATTGAACCAAATTCATTACATTCCAAAACAGCCCTCTAATTCCAAAATTTAACAAGAAAATCATTCCAAATTTAACAATTTAGTCCCTCAGCTCAAAACTAACCAAAATTACTTTACAATTTAGTTCAAATTCATCATCAAGCTTCAAAACCTTCCATTTAATATCAATAACATCAAAAAATCATTAATGGTAATTTTAATAAATTTTAACAGTTTTGAAAATGGAAATACGGATTAGATGAATTTAGTTGTAACAATCTCAAAAACATAAAAATTATGAGAAATAGGTGAAAAATGACTTACTATGCAAAATAAAAAAAAAAAAAGATGACTGAAGCTTTTTATTTTTCATCCATGGTGTTTCGGTTTCTAAAATTGAAGATGAAAGATGAAAACAATGTTTTGTTATCATTTTCTTTCTTCTTTTTTTTCTTTTTTTACTTTATATTATTGTAAATATTATTAACATGTAAAATTAATGAAAACCCATCACTAGCCATCCACTATATGCACATAATGGTATTATTTACTTATAAGTCCTTCCACTTACATTAATTAAGCCATTTAATCATTAAAATTCAATAGCAATTAAATTTTACGTTTTTTACGATTTATTCATTTTTTCTTAATTAATTATCTAAACGTTAAAATTTCGGAACCAAAATTTAATACACCTATGTAACAACCCCGTAACAGACTTGGCTTATAAAAATGAGGTCCCTATACCTTATTTTCTTAAACTACTTGATTTTAGGGACAACCCACTTGCATTAACTATTCGTTCAATTAACAAAAATTATCTGATCAAAATTCTATATAATACAATATTTGACTCGTAAATATTAAGTAATAATATTTAAGGACTCACTTGTAGGATTTTTGGTCCCGAAACCATTGTTTCCGATACTATTGGAAAACGAGCTATTACAACATAAATGGATAGAAATGATAAATTTAGAGAAATGGGTAACATTTATAATTGAATTTAGTTTTCTCACTAAGTAATAGAAATGACCGAGAATTAATTTATTATTTTTTGAATTATTAATTAATTAATTAATTGAATTTGAAAAATGGATTTAAATTAATGGATCATTTTGAATTTGTTGAATGTAGAAAAATTAAATATATTTTCTCATAACTTCTTTTAATGTAAAATTGTCATAATTTTAACAGAACTAGAGTTGGGTTGAGAAAATTATTTAATTGAAAATTTAATTTAGTAAATAATATTTATTTAAGGAAATAGAAAAAAACGTGTATTGGGTTGGATTAAATTATAAAGTGCCGAGTTAAAAGTCTAGGAGGGAGAGTCTAGGAGGGAGGATGTTCACACAAGTTGTGACGGTAAATGCTCACACGAGCTATAACTGCAAATGCTCACACGAGCTATAATTGCAAATGCTCACACGAGTTATGAAATGGGTCTGTTCAGACAAGTTGTGGGTCGGGATGCTAGGCTACATGATGCTACTCACACGAGCTATGAAGAATCCGCAACAAATGCAGGATCTTAGTCATCAGTAGGACATGCAAGATCAACACCCGAATCGGTAATAACCCTTATGACATGTCATTTGTATTCTGAGCATTCACAGGGTTCACACGGGCCGCATTTCATATCTATATCATTTAATCAAATATACATTATTTTATCACAAAAATTCGTCTATATAGTTTCCCATTTTCAAACATAACCTTTAGCTTAATTAACATTACAACTTAGTTCATTTCATCACTTACCATTTATCAAGCAAATCAACTCAATCACAATATATAGATAGGTATTAAGTCACAAAAAAAAAATCAATTAATTAGTTTAATCAACTCACGAACTTACCTAATCGAAAATGGCTACGAATATAACACTGATGTTTACTCCGCTAATTTTCCGTTTCTACGATTACTATCCGGTTGACTTGTTTCTTAATCTAAATAATATTTTTAATTAAATTAAATATTTAAAACAACTTAAACAATTAAACATATGCATATAAAACCTTTTATTATTATTTTACAAATTTACCCTAAAATTTTACCTTTTATGCAATTTAGTCCTTATGCAAAACTTGCAAATTTTTCACAATTAACCCAAAAACATTAGTGTCGAATAATTTATGGTCCATATACAGCCCTTAGACAATTGAATATTTGCAATTAAACCATGCAAATTTCAAAATTATATCAATTAAATACTTAAAACCACAACTAGTTAAAACTACTTTACAAAATGTTCTTATGTAGCCACCAAGCTCATAATTCTATCAACTAACTTCACAAACTCATAAAATTCATTCATGGTAAGTCCTTAAACATTTAACAGTTTCACAAATTAGTCTCTGGGCTAGATAGATTAAACTACAACGATCTAAAAAACATAAAATTACAAGAAACATGTAGAAAAATCACTTACATGCAATACTATTGTGATGGCCGAACCTTAAAGCTCTAAAAAATTGTGTTATTTTGTTTCTAAAATCAGTGGAAGAGAGTTAAGGAAGATGATGCCTAACTTATTTTTCTTTTGTTTATGATTTATTAATTTAATTACCATTTTACCATTAATTATAACATCACATTTAACAAATTGCTAACTCATAACAGTCCACACTAACATATTATGGTCTAATTACCATTTTAGCCCATCGAATCATATTCCTAATGTAACACCCCAAACCCGGCCCATTTGCTATGACCGAATTTGAAATGCCACTGCGGAAAAACGTTTGAAAAACTTTTGACTTAGAGTTCAAAACATAAAATTTTGTTTTTCTTTACTAAGACATTGTGTAATTAAAGTTCCAAATAAAATTGAGTTGTTTAAAATAAAACATTTTCAAATAATAATAATATAATCGACAATCCAACTTAAAACATAATAAAAATCCTTAAATACTTAAAGTGGCCCTTATTACAATAGATAACCTTTCATAAATAAAATGTGTGAAACAAATAAAATATCTTCTGCATGGGCCACCTCGTATCCACTCCAACCTGGTCCGAGCATCACCTGAAAGGTTTGAGAAAATTTGGGTGAGTCCCACAGACTCAGTGTGTAATTACTCCACTGAATTCCACCCACATGTTAACCACATATTAACCCATATAATAGATAACAAGATATCATATTCACTTAATAACACATTCTGGGCTTGGCCCATATTCATATCACTTATCAGGTAACAGGGTAATTAACCGCATAATTCCACATATCGGGCTTAACCCATTTCCACGCTGATCCACATTCATATACTGGGCTTAGCCCATTTCTTAACCCAATCCACATTCACATATTGGGCTTGGCCCATTTTCACATCAATTACTCATATCAAATAAAATTATGCAAAGTGCACCCAACCCCAACCTAGGGTCCATCCTCTACACACCCCCGTATCTAGCCTACCATACACCAGGGGATTAACAAATCACCCTCTCCTTTTCACTCCAAAGGCAATCAATACCGTCCACGTGCAATTAAGCACAATAATCCACAACGCGACCTCAGTCAACGCCAATCCACGATGTAGCCGTAGCTAACACCAAAATCACGATGGGACACATAGTCACTCATCAACCACGATATGGCACATAGCCCATATCAACCACGATGAGGCACACAGCCACTCATCAAGCCACGCGAACTAAATCGCAATTAATCCACAACGTGACCTTAGTCAACGTCAATCCACGATGTAGCTCAAGGCTAACATCAAACCACGTACTCGAAGTACACCCGTACCTTCTTTTATATCATATCCCAACCCATGCACATGTAACATAAATAATGATATAATATAATGATGCGTGAGCATGTTCATCAAGCATAGTCATAACACATATTCATATTAATAATCACATATCATCAGGTTTGGTACTTACCGGATTATCGACATACCCCTTTAAGGGTATTTATCTCATAACTTTTACTGCACTTGTTAGTACATAATCAACACATACAAATATAGCAAAAACCCGGAAAACGGTGGGTTAATCACACACCTGCCTATTAGTGAAATCCCGAACTACTCGAATCTAACACGATCTCGAAACGTGGTTCTTCCTTCTCCCTTAAAGCCGATTTGGTCTCCTACCAAATCCCGAATCACACTCTGAGTTCCCTTCCTTTAGCTACACACAAAAGAACACCTTTTTATGGCACTAAGAACAATCGGCCATGCCTAAAACCAAGACTTAATCCATGATTTGGCACACTTAAAAGAAAGAGAACCTACACCGATTGCTAGGATAGAAATTACTTACCACCTCGTTGCTTGAAGAGATCAAATAAGAGAAAAAGGTTTCGGCTAAACCTTCCCAATGGTAATGGGATATTCGGCTAACACAAAGATAGGTATAGAAACGAGGTTGAGATGGTGTTTCGGCACTTTACTGATGAAAAGGGATTACGCCAAAGTGGAGGGAGTAGAATGCTTAGAGGATTCGGCCAAGAATAAACTAGATCAAAGTTTCGGCTTTTGAATATGGTGAAAAGAATAGAGGAGAAAGATGAATAGTGTTTCGGCTTTAAAGTTTCAAGAAGAGAAAAGAGAACAAAAGAACTTACAAGATTCGGCTATGACTCATATTGAATAAGAAATAGGATATTCGGCCACAAGAGAATAGGTATGGATTTGGGGTTGAAAGAAAGAAATGATGAATAGGAGAAGGTTAGAAAAAATATTGACAACACACCTTAATGCACCAAATACCCAAATGACTTGCCTATAACCCTCTTGACCGAAACTTGGAGAAAAAGAGAAAAACCAAAATTATTAACTATGAATTTTGACACACCTATCTTACTATTACCAAACCGAAAATGCCATCCTACCAAGTCTCAAATTCGGCCAACACCAATTCTTTCACCCAAATCCCATACTTCCTCTTTAATTCCTCTTAAATCCTTCCAAAAAATTCGGCCAACCCCCATAGCCATCTATGCGTCCACATTCATGGTCAAAATGACCATAAAAATATTTCCAAAACAACTCTCCATCATTCAAGCCCCTTATCCCTCCATCCTTCCATAAATCTTAAGATTCTTATCCCAAAATACTAGCTTTCCTAAACTAATATTCAACTTACCATAAAATCTAAAGTCTAACTTACCATAATTAGAGCTTGACCATCCATTAATGCTAGGATACATAAATATAAAGTCTTCAAAATGCTAATCATGCTACTCGAACCACTTCCCTCAAGCAACTCTTCATGCATCTTAACCACCTTGCCACTAACTCCACATGTGCTTAATTTAACACTTAAATTAACTTAAGTGTCAAGTTCACCTAATCCACTTCACTAAATATTCAATACTAAGAATTATTCTAGCCTCATTAATAAAATCAATCCTTCACAAGACTATGCTAAACACACATAATTCATACCCGAGCTAACACAAATAATAAAATAATACTCAAAATTTTCCTAAAGCCCAAGGCCCAATCGGCCCAATCCTACTAGGCCCAATTTCGGGATATTACACCTAAAGCCATTCAACACCTTTAAATAATAACAATAAACTTTTTCAACTCTTACAATTTAATCCTTTTTAGCTAATTAACCAACCAAACATCAAAATTTCTAAACTAAAATCTTAATACAACTCTACAATAGACTTATAAATATTAAATCAATAATACTGACTTGATCGTTAGTCGAAATTTGGGGTCTCGAAACTACTATTTCCAACACCACTGAAAAATGGATTGTTATAAAAATACTAAACTTCGGGCACTAGATCCAACATTGTAAACTTTACAATTTGGTCTTAGTTCAACCTCGGGTTAGCAAAAGAGCTTTTGTAAGCTCATATAAGACCCAAAAATGAGGGAAAATCATATTGAGATTGAATAATATTGTTAATAACATATGGAAAAGGGTAAATTGAATCATAGTTGCTTTGACAATGAATGTGGCATCTCGTAACTCGGACCCAAAGATCGGGTCAGGTATGGGGTGTTACATAGTTGTTTCATCTTCTTATTCTTAGGGAGCCTGCCTTTAGGCTTCTTAGGCTGCTCTGAACTCTGTAATGATATTTTCAATTATTTCATTCCTCAGATCCATTTGCCTTTGTCTCTCTAACTACTCTTGAATGAATCTCTATTTCTCTTCATACCTCATTTATTGGTAATATAGTTGCTCCTTAGGTGCCTTCATTAACTTCTATAAATTTTTGACACCTCAACTAGGGAATTTTAGACCTCTGATTAGGTGGGGTTTTAGTATGCCTTCGGGAATAATAATTATAATACCATGTTGGGGGTATTGATAACATTGTTGATAGGTATTGTACTATGCATGTTGCCGCTCCTAGGTGGCTTGTGTAGTGCTCGTTTGGCCATGGCTTGTGGTTTCTCCCTAGAGTGTCTGATGATAATCATGGGGTTTGTGCTCATTAGTTGGAAGAGCAATGGAATTTAGATTCGTCATTCAATCCAAGTTTACTATACCAAATTTTTTGTGTGGAATATTCAAGGAGGAGTAGACGGTTGTGATGACATCGGTTCACCCTAGTGCGGCGGAGAGTCATTGTGTTCAATGATGGAAGAGCGAGAGAGAGAGAGAGAGAGAGAGAGAGAGAGAGAGAGAGAGAGAGCTCATAGTGTTTGGTTATATGTTTAATGATCTCCTTAGGGTAGTGAGTGAATTTATATCTAGGAGACAAGGGGTGCCACGTATCTGGATCTCATTAACGACAAAGTCACATATTGTCTTCTTATAGGGGTGACAATATGACCTTCTAGGTTGATGGTGTGACATTTTAGGATGGCTAAGCAATCAAAGAGTATCAGATCTCACATGTTCCTAATAAAGGTAATTTTGTGCAAAGGTCATTTGGGTTCGCTGTGGAGTTGTCTGATATTGTAGGTCCGTCCAATGTGAGGTTCGCCTAGTAGCTACACGGGTAAGGCCAGCAAAGGTGGTATAACAAACCTTGCGTCCTTATCTGTGAAATGTTATATTTTTTTTAGTGTAAAGTATTTAAATTAGTGAATTCGAGACTTATCAACTCCAAATATAACAAGATACTAAACATTTTAATTGTGTTCTAAAGTAAAACAGTTGCTTGTCCATGAAAGCCAGCTCAAGAACCAAACCCTATAGACTTCTCTCAATTGATATTTCTCTGCTTTATTTCGTAAAACATCTAATTTAGGAGACAAAAGTAAAAGAAAAGAAAAGAAAAGAAAAAGTGCACCTTTTAAGGAGGGGAACAATGACTTTAACAAAGATTCTGCTTTCCCATACTTTTTCAACTTAGACTTTGGACAGCACCCACAAAGTAGAAAATAAAGTGAAAATCCGAAAGCTGCCTACCAATAAGGAGTCCTTTCTCTAAAAAGCCTACACAATTACGCGAACAATAATATAAAAACAAATTATTAGTATATTAAAATTTATATAACATTAAATATTTTAAATACAGTTTTAATACGATAAAAATAAACCAATATAATATTTCTACACCCACTTAGTGAACTATTTTTTCAGGTTTAGCCCCCTTTATTTTGTTTTGTTTCCATGTTAGATTTTTAAGTACACTTGTTCATAGCCCTTAAAAGCTACCCAATGACAAAAAGGCCTCTCTCTTTCCTTCTCAAACACTTTTTAATTCCCTCTTACTTTTCCAACGTCATACGAGTTCTTTTACAAATTTGATTATTTTATTTGTTAAATTATGATCGTAATAACAAAAGTTGAAACTTTTTTATTTCTTTACCTGTGAGTGCTTAGATTAATGGATGGAGGGAAGAATGATAGAATTATAATTTTTTCCTATTGCTAATCGGATGAGATGTTATAATAATGATTCCAAAGTTAAATGGTTAGAAAACGTAATCACGAACTTGAAAAAAATTAATTTATAAATTATAAAATGTACATAAAAAAAATATCTATGTCACTTTTAGAGTTTAGTAATTCCAATATATTTTTTTCCATTGGTTCTATAGGTTTAAGATTAGCTTTAACCTTGATGGTAGATATCTATAAGATTTCATGTTTCAACAGAAGTTTAACAAAATCACTTAGGCTAGCTTAAGCAAAAACCTTGATCCAAAAGATATTTTTCTAATTGTTATAGCAGTTGAGAATTAGGGTTTCATGCCTATATAATAATATCTGTTAGCAAATTTGGTGGCACTAGGCCATACTTCAGCTGGGTGAAGTAGGAGAAAAGGCTAAATCATGGTATCTGTTAGCACGGATCTCCAGTAACCTGTTTCCTAACAAACAAGAACCTTCTTTCAGATCTCAAGATTGATTAACACTGATCCAAAAACAAAGTATTTCGTACATTAATAAAGGCTGCTTTTCATTCATTCTTCAAGTAGATATGTTTTGCAGTTTATACGATACTCTAGTGCATGCACTAGAGTTAATAAGGTTAACCATCCTAAATCATGAATCAGATTGAACTTGCAAAAAGCAATTGGATTTATAAAATCAAGCGATTTGTTTGGAATTTCAATTGATTTAATCGAATCTAGCTGGGTTTGATTCTAAACACAGAACTTGCTAAAGGGCGGTAACCATTCAATCCAGTGGTCCATTGTTCCTGTTTTCGATATGTTTTGATGAGTCACTGACTCATGACTAGACTGCAAGTTATGGTCACCATATTCCCCGAGAAAAAAAAAATGTAATTATTATCTTCAACCATTTTCCCTTTTTATTACATTCTTCTAACGAGTGATCATTGTCCAAATCAAGAAGCTAGGGTGGTTTTGAACCTGTGCTACCTTTTTCTCATAATGTCTATACATCAATGATGAGTCGATGAAAACCCAACAATCTTGTGTAGGGATTTCTTCCACAAGTCAGCGACACCAATCAATGTGCCTCCATACTTATTCCTGCTGGCTTAAATTTTCACCCATAAATGCTTTTTTTTTTTTCCTTTGGTTCCATACAACTTGATAAACGCGTTGTTCTAAATTATCCCGACTCTTCATATTTTAAGATATGAATATATGACATAACTCTTCAAGTAACCTCTAAGTACATAAAAGAAAAAACTTTGAAGCTTGAACAAAGTCGTAACAAATTGGAGGCTGGCATCTGAGTTAAACGACATAACCCTGAACCATTCCGAGAAGAAAATTTAAACTTTAATTTGAGAACTTGGGCATACATTCATTAGATATTTGTATATGTATCTAGGGTTCGATAGATCATCGTGGGACCATCTTGGCATCATATCCAACAGCTTTTCTCTGATATTCCCTTTTTTCCCCTCTGGATACAGTGCAATTTTTTCAAAAGTGAAACTTTTAACTTTTAATTTGAGAACTGCCATGTTCACAACTCATCATTAACTATTTTCTTCGGGGTTGTTTTGAAACTTTGAGAACCCCATAAACCCAACTCACACATGTTGTCTGTCATCAAACAAATAATTAGTGTCCCAATTTTTTCCTTTTCTATTTTTCTTCATGGCGGTGGGCTCCCCCCCCCCCCCCCACAAATTCTTTGATGACAATACTACAGCTAAAATTCCCACTTGTGCTTGGCTTATTACACAGCTTTTACCCCGGGGGAAAATTGCTTATTTTCCTTTCACTATTGCTTGGAAATGTTAAAGAAAACAAAGAAAGTAGCCTAAAAGGAGTTTGCATCAGCTCATCAATTCTTACTTCACCCGAAGAAGTCAGCTAATGGAACAGCTTTATCTAATGTTTTTTTTTTTTAAAAAAAGAAGGGTACAATTATAATAATATTGATCGAGAATTATAAAGATAATATATCCGAATTTCTTCAATAAAAATTAATTATTTTAAAGTATAAATCAACATAAAATAAATTAGAATAACTCTCAAAATGTTTTACGCAAAATAAATTTAAATAAAACTTGTTACATAATTTGCACAAAATAGGATAAAAAAAAAATACTGTAACAAACATGATCAAGACTAACGTTATTTAAAACGATGGGTCTGGTACGAGGAATAAACTTGAGACTGCAAATCACTATATGTATGAAACACAATTGGCTAGGAATAGTCTATATTTTTTTGTTAATTTAGTAGGAATGAATTACAATTTTTCAATTCGTTTAATAGAAACGCAATACAATTTATTAAGGCTCTGTTTGATTGCTGGAAAATGTTTTCCGGAAAACATTTTCCAAATTTTCCGGCGTTTGGTTGACGGAAAATATTTTCCTCAAGGAAAACATTTTACAAACACGGGTAAAATGGCTTCATTATTCCTGTAAAACGTCTTACCGATTTTTTTTCGGTAAGACATTTTCCAAAGCTTTCCCCTTCATCATCCAGGTACGTTCTCCTTCTTCCCTTCTTCATTCCTTCTTCTTTCTTCTTTCTTTCTCAGCCAACAAATTTCTTAAATTCAGGTAAGTTTTACTCCCTTTTTCGCAGTTTAGAGTTTTGTGGGAGTTGTTAAAAAGTTGCGACTTTTTCGCAGTTTAGTAGAAAAGGATTCAAAGCAGAAGAGCTTTAAATGTGTCCAGATTTTGGTCTATTGTTGGTTTCATAGGTGTTTCGAGACATTAAAAAAGGTTGTTCCTTTTTGGTGTTTACCTTAAAATTTTCAATATTTTTTTGGGGTTTCTTCTAAAAAAAACAATGGAGTGGCATGCTTGTCTTGATGAATATCAAAAGCTTGTTATTCGGATGAGTACTCCCAGGTTTGTAACAAAAAATCATCAAAGAAACAAAAACCCATTTTGTTTTTGTGGATTTTGCTGCTGATTTTGCTTTATTGATTCTTACAGGGTGGTAATCGACAATACCGTTTGTCGCACAGCGACAGTTGTTAAGGTTAGCTTCCGTTGAACCTGTCCGGTCTGAAATTTGATGGCACCCCCACTTTGATTTTTTTTCAAAGCTTTTTGGCTCATTCAAGTTCTTGTTTACTTTGATTTTTCTTCAGGTTGATAGTGCTAGACGACATGGAACCTTGTTAGATGCTGTTCAGATTTTAACAGACCTTAATCTTTCAATTAAAAAGGCTTACATTTCATCAGATGGCCAGTGGTTCATGGATGGTAAGAAAAATATTTTTTAAAGCATGAATTCTGAAATGAAGTCTGTTGGTAAAATTACCTTGGAGGCTCTCCTAGCAGGATTTATTTTACCCCTTCTACTCACGAAATAAGCAAATTAGTTCATGTATGGTAGATCAAAAAATAAACTGGTTTTTTTGGTTAAAAATTCAATTCATTTCTACTGTTAACATGAAATTTTTAACAGAAAATATTAGTTTGCTCTTTGATCTAACGTAGAGGGGTTAATTTACTCACTTTTTAAAATAAAGGGGGCAAAGTGCAATCTAATTTCTAGTCCAAGGGTACTTTTACCAAAGTTTGTTCTGTTTCCGTGTTATAAATTTTGGGCTTTGCTCAAAATTGCTGTTACTGACTCTTTTTTTATGGATTTGCAGTTTTTCATGTGACTGATCTAAACGGAAACAAATTAACTGATGAGAGTGTTATTAGTTACATTGAACAGGTAGTTATTAGAACACTTAGATTTTATTTAGTGTTAATGTTATGTTCTGTTTGTTGTCGGGTTCTACAGTCACTTGAGACCACTTATCCTGATAAAAAGCCTTGGATTTAATGGCTTAACAGTGCTGGAATTGATTGGAATAGATAGAGTTGGTCTTTTATCTGAAGTATTTGCTGTTTTAGCTGAGTTACAATGCAATGTGGTGGATGCTAAAGTATGGACTCACAACGGTCGGATTGCGTCTTTAATCTATGTAAAAGATTGTAATTCGGGGTCCCCGATCGAGGACTCACGACGAATTGACAGGATTGAAGCATGTTTAAGGAATGTTTTGAGAGGGGGCAATGATATTCGTAGTGCGAGAACTTCAGTTTCTATGGCTGTAACACACACTGAGAGAAGGTTACATCAAATGATGTCTGTAGACCGTGACTACGAACAGAAGTCTGATTTGCAATGTTGGACAGATTCGCCGGTTGTCAATGTACAAAATTGGACAGAAAGGGGTTATTCAATCGTGAATCTTCAATGTGAGGATCGGCCTAAGCTTCTGTTCGATGTTGTTTGCACATTGACAGACATGGAATATGTTGTGTTCCATGCCTCTATTAACACAACTGGGGATAAAGCATATCTGGTACTATGTTGTTTCATGTTTTGGTTACAAACATTGGCTCCTAGATTTTTCGGACCTAAAATTTGTTGATTCTTGTAACAGGAATTTTATATCAGACACACGGATGGAACCCCGATTAGTTCGGAACCAGAAAGGCATCGACTTATCCAATGCTTACAAGCTGCAATCGAAAGGAGAGCATCTGAGGTATATTCCAATTCAGATCCTTCTCGATTTTCAATGTTCATCCAATATTCCAAACACTTACGCATACTAGTTCATATGTGATTTCAGGGCATCAGGCTTGAGTTATGCACATCAGATAGGCAAGGTTTATTAACCGATGTGACCCGAACGTTCAGAAAAAATAGACTGAACGTGACAGGGGCTGAAATATCAACCGTGATGGGCGTGGCAATGAATGTTTTTCATGTAACCGATGCGACCAGGAACCTAGCAGATCCCAAAAGTATTGAATCTGTAAGACAAAAGATCGGCTTAGGTAACTTGAAGGTGAAGGAACTACCATTTAGGCATCATCAAATGGCTGAAAGGCAGGATGAACATGAAATCGGGATTGGCGGGGCGGTTTTGTTATCGCTTTGGAGCTTAGTGAGAAAGAACCTATACAATTTGGGGTTGATTAAATCCTATTCTTGAAGGTGACAACTCCATGGTAGGGGCAATTTGGTTGAAAAAAATAGGCATATTCTTTTGCTCCAGTTTTGGGGTTGATAATAACAATATCATAGAGGCCCTCATATATATACGAGTCAGTTTGCATTTTAACTTCTTTATTTAAAAAATTGGACAAATTAGTCTTTTTTGTTAAAAAATTCTTCTATTTGTACTGTTATTTGAGTTTGTCTGCTAGTTTTACCAATGCAGTTTCGAGTTTGCTTATTATTATTATTATTATTATTATTATTTATGAACTTGCTTGGAATCAACTGGCTAACACAGGTAAATCTTTGTGCAGTCCAGTTGACATGACTGATGAAATTTCATCTCAGGGTCTAACACAGGTAAATATTTGTATACAGTCTTGATTATGTGATGCTATTGGTATTTGCAGTGGTTTCATTTGGTGCTGGTTATGTGTTGGGATCAATTCAGATGCTGATGCTCGTATATGCCGGTGGCGTGACCCTCACCGCATTGATTACTATTCCAAATTGGCCTTTCTTCAACCGCCACCCACTCAAGTGGTTGGATCCAAGTGAGGCCGAGAAGCATCCCAAGCCATAAGTAGCTGTGAGTTCAAAGAAGAAATCCACCAAGAAGTAGGGTCATTTGATTTCATCTTAGCATCATTAGAAAGTTGCTAGGGGTATGAATTGATGTTTTCTGCTTTCTTTCCATCTAGTCGGCTAGGTTTCTCAAAGTTTTTGAACTATTATAAACAATTAGTTGAAGAGAACCCCTTTATGCAGCTCTTTATCTTCCTTCTTTGCCTTGATCAATCAGTTGAAGAGAATCTTCATTTGCATCTATTCTCCTCCTCTTTATTCTTGATGCTTCTGAGACATATTACATCATTGATTTGCTATCCAACGCTGGAAAGCCTCCGTTTAGCTGGCTGCAGAAGAGTGTATACCGAACAAAACTTGACAAATCCCATAGTGTCAAAGACTTGAGAGGCTAGTAGCAAGTGGGCAGATCAAGTTCACATTCTCTTCCATGGAAAAAAAAGTTAGGAACCTTATCATTTACACCACAAAGTAAGAAGGCAATGAATTTTCTATTGGTTTCCATTGTTTGTTGCTCGTACAACTGGGTTAATAATGTAGATTCATAATTGAGTATTATTATATATTTAATTTAATTAATTAATTTATAAATAAATCATTGCAATATATGTAAAAATAATTTAAAATATAAAAATTTATTAATATGTATATAAAATTTATTAATATATGTCAAAACAGCTTTTCCGGAAAATATTTTCAGGAAACCTGCCAAACAACAGAAAATATTTTACACAGATTCATCCAAACACCAGAAAATATTTTCTGTAAATCATTTTCCAGAAAAGTAAGTCATTTTCCAGAAATCATTTTCCAGAAAACATTTTACTGCCAAACAAACGGAGCCTAAAACACAATGCTTTTTTTTTATGTGTATATGCATTTTAATTTAATTAAAATAATATTTAAAATATTTTTAAAATAAAAATAATTAATTTTCATAAATTTAATGATAAAAAGTTATTAAAAGTATTTATATTTTATTCCAAATATGACTTCTATTATAAAGGATTATTTTATAGTTTAATATTTGAAAAAATCTACCTTCAAAATATAATATTTGACAGTATCTATCGAGTCAGTTGGTAAGTTTTGGGAAAAAAATATTGCATGCTTAATGGCACAACCAAATTATTTATCAACAACATTTTAGAGGAAAAAAAGTAAAAAAAAAAAAGAAAAAAAGAAAAAAAAAAGAAAGGAAGAAAAGTCATCCAAGCTCCGACAGTTTATTAAAAAAAAATAAAAGAAAAAGATGGTTTGATAAATAAAAAAATTAAATGTTAAAAGAATAGCTTAACAAAAAAAATTCTGCAAATTTAAGTTAAAGATTTTTACTACACAATTTTATAAGTTTTGAATTTACATTATAAATTCGTTTGTTATGTTAATAAAAATTAAATATCTAATATAATTGTGTTATTTGATACTAATAAATTTTAATTTTTGAAAATTAATTATTTCATATTTTTTATAATAATTTATTCCATTATTGTAATATTTTAAATTGTTTTAGATAGTTTAGGATATAGTTTTTTAAAAAATAAAATGAACTTAATCTTTCCACAATTAAGTGATAAATAGCTATTTACCTACCCATTTTATTCAACATTTTTTGGTAGAAAATTTTGAATTAAGTAAAAAGTATTATGGTTATTAAACCCATATAGAAAATTAAATGTTAAAAATATTTTATTATGAAATTAAAATTTTAAAAGATTTATCAAACAATTCATTTATTATTCGGAGATTTGTTTCATTGAAATTCTCACCTCACATTTCTACTAAAACATTTTCATAATCTCATTTTTCAAATACTTCTCTTACCACTTACAATCTCACTTCTTAGCCTCGACCAATTGTTGGTTTTTGGTTCACCACATACGGTGGGAAAAAAACAGATTACAGGACACAAAAAGACTTGTACGAAGAACATCTTCTTTGCCCTTACCCAAAACGCTCAACCCATGGGATTGGATCAGAACGATCCACGATTAGGATTTAACGATCCAATTCGAAAAACAAGGCACAGAAAATGATCATGAAAACACTTTCTTCTTTTAAATAATTTGAAACATAATCAACCTCAAACATTGAAGGGAAATGGGATTCTATATGTCGTCCCAGGTGAATGATTGTTAAATGAAGAAACTGTTGAGTTTGGAGCTTAAACCCATTGGCTTCATATGTAAAGATATTTCTGAGTTTCAAGCTTTGTTTCTTTGGAATTGATGATTTATCATTATAAAATTGTTTGTTCCAATTGTTATCAGACCCTGTGGACCATATTTACCCATGACCTTAACACCTTGGCTTCATCATTTTGATTCTTTTTGGTGGCCCAATGGCGTATCTAGGCAAGGCAAGGAAATCAAAGTCTTTCCCATGAATGTAAGTATGTTATGATCTCAGGTGAAAACTGAAAAGAAAGCTATAGATTGTGCAATTATTGTCATCCTCTCAACCATCCTTACTCCATTCCCCCCCCCAGCTACCAAGAGTTAAAACAATCGATCTACCAAAGTGGGGTTTTTTTTTTTCAATATTCATAGTGGTAATTGACTAATTGGATAAATATTTTTTTTGAAAGATTAGTTGGTCTGACTGTTTTTTCAAAAGAAAAATAAATTAAAAAGTTTGTCACTCAATTTTTATAAATTTTCATTTTGGACATCGAAAATTAATTTGTTATTTAGACACTGTCGTTACATACTTTTACCATTTTAGTCACTACTAGTACATACTTTTATCATTTTAATTACTCACCATTAATTTTTAATTAAATACACTTATTTTAACCACCCAACTTAATTTAATGAATGCATATACCACAACTATCAACTAAACATATACTATACATTTCACCCAATATTTACCATTTCCCAACCATTTCATGATCCAAAAACAAGCATACCATCACCACACATACTATCATAATTTATCCTATATACATACCATAGAAATCACTAAATTCGACCTTATGCATGACAACCATTATAACAAATTACAACTTCAACTTATAACTTTAAATCATCAACCCAAAACATAGTAATTCATCTTTATACCAAATAGATATTGAATGTCAATTAAATATCAATCACTACTTTATTCCATAATACTAATTCTAAATCACATTCATCAATTTATCATGTTTTCATATTGGCCCTCTAGGCTTGTATAACTGATTCTCAATATGTATGTATATATATATATATATATATATATATATATATCTTCCGATCATCATATAATCTCATTTCACAAATAGACATTTCATTCCACATTTTTCTTCCTTTTCTTATCCATTTACCATTGTCGTAACCATTTTTTTGATAAAACAGTAAACGACGCGGTCGACTCGATTTTTCAAAAACGAAAAGGAAGGGAGTCGCCACCGATCTTTATTTGGGTGTGATCGGATCACCTTTGTTTTAATAAAACGTCTCATTTTAGTAAAACGATGCTTTTGGTCTACGAAAATCTGAGAAAAATGGGTTCGGAAGTCAATTACGTGCGAGGAAGGATTAGCACCCTCGACACGCCCGAAATTGGTACCAAATTGATTGATCGATGTCCTAATGTTGAAAAACTTTGAAATGATTTGGAAATAGATACTTTTTATTTCTAAAACTTGAAGGAATTGGAAGAGACGTTAAGGCTCTCTGGTTTTCGAAGAGATAAAGCATCATGTCCAGTAAGTTAGGGCATAATACTTTAGACTCCCGAAACTAAGCTCGCCTTTTAAAACTTAGTTTTACATTTGAAGAGGATCTTCCGTCATTTGTCAAACGAGAAATCAGAACCCAGTAAGTTAGGGCTTGTTTTCTCGAAAGTCCAAATTAGGAATATTGCCCCTATTTTAATAGAAAAAGAAACTTATCCGAAGTATCTAGATGTCGAGTCCAGTAAGTTAGGGCGTGACATTTCGAATATCCGAGATTAAGTGTTTTGTTTTAAAATTTAAATTGCGATTTCAAAAGGGATATCCCGTTGTTTAGCTTTAAACGAGAAGAAACCGGAATCCAGTAAGTTAGGGCTCGATTCACTCGAATTGCTAGTACGGAATGTCGATTGAAAACTTGAATTTGCGATTTTTGAAAAGAATCTTCCGGCGTTTAGCTTAAACGAGAAAAATCAGAACCCAGTATGTTAGGGCTAGATTCACTCGAATTGTAATACGGAATATCGATTATCATGAAAATTGAGATGCCGGAAAAATCAAGGAGACGAACGATGAGAATATACGTAGTGGTAGAAGGAAAATATTGTGATAATAATATATATGTATTGACGATGGTAGAAGATAATGATAATAATAATGGTGGTAATGTATGTTAAATAGGTAAAATATGCATGTCGAGAAATAACGATGGTAGTATATTAACAGTAATAGGAGATATAATAATAATAATAGTAATAATAGTAATAAAGTAGAAAATAATACTATATTAATAAGAAAATAATAATCTAATAATAATGATAGAAAATGTAATACATGATAGAAACGGAATAAAACATAAAAAATATAATGATAATAGTAATAGAATAACAATAATAAAATAAAGAGTGATGGCAATGATATATTTATAATAATGATAGTAGTGAAAGAAATAATAATAATAATAAGAAAAAATGATAATAAGATTAATCATGGTAATAATTAGGAGGTAAATAAAATATATATACAAAGGAATAAACAAAATATATATGTGTAAAAATTCTAATACAATAACAGTAATAATAAATATATTAGCTAATAATAATAGGATGATAATAATAATAATAAAGTAAAAATATAGTATGTAATAATAAAAGAACAAAAACACAAATTAACTAAAAAGAGATTGAATTGGAATTAAAACGAGATTCTGGGGGTTAAATTATAAATAAAACAAGGTTCGAGGGTCAAATTGAAAATAAAACGAAATTTCAAGGTCAATCTGAAACAAAAATAAAAGAAAAGGACTGATTTGCACACGCGAGGGAACGGAGGGACCACGCGCGCAATAATTCCTTTCGGCCAAAACGCATCAGAGCAAGGGGGACTAAATTGAAAGCCAAACGAAACGTTCGGGCCATATTTTGAAATAATAAAAATTTAATTAAAAGTAATAAAAATGCGGAAGGGCTAAAACTGCAATTAGCCCTTCACTTCGAAAACGTGCGGATCCCCTGGAGCGGGTCGGGTCGCGCGTGGGTCATGACCAAAACGACGTCGTTTTGGGGCTTATGGGCGCCGACCAAAACGGCGTCATTTTGATTTGGCTATATAAGCCACTTTTTTGCAAAAAAAAATTCATTTTCTCATCTCTTTAAAAAAAAGCTGATTCTGTTTCTTTTTTTTCTCTGCAAGTGGGGTGAACTTGGGCCGAAATCTGGTCGTCGGACGTCGCCGGCGCCGTCGCTCCGGCCACCGTACACGGTGGCCGGAAAAGGTAAATTTTATTTTATTTTATATTTTTAGAGAAAATAATATATGTATATATTAGTCTAAAAAAATAAACGATAAAAAATATATATGCCGAAAATAAGAAAAAAGAAAAAAGAAAAGAATAAAAAGAACTTCGAAAATGAAATCACCTCTGTCCTCTGTTTTTTATTCTAGTTTTTTGTTTAATCTCTGTTCTTGTGTTTGTATTGATTTTTGCTTGCTATTTTTGTTGCTTTTGAATGTTTGAATCTGTCTATTCCTCTCTTATTAATCGAAAAAAGAAAAAAAGGGGGCCTTACAAAAGGAAAATCAATCGGCTTTTATAGCCGGTAATTTGTTATACATTTGCTTTCTGTCTTTTCGTTTTTACTCCTTGCAGGTGCTTTGGGAGGTGCTGGTGGCGTCGGCGGCCTGGGGCTTTGGCAGAGGCGGTGGATGGGACAGGGGGCAGAGGCAAGTGGCCGTCAGAGGGCCTTAGGTGCGGCGCACCTAGGGTTTGGGGTTTTTTTGTTTTTCTGTTTTAATGACTTGGGTTAGGGTTAGTGGGTTGAGTTGGGCTTAAGGGTTTGGGTCTTGGTTTGTATTGGGTTAGTGCATTTGGGCCAGGGTGTTTTGGGTTTTTGACGGGCAAAATTAGGCTACAACAGCTGCCCCTCTTTGCTCGTTTTCGTGTAACAGGAATAGAGCAAAGACCTTCAAGAAAAACCAATTTTGCCCGGTAACGCTAAGTCTTGACTTCTTTGGTGCTTTTCCACAGGTAGCTTCATTCCTGTCCATCGCGTCTTGTCGCTTTGATCCCCTCCACCGCTACTTCAGAGAGCTAGAACTTGTAGCTCCAATTTATTCTGTTGTGCCTTTAGGGGGATAAGACTTGTATCTTCGATCTGCTCCTGCAACATCAGGATTGCTAGATTTGCTATCTTCGATCTGCTCCACTGCAAACTCAGGGAGATAAGATCTGTTCTTCAATCTGCTCCTGCAACATCAGGATTGCCAGATTTGCTACCTTCGATCTGCTCCACTGCAAACTCAGGGAGATAAGATCTGTTCTTCAATCTGCTCCTGCAACATTAGGATTGCCAGATTTGCTACCTTTGATCTGCTCCACTGCAAACTCAGGGAGATAAGATCTGTTCTTCAATCTGCTCCTGCAACATCAAGATTGCCAGATTTGCTATCTTCGATCTACTCCTGCAACATCAGGATTGCCAGATTTGCTATCTGATATACTTCCTGCAACTTCAGGAATGTCAAATCTGCTATATTCAATCTGATCCCTGCAAACTCAGGGATCACCAGACTGGTATCTTCGATCGTGTCCTTTTGAGGACATAACCTGTAGAATGAGTACATGCTTATGCCTAATGATTGGGATGCCATGAGTATGATGAGTCAGAATGTTATGAGTATGATTCCTATTCAAGGAGTTTATCACTCATTTATCCGTCAAGGTTTCGTCTCCACTTCTCTTGCAATAACATTTCTTGCTCAAATAGTTTGCCCCTGTGGAGATTTTAGGGCTTATTCCTTTTAGGCCTCGGGACACGGGAAATCATTGACTTTCAACCACCCCCCTAAGAATCACAACTTCCACAGCAATTTTCGAATCTCGCTGTCAAAATTTACCTGTCGTGCCATTTTCTGGACAACTAAGTGATATTGTGTATCTCCGTCATAATTACTTAATTGGACAAGGAATTTGAAGAAATAGTCTCCATTAAGACTCTTCTTTCTCAAATGTCTTTAATCTGTGTACGTGGAATTTCTCAACAATTGTCCTGTTTCGGTTTCTTGTTTTATCTAGAGATTCCCAATGTAATATGTAGAACTTTCTTTTGTGAAATTATTAGTTCATCAATTATTGTTTTAATGCAACATGTTTATGAATGATGGGTAACAGTAAGTCGATTTCAAAGAGAGTTAAAATGAAACGAAGAAAATGGTTGGGAACATATCCTTCCTTGTGAAAAAGAATTCAACAATAGTACAATGGGCAGGACATCCATCGGATACTCTAGACATTGCCGATTAGACTTCCATACAGGTTTCATGAAGACTGCTTAGAGCTTTAGCACGTGTTTAGAAGACTCAAAGTACTTTGTTGATGCCCCAATATGCAACGTGCTTCCTCTTCCGCTGATTCTAGCGCTGCAAGATCGTCACGTGTCCATTCAAAAATCGAGCTGCCCTTTTCGGGTTTTCAACTCAAGAGTCCTTTGGTCTCAAGGCGCCCTCTGCGGGTTTTCGCCTTGGCCTCTCCGTTTTTTTTTTGAAGTCTCAAAGTGCCCTTTGCGGGTTTTCACCTTGGCTTCTTTCATTTCAAGCAAAGTACTTTTTAACCAAATCTGAGTTCACAGGATTGGGCAAGCTTTTCCCGTCCATCTCAGTCAGAATCAGTGCACCTCCCAAGAAAGCTTTCTTTACCACATACTGTCCTTCCCAGTTCGGCATCCATTTTCCTCTGTAATCCTTTTGTATGGGAAGGATCTTTTTCAGCACGAGGTCCCCCTCGTGGAATTCTCTTGGGCGAACTTTTTTGTCGTAAGCTCGCATCATTCGTTTTTGGTACATCTGACCGTGACGAATAGCCCTCAATCTCTTTTCTTCAATTAAGTTCAACTGATCATACCAAGCCTGGATCCACTTAGCTTCGTCCAGCTTTATTTCTGACAAAACTCGAAGAGAAGGTATTTCTACTTCGATAGGAAGGATTGCTTCCATCCCATAGACCAAAGAAAAAGGTGTTGCCCCAGTAGAGGTTCTAACTGATGTCCGATAAGCATAGAGTGCAAATGGTAACTTCTCGTGCCAATCTTTGTAGGTCTCAGTCATCTTCCCCACTATCCTCTTGATGTTTTTGTTAGCCGCTTCTACTGCCCCATTCATCTTTGGCCGACACGGCGACGAATTGTGGTGTTTGATGCTGAATTGGCTACAAACCCCTACTATCGTACTGTTGTTTAAGTTCAATGCATTGTCTGATATGATCCTCTCGGGCATTCCGTATCGACAAATGATCTCCTTCTTAAAAAACCGACTAATCGCTGATTTGGTGACGTTAGCATATGAAGCAGCCTCTACCCATTTTGTGAAATAGTCGATGACCACAAAGATGAAACGATGCCCATTCGAAGCTTTCGGAGAGATTGGCCCAATGACATCCATGCCCCACATGGAAAATGGCCATGGAGAAGTCATAACATGTAAATGTGACGGGGGCACGTGAATCTTGTCTCTATAAATCTGGCATTTATGGCATTTCTTGGCATAATTGATACAATCTCCTTCCATGGTGGACCAATAATACCCAAACCTCATTATTTGTCTGGTCATTGTGAAAACATTGGCGTGAGTTCCACGGATGCCTTCATGGCCTTCTTCCAGGATTAACTTAGCTTCGGTGGCATCCACACATCTCAGCAGCACTTGATCTTTCCTTTTCTTGTATAGGACCTCTTCATCCAGGATGTAGTCACAGGCTAGTCTTCTCAACGTCCTTTTATCGTTCTCAGTCGCTTGGTCCGGGTACTCCCGATTTTTCACGTACCGCAGTATATCGTGGTACCATGGTGGGCCAGTTTTCTCTTCCTCTTTGACATTGTAGCAATGGGCCGGGTCCTGATGAATGCTCATTTGTATGGGCTTCATGTCCTCATTTTCATTTATTCGGACCATGGAGGCTAAGGTGGCTAAAGCATCAGCCATCTGGTTTTCGTCTCTGGGTAAATAACGGAAAGTGACGTCGTCGAACTCTCTGATCAAATCTTGGGCCAATCTTTTGTAGACGACCAGCTTTGGATCTCTGGTTTCCCATTCCCCTTTAAGTTGATAGATTACTAGGGCGGAATCTCCATATACTTCTAATACCCTGATTTTGCGTTCGATAGTGGTGCGAAGACCCATGATGCAAGCTTCATATTCAGCCATATTATTAGTTCAATCGAAATCCAGTTTGCAAGTAAATGGGTAATGGTCTCCTTTTGGGGATATCAGAACTACCCCAATTCCATTGCCCACGGCATTTGATGCCCCGTCAAAATTCAGTTTCCAGGGATGGCTTTCGGAGGCACTTTCTTCAGCGTCTGCCACGTACATCAAATCTTCATTAGGGAAATCAAAGTCCAAAGGCTCATAGTCCTCAAGGGCTCTACTGGCCAGAAAGTCTTCTATTGCACTCCCTTTTACCGCCTTTTGGTTCACATAGACGACGTCGAATTCAGAAAGCAAAATCTGCCACCTGGCCATCCTTCCATTCAAGGCGGTAGACTCCATCATATATTTAAGAGGATCTAGCTTCGAGATAAGCCATGTCGTGTGATACAGCATATACTACCTCAATCTTCGAGTTGTCCAAATCAAGGCACGGCACAATTTTTCGATTGGCGGGTACTCGTTTCACATTCAGTAAATTTTTTACTAAGGTAGTATATTGCCCTTTCTTTCTTCCCCGACTCATCATGCTGACCCAGCACACATCCCATCAAATTATCAAGCACAGTAAGTAAAGAATTAATGGCTTGTCCGGTTGAGGCGGTATTAATACTGGGGCATGGGACAGGTACTGTTTTACTTTTTCGAAGGCTTTCTGGCATTCTTCATCCCACATGCCTGGATTATGTTTCTTGAGGAGACAGAATATGGGGTCACATTTCTCGGTTAGTTGTGAAATGAACCGAGCGATGTAATTTAGCCTTCCTAAGAAACCTCTAACTTCCTTTTGGGTATGCGGCGGAGGCAATTCTTGTATGGCCTTGACTTTGTCTGGGTCAACCTCAATCCCTTTTTCACTAACGATGAATCCGAACAATTTCCCAGACCGAGCTCTGAAGGTACACTTTGACGGGTTAAGCTTCAATTGGAATTTCCTCAGTCTCAAGAATAATTTCCTCAAAACCTGCACATGTTCTTTTTCAGTTCGGGACTTGGCGATCATATCATCGACGTAAACCTCAATTTCTCTATGCATCATATCATGGAATTAGGCTACCATGGCTCTTTGATATGTCGCTCCCGCGTTTTTTAGCCCAAATGGCATTACCTTGTAGCAAAATGTTCCCCACATGGTTACAAACGTTGTCTTATCCATGTCCTCAGGATGCATCTTTATTTGGTTATATCCCGAGAAACCATCCATGAAGGAGAAAAATGAAAAGCCTGCTGTATTGTCTACCAAGGTGTCGATGTGAGGCAATGGGAAATTGCCCTTCGGGCTGGCCTTGTTTAGATCCCTGTAATCCACGCACATCCGTACCTTCCCGTCTTTCTTGGGGACAGGGACAATGTTAGCCACCCAATCCGAGTACTTGACCACTTGCAAGAACCCAGCGTTAAATTGTTTCTCGACTTCTTCTTTTATTTTTAATAAGACATCCGGTCTCATTCTTCGGAGCTTCTGTTGGACGGGCTTGCATTCTTCTCTTATGGGCAATCGGTGTACTGCGATATCAGTACTTAGTCCGGGCATATCTTGGTACGACCACGCGAACACATCCTTGAATTCGTGGAGTAACTCGATGAGGTCCCGCTTGGTTTCTGCTGTAATACAAGCTCTGATCTTCACTTCTTGCCCTTCTCCTAGGTTCACCATCTCTACCGACTCTTCATGGGGTCGGATCTATTTTTCTTCTTGCTCTACCATTCTCAACAATTCTGGAGGCAAGTCGCATTCTGTGTCATTTTCAAAGTCCTGGGATTCCTCTGAACACATGACTTGCTCAAAGCAGACTTCTGAATCTGTAGTATCGTTGCTCATATCATTGATGTCTAGAGACCTGTGGTGAGTAGCAAAAGATGTATAAAGAATAAAGGAATTTGAGGACGACTATTCACATGACATGAATGAAAAAGAAAATGATGAGAAAATGCTTGATAGAAATTGAAGATGTACTTCATTAAAACAAAATATCCGAACATGAGCCTATTTCACAAAAAGAGATCTCATTGTTTCTAGGCTTGAAAACAACAAGTACATTCTGAATATTACTTTGTATAATCTCTAAAAACTACAGGAAACTCCTCTGCAGTCCAATTGTCTAAGGTGCTCCCAGGTTCACACGGGCGAATACCCGACAAATTTCCTTGATCAGCTTCCTCACCATGTATAGCATTGATGCGTGGATATTCGTCTCCAGGAGATTCTTTTCCCGGGTAAATCATTCCTCCCGATACGAAAGTGTGAGATATGTAGGGGAATGTCATTGGTTCCCACTTAACATCCTCTCCATTCAGCCGGGCCCTTCTTCTTTCTTGCTTCTTTTCTATTTCCTTCTTCATTTGTTTAGCATCTGGTTTGAAACCTAAACCAAAGCGATCTCTTTTCTCCTTCAGCATCGAGGTCTGCACTTTCCCTTGGAGATATTTGCCCAATCCTCTTCCGGGTAAGGCTCCTTTCCCCATCATCATTTGTAATCCCATCCTGGTGGTCTTGGATAGCTTAGGCACCGGGACTTCACTTCCCTCCGAGATGAACATCGCGTTTACGAACTCCAAGGATCGGAAAGAACATTCGATGGCTTCCTCATTCGTTTCTAGATATGGCGCTTCATTGGTAACGGTCGCTATGATATCTTCTTCAGCGTTTATAGTTACCAGCCGATTTTCTGTCACCAGTTTCAGTTTCTGGTGTAGCGATGAGGGTACGGCTCCCGCCGAGTGAATCCATGGCCTCCCCAATAAGCAGTTGTAAGAGGGCTTGATATCCATGACCAAAAAGTCGACTTCATATGTGTTGGGCCCGATCAGTAACGGTACATCCATTCTGTCTATTACTCTTCTTTCGGTGCCATCGAATGCTCTTACTATGTTCTGGCATGCTTTCATGTGAGAACTGTCTATCGGCAACCTCTTGAGTGTAGCCAGTGGTAGGACATTTAATGCTGATCCATTATCTATCAGCACACTTGGCAGGGTGTATCCCTTGCAACGGGTAGTTATGTGCAAGGCCTTTGTTGACCCCATGCCTCCGGGTGGGATTTCGTCGTCGCTGAAGTAGATGAAATTGTCCGCGCTTATGTTACTAACCAGACGGTCCAACTTGTTGACGGATATATCCTTAGTAACATAGGTCTCATTTAGTACTTTCATCAATGCTTCGCGGTGCACTTCTAAGCTTAGAAGTAGGGCTAACACGGAGATACGGGCTGGTTGTCTGTGCAGTTGTTCTACCACGCTATATTCGCTGTGTTTCAAGAATTTCAAAAATTTTTTGGCCTCTTCCTCTTTTACGGGTTCATTGATAGGGGCTTCGGGTTCCTTTTTCCGCCCAATCGGCACAGTCTTCGATTTCACTGGTTCCGCTCCTCTGTTCTCAGGGTCGTAACGCTTCCCACTACGCGTATAGGACCCTTCATTCTTGTCTTCCTTAGAAAGGCTAGTGGAGCTTTCCACTCCTGGTATTGTCACATTACAATTGTAGTTCCAGGGTACTTTTTTACTGTCTTGGTAGGGAAAAGAAGTAGGTTTCTGAACTACAATCTTCGGCCTTCCCTGTACCCCGCCTTCCGTGTTTCGTGAGATGATGATTCTCGGGTAATTGACCCCAGGCTTCCTCAATTCATCCTCGGTCGCACATACGTTCTCTTCCTCTGTTCCTTCTTCATAAAACTCCAGTTCTTTGTTGTCCATAAGGCCTTGCACCAAAATTCTAAACTCGGCACATTCTTGAATCTCGTGCTCTTTTGTCTTATGGAGTTCGCAGTGGTTCTTTATATGCCTTCCGCTCCCCGCAGGATCTGAATCTATCAACCCTCTTTAAGCCATCTCCTTCCGGATTATTCGTAATGGGGTTTTCACTTCCGTGACATCCTTCTTAATTTTCCTCACTACTGTCTCACCAATCGCGTTTACCCCTCTATCCTCATGATTGGGTAGTGGGTTCCCCTTTTTTACCATGTCGTCGAGTGTTATAATCTCCATTTTTATTAGCTTCTCGACTATCTTTTTAAAGGCGAGGCAATTCTCTATCGAATGCCCCGCCACCCCTGCATGGTAATCGCAGTGAGCGTTACAGTCGTACCACTTAGGGTACGGGGGTTGCAATGGTTACAAATAGAACGGGGACACAATGTGCTCGTTGAACAAAATCTGGTATAGCTCCTTGTACGTTATTGGAATTGGCGTGAATTGAATCTTTTCGGTATTCGGTCTGGTTCCCAATTCCTGTCTTGCCGTTCCTTGTTGTCCAGCGGTAAATGCCTTTGGCTGATTAACCGTGATCGCCTTCGAGTACTCTTTATTGTATGTACTCACGTTATTTACTTCACCGTCTTTCTTCCTAGGAGCGGCCCTCCTAGTGCTTTCTCCTGCCTCGATCTTGCCGCCCCTTATGGCATGTTCGATCATATCTCCTGCCATTACTATGTCGGCAAAGCTCTTAGTCGTACTCCCTATCATATGAGTTATGAAAGGGGCCTTCAGGGTGTTAATGAAGAGCATGGTAGTCTCTTTTTCTAAGAGGGGTGGTTGAACCTGCATGGCGACCTCCCTCCACCTCTGTGCGTACTGTCTGAAACTTTCATTTTGTCTTTTTTCCATGCTTTGTAAAGTAATTCTATCTGGTGCCATGTCTGTGACGTGGCTGTAATGCTTCAGAAAGGCTTGAGCCAGATCTCTCCAGGAACTAATGTTGGCCCGAATAAGCTGGTTATACCATCTAGCGGCTGCACCCACCAAACTTTCTTGGAAACAGTGGATTAAGAGTTGATCATTGCTCACGTAACCAGCCATTCGTCTGCAGAACATGGTGATGTGGGACTCCGGGCAGTTAGTCCCACTATATTTTTCAAATTCAGGCATTTTAAACTTATGAGGCAGTACCAAATCAAGAACTAGACTTAAGTCTTTTGCGTCGATCCCATGATGATGATCGATACTTTCCAGCGCTTTGAATTTTTCCTCCAGCCATTTGCAACGATTCTCTAGTTACCTTGAGGATTCTATTATCGACCCCATTTTCTCTACTGCGTCTAAATCGGGCACAACAAGGTTGGACGGGCTATCTCCTGGTTGGGATCCAGAGCCTACGTGATAGCTCGTGGGAGGTCTAACGTCATCCTGCCCCTGCTGGGGCCTGCTTGTAACTGGTGGCCTTTGGAGATATTCTTCAGGCCGTGTTCTCACGTGCGGCGGGTATAACCCGGGGGAGCGCCTTCGCTATCCTCGTCAACCGGAGGCATGGGACCCTTCCCCTTATCCATTGCCCCGTTCATCACTTGGGTCACTTGGGCTATCATGTTTCTTTGGGCCTCCAACATTTGGTCCCTCATTTCCTGCTGGAGCTTCAACATTTGCTCTTGCATTTGTTCCTGTATTTCTTTCTGAAATTGTTCGAACCTTTGATCCATTTTCCTGGTTTTGGCTTGTGTTCTGTAGTGATGTTCCGCTTCCAGATTTTCTCTTTTCACTTTCTTTTCTCTCTCTCTCTCTCTGATAATTTTAGCTAATTAGGCCCCTTTTTATAAACTTAAATGCATGTAATGTGATGCAATGCAAATGCATAAATGCAAGAAGAAGACATCGATTCTGATCAACTTCATTTTAGAAAATTTTATTAGAAGGCAAAACCCTTTACATAAAATAGATTACAAATATGCTTTCGCCTTTAAGCCCAGAGTTTTGATCTTCCTAAGTAAAGAGGTCAGCTCTTGACTACGATCTGCTTGTAGCTCGTATTTCATGCCTAGGATCTCGGCTTGTGCTGCCAGGGTCTGCAGGTGATCAGCCACTTCTCGAATCTGAACTAGCGCTTCACCCATGAGGTAGTCTCGATCTCTAACTTGATTACGGGAATAGTGAAGCTCCTCCTCCCAATGCCCCTCTCTTGCTTCCAAAATCTCAATTCGGAGTTCACAACCGTGTAATGCTGACTCTAACTCTTCGATCTTGCTATTCATTTCCTCGATTTTGTTTAGACTTAATTTCAGTTCGCTTTCCGAGTTGCGACTTCGGTAGCGATGCAGGGACCGTCCAAGCTCAGCCACCCTAGCTTTTAGTCCTTTCTTCTCTTTTTGGCTTTCTGCCATGTCTTTTCTCAGAACCTCATTTTGTGTTTGCATTTCCTGGAACTTTTTCTCCCAACTGCTAGCTTTGGCTTTTTCCTCTCGGATCTCGCGTCGCCATTGCTCTGGAGTTTTTCCTAATCCAGCATTTTTCATCGTCAAACGCATCTTCTTATATTCCGTCTTCAAATCATCTCGGTCTTCCTCTATTTTCCCTTTCTCCTTTCTTAGTTTTTCAGCTTCCTACTTTTGTCCATCTATGTCTAACTTGAGGAGCATCTTCTCTTCTTCCAGTCTCTCTATCTTTCTTTCGAGTTCCGAACTCATCCTTTCAAAATCTTGTTTCACGATTTCCAGTTCTGATGGGACTACTCGCAAACATTCTTCCCTTGACCTGGCGCCCTCTGGATTTGGATCAGGGATGTTATCATTGATCCTCCTAGCCCTCTATTCAGTGTATTCCGGGGTCATCATCGTGCCTGCGGATAATCTTTTCATTCTATGAATCTGATTCCAGGCACTAGAGATCTCCTTAACCTTTTTCTTATAACTCCCCCATTCGTATGAGAACTCGCACTAAGCCAGCCCGTATGTCGTTGGTACGAACTGTCTTGAACTATACTATCTTAGGACCAGCAAAGGGGCATATGCAGTGGCACCCCAAATTCCCAGTAGAGGAACCCATTCGAAGCTTCCACAGCGATAAAGGATTTTGTCGAGAATCATCCAAGGGGCCTTCCACCTGATGTCGTCTTCTTGCAGGTTTTGAAGGAGTGCTATCCAGTTTTCTTCGAGCACGTCTTCTTCCCTAGGCGTAGCTACTATCTCTTCCAACGGGGAGTAGTTTTCTGACAAGAACCGACAATACACCTTCTCCACTTTCCAGAAGTGACTATGGAACCAAGCCAATAACAACTGCGCACATTCAATGAACCTGCCCTCACTCATTCTTCGACATGCACTCAAGGATCTGAATGTTTCAGCCAAGATGGCAGGAACAGGCGTGACCCCTTTGTCTAATCGGCCGAATAGATCGATAAGTGCTTCATCAATATGTCTTAGGGCTTTTGGAAAGATCACCAAACCGTAAATACTCAAGGCCAAGACGTCAATCTTTTTCTTTGTATCGGGATGCGTTAGGATCAGGTCCCTCAAACATATCCAGGGTATGCATTTGCCCTCGCCTTTCTTCTGCATTCTAGATGTGACCCATTGTTCGCTCATTCCCGTGATATTCGTCAATTTCTTTGCAAAAGTCGGGCCATTAACTGCTTTGGAATAAGCTTTATCAACTTGAATTCTTGGACAACGTAGCAAGGCCGTATACTCCTCTACCGTGGGAACCAAATCCACTTTCCCGAAAGAGAAACAGCTATAAGCAGCATTCCAGAACTGAGTCATTGCTCGAAATAGATGCTTATCTATTTTAACATCAAGCAGGTAAGGCAGGTCGCCGTAAGTACTATAGAACAATTACTTTGCCTCATCATCCCACTGGGTCCATATTTCTTTCAACTCTTGGATTTCGTTCTGCGTGACACTGATATTGGTGTAATCCCGTAGTTCTGACACATACCCCTCGACTAAGCTATCCCCTTTTTCTAATTGGCCTTGCTCTGACCATATGCGGGCGGCCGCATTGTCTTCCACTTTATCAAGGAATTCGCTTTCCATAACCAGCTCTCTAACTCAGAAATTGACCGTGAATCGATGCCTCTTAAAAATGGAAATGACATGCAGAGAAAATAAAATATCACCAATTAGTACCACAGAATGAGATAAAGCATGTAAAATACACAAACGCCTATCTGGGTAACTACTAAGGTTTGGCATAGTTCAGCTCGGGGTGGGTTCTTAGGCTCTTTACGTGTGGTTGAGTTCTAAAGTTTGAGGTACCCGAACCAGCAGATTCCTCGATCCTCACCCATTATAGGCTCATACGGACCGAGTTCGGTTCAGGGGAATCCATTTCCCTATGGCCATGCGGAAGTGAAAACTTTACGAAGACATAGGTACTGATGTATCCCAAAAGCAGTCCACTAGCCCATGCGGAGGTGAAAACCTTACGAAGGCATAGCTTCTCGCTCCCACTTAAAGGTGTGACCACAACGGTCATGCAAAGCAATGCCAAAGTATTTAAGAGATCCAATGTAACATTGAAAGTGCATTTAAAGAAACATGAATTCCGAAATCATTTTCCAATTTTAATCAAAAGGACAAGAATCAATCAATCTATGGCCTGACTTTCGACGTCTCCAGTGGAGTCGCCAAGCTGTCGTAACCATTGTTTTGATAAAACAGTAAACGACGCGGTCGACTCGATTTTTGAAAAACAAAAAGGAAGGAAGTCGCCACCGATCTTTATTTGGGTGTGATTGGATCACCTTTGTTTTAATAAAACATCTCAGTTTAGTAAAACGATGCTTTTCGTCTACGAAAATCTAAGAAAAATGGGTTCGGAAGTCAATTACGTGCGAGGAAGGATTAGCACCCTCGACACACCCGAAATTGGTACCAAATTGATTGATCGATGTCCTAATGTTGAAAAACTTTGAAATGATTTGGAAATAGATACTTTTTATTTCTAAAACTTGAAGGAATTGGAAGTGACGTTAAGGCTCTCTGGTTTTCGAAGAGATAAAGCATCATGTCCAGTAAGTTAGGGCATAATACTTTAGACTCCCGAAACTAAGCTCGCCTTTTAAAACTTAGTTTTACATTTGAAGAGGATCTTCCGTCATTTATCAAACAAGAAATCAGAACCCAGTAAGTTAGGGCTTGTTTTCTCGAAAGTCCAAATTAGGAATATTGCCCCTATTTTAAAAGAAAAAGAAACTTATCCGAAGTATCTAGATGTCGAGTCGAGTAAGTTAGGGCGCGACATTTCGAATATCCGAGATTAAGTGTTTTGTTTTAAAATTTAAATTGAGATTTCAAAAGGGATATCCCGTTGTTTAGCTTTAAACGAGAAGAAACCGGAATCCAGTAAGTTAGGGCTCGATTCACTCGAATTGCTAGTACGGAATGTCGATTGAAAACTTGAATTTGCGATTTTTGAAAAGAATCTTCCGGCGTTTAGCTTAAACGAGAAAAATCAGAACCCAGTATGTTAGGGCTAGATTCACTCGAATTGCTAATACGGAATATCGATTATCATGAAAATTGAGATGCCGGAAAAATCAAGGAGACGAACGATGAGAATATACGTAGTGGCAGAAGGAAAATATTGTGATAATAATACATATGTATTGACGATGGTAGAAGATAATGATAATAATAATGGTGGTAATGTATGTAAAATAGGTAAAATATGCATGTCGAGAAATAACGATGGTAGTATATTAACAGTAATAGGAGATATAATAATAATAATAGTAATAATAGTAATAAAGTAGAAAATAATACTATATTAATAAGAAAATAATAATCTAATAATAATGATAGAAAATGTAATACATGATAGAAACGGAATAAAACATAAAAAAATATAATGATAATAGTAATAGAATAACAATAATAAGATAAAGAGTGATGGCAATGATATATTTATAATAATGATAGTAGTGAAAGAAATAATAATAATAATAAGAAAAAATGATAATAAGATTAATCATGGTAATAATTAGGAGGTAAATAAAATATATACAAAGGAATAAACAAAATATATATGTGTAAAAATTCTAATATAATAATAGTAATAATAAATATATTAACTAATAATAATAGGATGATAATAATAATAATAAAGTAAAAATATAGTATGTAATAATAAAAGAACAAAAACGCAAATTAACTAAAAAGGGATTGAATTGGAATTAAAATGGAATTCTGGGGGTTAAATTATAAATAAAACAAGGTTCGAGGGTCAATTTGAAAATAAAACGAAATTTCAAGGTCAATCTGAAACAAAAATAAAAGAAAAGGACTGATTTGCACACGCGAGGGAACGGAGGGACCACGCGCGCAATAATTCCTTTCGGCCAAAACGCGTCAGAGCAAGGGGGACTAAATTGAAAGCCAAACGAAACGTTCGGGCCATATTTTGAAATAATAAAAATTTAATTAAAAGCAATAAAAATGCGGAAGGGCTAAAACTGCAATTAGCCCTTCACTTCGAAAGCGCGCGGATCCCCTGGAGGGGGTCGGGTCGCGCGCGGGTCATGACCAAAACGACGTCGTTTTGGGGCTTATGGGCGCCAACCAAAACGACATTGTTTTGATTTGGCTATATAAGCCACTTTTTTGCAAAAAAAATTCATTTTCTCATCTCTTTAAAAAAAAGCTGATTCTGTTTCTTTTTTTTCTCTGCAGGTGGGGTGAACTTCGGCCGGAATCATGCCGTCGGACGTCGCCGGCGCCGTCGCTCCGGCCACCGTACACGGTGGCCGGAAAAGGTAAAATTTTATTTTATTTTATATTTTTAGAGAAAATAATATATGTATATATTAGTCTAAAAAAACAATAAACGATAAAAAATATATATGCCGAAAATAGGAAAAAAGAAAAAAAGAAAAGAATAAAAAGAACTTCGAAAATGAAATCACCTCTGTCCTCTGTTTTTGATTCTAGTTTTTTGTTTAATCTCTGTTCTTGTGTTTGTATTGATTTTTGCTTGCTATTTTTGTTTCTTTTGAATGTTTGAATATGTCTATTCCTCTCTTATTAATCGAAAAAAGAAACAAAGGGGGCCTTACAAAAGGAAAATCAATCAGCTTTTATAGCCGGTAATTTGTTATACATTTGCTTTCTGTCTTTTCGTTTTTACTCCTTGCAGGTGCTTTGGGCGGTGCTGGTGGCGTCGGCGGCCTGGGGCTTTGGCAGAGGCGGTGGATGGGACAGGGGGCAGAGGCAAGTGGCCGTCAGAGGGCCTTAGGTGCGGCGCACCTAGGGTTTGGGGTTTTTTTTGTTTTTTCTGTTTTAATGACTTGGGTTAGGGTTAGTGGGTTGAGTTGGGCTTAAGGGTTTGGGTCTTGGTTTGTATTGGGTTAGTGCATTTGGGCCAGGGTGTTTTGGGTTTTTGACGGGCAAAATTGGGCTACAACAACCATCTCAATGTTGAATACCACATTTCACATTCAATTTTCCAATTTCATAGATTTGAAATGCTCATTCATTATCATCATTTTTTTATCTTTTATCTCCCTATTAACATTACTCGGACTTGGGTGGATACATGAATCCAACCAACGCACCAGTTTGGCACCCAGTGCTTTACCGGATAAATCTGAAGCAAATAGTTACGCCCAACGCTTATCAAATAGTTTGACACCTAGTGTCTCATCGATATAACAGAAGAAATTTGGCACCTAGTGCCTTATCAAGTCATAGTCGAAGTAACCCTGAACTCTTCCTATCCTATGGCATGCTAACTATATTCGACTCTACCCGAACAATTAATAAGGTATTCATTACTCAATTAATAAGGTATTCATTACCCGAGCATATATTTTCATCATTAAATCATTCATCCATACTCATAAAAACATCAATCATCTCTATATGCATTCAATTACACATTTATATATATACATTTTTCACATATATTCTATTCGGTCCTTATCACTATCAATTTGTCCAAATTGAATCAATTCAGCTCATTACATCAAATCATCACTTTATCATATAAAAAATTCTATTTCAATCCAATTTAGGTTCAATTATTTAATTATTTCAATTTGTACTTCATCGTATTCAATTTAATCCTCTATCTCACCTTTTTATACTGAATTGTAACCAAGCAAAATTCAAATTAAACATAATTACAATTATAATTCTAAGTGCATAACAATTTAACTCAAACATACCGCATGAGCTAACCTAATCAAGACAGCAAACAAATGACTCTCTAAGGACTAATCTATAATTTTTGTTATTTCCCCTATTATCTTCAATTTGGTCCAATTTTCGATCTATTCAATAATTCAATTCAATTTACAATTCCAATCATCTTATTTCATCAAATTATAAACATAACTCAATTTAATTATTTGACTACCCTTAAAGTTTTTTATTTTATTCAATTCAGTCCCTAAAACTGAACTTACTATATCTTCCAAATTTGAACTCCAAATTTTAAACCAACTTCAATTATGTCCATATACAACCTCCTATTATCACAATTTACAAAAATTTCATAGCAATTTCAATATATTCACAATTTAGTCCCTAACTCAAAAATAACAAAATTTACTTAACAAATTAAACTTGTTTCATTTCTAAGCTTCAAAATCTACCATAAACATTCAAAAACTTCAAATAATATCAATGTTAACTTTTTAAATCTTTGACAATTTTGAAAATAGAGGTATGTGTTAGTTGGATGTAGTTACAACTATCTCAAAAACATAAAATTTACGAGAAATGGGCTTCAAAAACATACCATTCATAAGAAATGAAGCTTAGCTGATTGTTCTAAGGTTGAAAACAATAAAAAATAAAGAAGATGATAATTTTATCACCCTTTACATTTGTTTAATCCTTTATTTAATTACCAAAATACCATTAACTATGCATATTTTTAATCTAAAATACATATACTTACCGTCCACTATCTTGAATATGGTTAAATTTCCATAAAGATCCATTCAATTATGATTTTTCACTCAATTAACCCTTTTAAACTAATAGTAATTAACTTTTACAATTTTTATGAAGTCTTTTTTTTAATTAACTATTCAAACATCAAAACTTCAATCCACTTATACTACAACTTTGTAAATATTTAATAAAAATATTTACAAGCTCGGTCTATGAAAATGAGGTCTCGATACCTCATTTCTCAAAACCATTAATTTTCGGTACGTACCACTTGTACTTTGACTAACTGACTAATTTAATAAAATCAATTAAATCATATTTTACTATAACACTATTTTTAACTTGTAAATATTAAATAGATAATATTTAATGGCTTACTAATCGAAATTGTGGTCTTGAAACCACTACTTCCGACACCACTGAAAAATGTGCTATTATAGAAATCCCTAACACTCTTACCAAATCTCTTCTTCTTTATAACTTAATACATTTTGAGAACAATCCTCACTTAACAATCTAATACCTACTATACGTCTGATCTATACGCCAGAGCAATAATTAGGCGGATAGCATTATGCCACTTAGGGTACTTTCAGATTACTCGCCAAATTCAGAACCCACCCAAACCTGGGTATTACAACTCTCCTCCCCTTAACAAAATTTCATCCTCAAAATTTTCTAGTCCCTTAGAACAACAATATTTACAAATAATTGATCATATGCGCCAAGTGCATTCTCAAAGTTGCAAATTTCAAATTTTACCTATCGCCACATAATTTTTAAACGTCACACTTACCGCTTTATGACATATGTCAACCTTACATTAGAGAATCTGAATAGTTCCCTTTTAAATAAACTTTTCGTGCAAGTATGTTTCTATAAAACAAGTATTCGAATGCCTCATCAGTTACTAAAATCGATTAACATGTAACAACCCGATTTTGGGTCTAGTCGGAATAGTGGTTCTGGGACGACAAATTTGACGAAGAAAAATTCAACTTTATTATATTTTTATAGTCTACAATTTTATGGAACGATTTTGTGAAAATTTTGTTCGAAAATTTTGACGTTTGGGCACTCAATTTAGTTAAAAGGACTAAATTGCAAAAAAAAGTGTACAACTTGAATTCTATATGTTAAAGGTGTCTAATTGCTATGAGATTTTAAATTAGAGGTCCTTAAATGGTAATTAGACCATTGGTTAAGTTGGTGGACAAAAATGGACATGGTTTGGTATGTTTCTAAAGTTTTTCTTTAATGGCATTTTAGTAATTTGGTAATTAAAATGAATTAAAAGCCCAAAATAAAGCCAAAATTTGTCCATCTTCTTCCCCACGGCCGAATTTTACAAGGAGAAACCATGGATAAGGTTTTTCAAGCTTTCAAGCTCGATTGTAAGTCTGTTCTTGCACCGTTTTTAATGTTCTTTACATTTTTGAAGTCGTTGTAACCCGATCTATCTATTTCTACCACTAATTTAAGATATGATCAAGATCTAGGGTTTTACCCATGTTGAATATGTGTATATTTTGATGTTTGATGGTAGAAAATGCATGTTTGTTGTTTGTTAAACGACTTTTATTAAGTGATTTTTGGTAAAAATGTCAAAAAAGGACTATTAATTTGTAAAAGTTATAAAATCAGTAGAAAATGTGAATAAATGGAAAATGTGGGCTGCTATAAGCATGTATAAGGTTCGGCTAGGCATGGGTATTGAAGAAATTGACTATATTTCATTTTAGGAGCCTAGGGACTAAATCGTAAAATGTTAAAAGTTTAAGAGAAAAATGTAATTTTTCCATAATGTGAATTTTGGACTGAAATGAATATTGTGATGATTAACTGAGATGAATTTCATATTATAGATCAAGAAAAACGAAGTTCGGGTCTAGATCGGGGGAAAACCAAAGTGTTTGATGATTAGGTCCATTTTTGCTATTTTTGTATCGAGGTAAGTTTGTATGTAAATAATGCAATGTTATAATTGTATTTATAATGTTTTTTTATTGCATGAATTGTATGATTGACTCTATGGATGAAATTGACGAAGTTTCGACAAACGAGTAAATCCCAATTGAACCTTAGGAATAGATAGGATACAAATGTCATGACATTAGGGTTACTGTGATTACGTGTAAGACCATATATGGTATGACATCGATATGAGACTTCGTATAAGACCATAGCTAGGCTATTGGCATCGATACGAGATTACATGTATGGCCATATATGGGATATGGCATTGATACGATACTGGGTGTACAAGATTCCTGAGTATCCTTTAGTATTCCAAAGAGTTCAACGGGAAATGTTGACGAAATGTTCAACAAGTATGTTGAAGAAGAGAAAGTGCATGATTATGTTACGAGTTGGTACAGGTATGTACGAAAAACTCAAAGAAAATGGATTCGGTATATGATGAACAATTGGTAAGGATGTGGTTGAATAAGTTATGCTCATGAAATTTAATGATATTTATGTTGATATGTGCTATATTATTCATATGATGAACTATTGGTATATGACATTGATGTTGATATGTGTTATGTTGATATTCAATGACATTTATGTTCATATGACATTTATGGGGTTTTAAGGACATTTATGTTAATATTTGTTAAGTTATTTATATGTTAAATGTATGAATAATATTTTGTATTATTTGCATATGAACTTACTAAGCTATGTAGCTTACCCCCTTCCTTTCCCATCTTTTATAGTGTCATTAAAGTAGCTCAGATTGGAGTTCGCCGGAGATCTTATCACATTATCAAGCTATCACTTTGGGTGTTGATGAATTCAAGTATTTTGAATTTATGGCATGTATAGGGACTTTGCCATTTTGTTAAATGTGTCATTGTGATTGTAGCCAATGTGTTGGCTTGTGATTGTCAAAGGCTTGTTTAGATATTTGGCCATGTAGGTTTGTTTATTTGAGCTATCATGGTTGCAAGCCTAAGTATATATATATATATATATATGTATGTGTGTGTGTGTGTGCTAATATCTTTGGTGATATGGTCATGATATGTTTGGTGAATGATAGAAATGTGATTTATGACATGAATGTGAGATGTTTGGCGATGTGGTCTATTGATGAGATGATAAAGTGGTGTATAATTAGGTATCTTGAAAGTAGTCAATTGTGGATTAATAAATGTTGTGAGTATGATAGATGTGGATATTGTGTTAGTCATAATTGTAGATGATTTGGTTACCTAAGTATGTTATGTATGTGCCTTGAATTGGTGTAAGTGTATGTGTGTACAAGGGTGACAAATGGCTTGGTAAATAGCCTTTATTTTGTCCACACGGGTATACACACGGGTGTGTGTCTAGGCCGTGTGTGACACACAGGCATGTGTTCCTGCCGTGTGTCCCCTGCACCTTAATTGTTGCAAAATAGAATGTCCAGAATTGAGCACACGGGTAGAGACACGGGTGTGTGTCTCAGCCATGTGTGCTACATGGCCTAGCACACGGGCGTGTAGTACAGCCGTATGGCACAAGTCAGAGAACACCCTAAATCGAACACGGTCTGAAGCATGGGCGTGTCCTAGAGTCACACGGGCGTGTGAGCCTTGTATCTAGTAAAAATTTTCTAAGTTTTGAAAAGTTTCCTGAATTTTCGGTTCAGTCCCGAACCACCTTCAAATCATGTTTTGGGCCTCGCAGGCTCGTATAAAGGACTTTATGATTGAATATGAATGGTTTTAATTTGGACGCAAATTTATGACTCAGAATTGTGAATGTTTGTGTTATATGTCCGGTAATGCCTCGAGCCCTGTTTCGGCGTTGAATACGGGTAAGGGGTGTTACATTTAGTGGTATCAGAGCTACGATTTAGTCAATTCTCGAACTAACGTAGTGTATGTGAGTCTAACTATACATGCCATATTACTACCTGTGATAGTGTGATATCTCCCGACTCTGATGAAATTATTTTGTTGAGGCAGAGATGCTTTTCAACCCAGCTATTTTTGAAAATGCTGAAAGTGATACTAAGATATTTGAAAATGTGTTTGTGATGAGTCGAAACTTAGAAATGTATAAATAAAAGCTCATGATATGTATGTGATGATGTACAAAATGAAATAACCATAAGTTGAGAAATTTGGATAAAATGTCATTCTTCCGATTGAACGTTGTATTTCGATTGATTATGGTGATTTTATGAAACGGATAAAATGTTTTAAATGTTGGAAAAAGGATTTAGCCCGAAAGGGTAATCTTGAATTAAGCCCTCTCGAGCATATGTTATGAGATGGATTTAGCCCAGACGGGTAATCCAGAGTAAGCCTTTTAGAGCATACGTTACTGAAAAGATTTAGCCTGGACTGGCAATCCCGTTATATCATATGTGGCTCAAGAGTGTGCTCTATGAATTTGTGCCAAAAGGGCACTTTTGAATATGAATTGACGGATTGTTGACATGCATACCTTGAGTATCCATCGAAATTACAATAGTTCAATAGGAATTATTCTTGAAATATAGAAAGATGAAGTGAAATGAAAGTTTATATTGTGATAAACTCATCCATGTTTGTGTGGCATTCATATGATGTTATGTGCCTAACTTGTTTGATTAAGTGAATGCGAAAGGTAAACTTACTCAAAATATATGGAATGTATGTTTAAGTACACTTGTTTGAATAAAGCTAATCGGAAAGTTCATGTGACATAAATATGTATGTTAATTAGCTTGAAGTGAATTATATGATTGTGAAGATATTATGTTGATGATGAATGCTAAGTTATATGTGTGTATTTATGAGAGTCGAGTTAGAGGCTTTACGACCTCACCCCCTTACAAATATGGTATTTTATAACGAAATTTCACGAAATTTAAGTTGAAGGAGCTCACAAGTAAGAGACTAAATAGTTCAATAGCGAAATGACTAATAATGTGGTCAGAGTTAAGAATAGTTTGACAAGTGAATACAGTTCTGGAAAAAAAAGATGTCAGGTTATTCTAAAGATCATTCGAATTTTGGGTGTCACTGTTAAAAAGAAAGTTAATCTCGGCTAATCGACTAATTCAGGTATGATGTCTAAAGTATGTATTTGCTAGAAATTCTTCCGGATTGATTGTCATTAGTGAATGTAATAATACGGGATTAGTGATGACAAAATTAGTCAGAGAAATGATATTTGAATCGTAAAGATGTCTGAGTGTAACAGTTGTAATTGAATAGATTATGATGATCTCTCCTGGGTATTTTATGTATTCATTTATCCTCAGAGATATATGTGATTGTTCGTTATCTGATGAAATTCTAATCGTATGAGAATGCTAGCTACTTATAATGTTAGATGAGAGCACTGTTGATTTGGTTGGTTGATGAGCAGCATTTCTTATCTCTCTCTGTGGGATTCTATTTTATTATGTTTGGAATAAAAGTTGTTGGTGAAAATTTATGTGAGGCTATTCTTCTGTTTCTATTGGATGTTATTTTGTTTTATATATATATTTGGAAAATATATTATCTCTGTTACAATTGATTCCAGAGCGTATAAGCATTGTTTTTCTTCTGATTTTCGCTGAGGAATCATCGAGATCTGTATTATTTTCTTATAAGTTATATTCTCGGACTTCCAGTATGATATCGCATCTTGGATTTCTTTATCTTGGTTTTCTTATCATCCTTATTTTGTAAATTATCAATAATGGCTCATCTTTAAAGTGTGTTCTTTGGCTTGTGATAATTATGTCTATTATAGTTGTATTTCTGGTTCGATCATAGGAACATGGTGATTTTGGTATCGAGATTTCTCTAATTTTTGTGAAAGGAATTGACATCGGCAAAGGTATAGATAGTGGAAGCTGAAGCTCAAATTGTATGATGGTTTTCTTTTTTCAGGTAAGTTTGATTAAGGTCAATGGGTTCAATCAAGATATTTTGTTTCCTTGAGCTAATGCAGTTGTAAAGATCTTTGACTAGCAAGTGAGGAAATTTTAAAAGATTGTATGTTTGAGTTGTTTTAACAGCATGAAAAAGGGAGCATCTTGATATGATGTTATTTGATAGTTGAGATCGACTCAGTTGTTTCTATCTAAGCGATCTGGTTAGTTGAAAGGTAAATTGATTTATATGAATTTAAGTTATCCTCAGGTAAGAAGATAAAATCTTTTACATTCATGGGTAAATTGACGAACAGTCTGAATGAATAATTTATATTCAAAAAGGGTGTGATGCAAGGACGTACCTATCAGACCAGTTCTAATTGGATGATATTATTATGAGTTAAAGTTGTTTTGTTGATAAAATTATCACATTTGTGAAAGTTTGAATGGTCTGTTGAGTGTTAGCAAAGTTGAAAATAATGAAGGTATTGTTAATCGAAGCACTGATTCTGGGTCCAGTTTAAATTGAGTAAAGAATTTGTGATATTTCAATGATGCACTATTGAAAGCATTGGAATGTGTTTTAATACGAGAATGTAAAGTGATAGTTTATGCTTTTAGACGGTTAAAGTCACATGAAAGGAACTGTCCGACGAGTGATTTAGAGTCTGCCCCTTTTAAGTCTGTGTTGAAAATTTGATGACACCGGTTGTCCGACAAAAAATGTCATATGCTTCCTGATCCCAAGAGTTTAAAGTATCTAATGTCAAAGAAGGATCTGAATTAAAACATCATAGATAGCTGGAACTATTGAAAGATTGTGAGTAGTTATCGATTAACTTTTGGGAAGGCAGATATAGTTACAAATGCTTGAATGGAAAACCTTTAATTATTTTGTGAGTATTGAATACATAATTAATCTTATTTAATGACGGTTTGAATCTAGCTAAATTTTGTACGAAGCTCAATAGTAGCTCGTTTGTTCATTTAGGGAGAAATAAAATGTACAGATATTTGAAATAGATGTTCTGGTGATCGGGTATATAACATGATAGATTAGTTGAGTTATATGTTTCAGAGACTATCTGATCAGAAATCGTACAGAAAGTAAAAGTGATTCGTGGCCGTTTAGAATCCACTTTAGATTGTCAAAAAACGTATGTGAATTTGAAAACATGAGAATATGAAATTCCCGTTCAGTGATAGCATGCTTCCGAAAGAATTGCCTTGGAAAAAGGTTCAAAATGTGTTTTGTGTATCTATGTTGCAAAGGTATCGATTGGACTCTTTAAGTATGAATTCTCCGATAGGGATTAAGATTCAGCCGATATGTTGTATAACGAGGAACCTGTCGTAATTTTGACACGAGAGATTTAAAAAGTTGGGAAATAAAAGCATAACCTTAGTGAGAGTTCTTTGGCCGTGTCACGAGATTGAAGAGTTTACGCTGAAATCGAATTTATATTCCGGTAAGATTTTCGGGGACGAAAATCCCTAAAGGAGGGAGAGTTGTAATAGACTGATTTTGGGTCTACTCGGAACAATGGTTTCGGGACCACAAATCAGACGAAGAAAAATTCATCTTTATTATATTTTTATGGTCTATAGTCTTATGGAACGATTTCTTGCAAATTTCGTTCGAAAATTTTGACTTTTGGGCACTCAATTTAGTTAAAGGGACTAAATTGCAAAAAGTGCAAAACTTGAATTTTATATGTTAAAGGTGTCTAATTGCTTTGAGATTTTAAATTAGACCATCTTTTAAGTTGGTGGACAAAAATGGACATGGTTTGGTATGTTTCTACAGTTTTTCTTTAATGGCATTTTAGTAATTTGATAATTAAAATGAATTAAAAGGCCAAAATAAAGCCAAAATTTGTCCATCTTCTTCCCCATGGCCGAATTTTACAAGGAGAAACCATGGCTAGGGTTTGTCAAGCTTTCAAGCTCGATTGTAAGTCTGTTCTTGCCCCGTTTTTAATGCTCTTTACATTTTTGAAGTCGTTGTAACCCGATCTATCTATTTCTACTACTAATTTAAGATATGATCAAGGTCTAGGGTTTTACCCATGTTGAATATGTGTGTATTTTGATGTTTGATGGTAGAAAATGCATGTTTGTTGTTTGTTAAATGACTTTTGTTAAGTGATTTTCGGTAAAAATGTCAAAAAGGACTATTAATTTGTAAAAGTTATAAAATGAGTAGAAAATGTGAATAAATGGAAAATGTGGGCTACTATAAGCATGTATAAGGTTTGGCTAGGCATGGATATTGAAGAAATTGACTATATTTCATTTTATGAGCCTACGAACTAAATCGTAAAATGTCAAAAGTTTAGGGGCAAAAATATAATTTTTTCATAATGTGACTTTTGGACTGAAATTAATAATGTGATTATTAAATGAGACAAATTTGGTATTATAGATCAAGAAAAATGAAGTTCGGGTCTAGATCGGGGGAAAACCAAAGTGTTTGACGATTAGGTCCATTTCCATTATTTTTGTATCGAGGTAAGTTTGTATGTAAATAATGCAACGTTATAATTGTATTTATAATGTTTTGTTATTGCATGAATTGTATGATTGACTTTATAGATGAAATTAACGAAGTTTCGATAAACGAGTAAATCCCGGTTGAACCTTAGGAATAGATAGGATACAAATGTCATGACATTAGGGTTACTGAGATTACGTGTAAGACCATATCTGGGATATGGCATCGACATGAGACTTCGTATAAGACCATAGCTAGGCTATTGGTCTCGATACAAGATTACATGTAAGACCATATCTGGGATATGGCATTGATACGGTACTGTGTGTATGAGATTCCTGAGTATCCTTTAGTATTCCAAATGGTTCAACAGGAAATGTTGACGAAATATTAAACAGGTATGTTGAAGATGAGAAAGTGCATGATTATGTTACGAGTTGGTATAGGTATGTACTAAAAACTCAAAGAAAATGGATTCAGTATATGATGAACAATTGGTAAGGATGTGGTTGAATAAGTTATGCTTATGAAGTCTAATGATATTTATGTTGATATGTGCTATGTTATTCATATGATGAACTATTGGTATATGACATTGATGTTGATATGTGTTATGTGGATATTAAATGACATTTATGTTCATATGAAATTTATGAGGTTTTAATGACATTTATGTTAATATTTATATGTTAGATGTATGAATAATGTTTTGTATTATTTGCATATGAACTTACTAAGCTATGTAGCTTACCCCCTTCCTTTCCCATGTTTTATAGTGTCATTGAGCTAGCTCGGATTGGAGTTCGCCGGAGATCTTATCACACTATCAAGCTATCACTTTGGGTATTGATGATTTCAAGTATTTTGAGTTTATGGCATGTATAGGGACTTTGCCATTTTGTTAAATGTGTCATTGTGATTGTAGCCAATGTGTTGGCTTGTGATTGTCAAAGGCTTGTTTAGATATTTGGCCATGTAGATTGGTTTATTTGGGCTATCATGGTTGCAAGCCTAAGTATATATATGTGTGTGCTAATATCTTTGGTGATATGGTCATGATATGCTTAGTGAATGATAGAAATGTGATATATGACATGAATGTGAGATATTTGGCAATATGGTCTATTGATGAGATGATAAAGTGGTGTACAATTAGGTATCTTGAAAGTAGTCAATTGTGGATTAATAAATGTTGTGAGTATGATAGATGTGGATATTGTGTTAGTCATAATTGTAGATGATTTGGTTACCTAAGTATGTTGTGTATGTGCCTTGAATTGGTGTAAGTGTATGTGTGTACAAGGGTGACAAATGGCTTGGTAAATAGCCTTTATTTTGTCCACACGGGTAGACACACGGGTGTGTGTCTAGGCCATGTGTGACACACAGGCATGTGTTCCTGCCGTGTGTCCCCTGCACCTTAATTGTTGCAAAATAGAATGTCCAGAATTGAGCACACGAGCAGAGACACGGGTGTGTGTCTCAGCCGTGTGTGCTACCCGGCCTAGCACACGGGCATGTAGTACAGTCGTGTGGCACAAGTCAGAGAGCACCCTAAATCGAACACGGTCTGAAGCACGGGCGTGTCCTAGAGACACACGGGCATGTGAGCCTTATATCTAGTAAAAAATTTCTAAGTTTTGTAAAAGTTTCCTAAGTTTTCGGTTCAGTCCCAAATTACCTCCAAAGCATGTTTTGGGCCTCATAGGCTCGTATAAAGGACTTTATGATTGAATATGAATGGCTTTAATTTGGACACAAATTTATGAGTCGATATTGTGTGAATGTTTGTGTTATAAGTCCGGTAATGCCTCGAGCCCTGTTCCGACTTTGAATACGGGTAAAGGGAGTTACATAACACCCTAACTTTCCTACATTCTTCATCTTCCATTTCCAATTTTTCAAAGGTAACTCCTTTATTCTTTATTTCCAGTCATGAGAAGAGCTAGTATCAGAGGGAGGGGCCATGACTAGACTATTTGAATCGTCCCTCACGAAACTTCACCACACGTGGAGACTAAGATGTGTGATTGTAGCACCATGAGAGTAGAAATGAATCGATACTTTGGAGCTTGGGGTCTCCAAAACCCAAACTTTGCCTATGACTTTTGGAACAACGAAAATGTGCAGGTGTACACAATCGTAACAACTAATAAAGTGCCAAGTATGTCGAGTTATCGTACCCACAGGGTCTACATAAGAAAATATTTATGAAATATAAATTAAAACAAATTGGTAGAGAAAAATATATTGATTTGAAAGAGGTGATCTAATAACTAAGAATTAACTAAGAGGTGATCCAATAACTAAGAATTAACTAAGCAATCAACTAAAATAAAAAATCCAATGCACGATTTCTAAAAAAGGGCTTTAATTAATATGACATAAGCGTGTTAGATTAATTTTATTCTTTAACTTAGAATTGTTAAAACTATGTTCATGTTGTTACAAATAACATAGAATTGCACTTACATACTTATTAAATTAATTAATCTTTCAAGCATATTCCTATATTGGATTAATTAATCAATTTTCATAAGCAAATATAAGACAGAGTGAAGTAAATATATTTCTATACTGAGCAATTTAATCATAACAATCTTACAAGTTATGCAAGGTAAGAATATTGTTTAATACGATTGCTAATTTAATCCTCTTTTACACTTAGTAGATTAAACATGCACCAATTAGATACTTTGTCCATTAATTACAATTTCAATCCAATTAGCAATTATTTCATTTGTTACCTTACAATTATAATGCAAGCATAATATATGCATGATTTTATCTAATTGAACAAATTACCAAGGCCTATAACAACACAAACATGATTTTAACAATTTAAGTAACAGAACGTAAGCAATCTAACACAAACACAAATTAAGTCATTTTAATTAAAATAGAAGCATCAAAACAATAAGTATTCATGTTTATGATCACAAAATTAGTCGAAAAGATAAAGAGAAAAGAATTATAAAGCAAATCTTGGTCAATCTCCTGAGTCGAACTAGTGTACTTCTCTTCCTTTCTGCTTGTTTTATCAATCAATGGCCTTCCAAAATGCTTGATTACTACTGCTCCAAAAATAATTACTAGCTCTTTCTCAAAAGGGGAAATCAACAAGTGAAGGAAGAAAAATGGAAAGGTAAAGGAAAACGAAGGAGATAAGTGAAAGAAAATATGAGTTAATGATGAATGCTGTGTGAAATGAGGAAGTGAAGGGGGCTATTTATACTTGAAATTGGCAGTACAAGTTATCTAAAAATAGCATGGAATCCCCCTTCTTATGGCTGGCCATGCTAGGTAGAAGGAGTGGTTGAATGAGTTTGCTATTTTTAGTTTGTGGCTAGAAAGAAATTGCACGGAAAATGGAAGGGTTGGACTGTTTCTTGAAGAGAAGTTTAAGGGACATTTTGCAATTGTTATAAGCAGCTTAGGTAGCTGATTTGGGCAATGATTAGGTCGGCAATGGGTTGATATTCCCTTGCAGATTGGTCCTCTTCATCTTAGAAATTTGGGCCCCTTTCTCTCCATCAGGCTAGGAGTAAATTTAACCCAATTTTTATTGGAACAAAAATAATTTTTTCAATGGGTTCAAGGATTCTATTTAGGGTGTCCATGGATGGAGAATAATCAACCATCCTCATGGGTTAAATGATTTGAGAAGTGCTTCAACGGTTCAATCTTCTCAAGGTGACTGCTGAGTTGATTTTTCATCTTTTGTGCAAAACTGTCAAAAATAGACCAAATTATGCAAAATTATTATAAAAATAACTAAAATTCAAAATTTTTCATAAATTGAGTTCAAGTTAATTATTTTATAATAAAAGTATAAAATTCGATAGAAATTACTTAGAAACTGTATGAATTAGTGCTCAAAAAGTGTTGAAATAGTCTATATATTTAGTGTTTCCAACTTCCAACTTCCCCAACGTTGTCATCCCAATGATAGTTCTATGGGTTTAATCTTACGACTTATTCTATTGGAGGCAGGTTTCCATTTGCCACTCCACCCTTTCTTTTGTGTCGTACTCAACAATTATGGCATTGCACCATGGCAACTATCAGCCGTTACCTGGTGGACATTAGTGGCTTTTTTATCGACTATTGCATACACCGTGAATGTTCACTATTGGGTGTTTTCCTAAAATTTTACCAACTTAAGATACAGAGAATTGGGGCTTCTATTAGTATTGCACATTTTGGTGTGCAATAAGGATATGAACCCCTCATTAAGAATAAGATCTCAAAACTTCATCTAGGAAAGAATAAATTCATAAGCATGGTCAGTAAGCTAAATTCTAGTTTTAGTTTCCCAACCAAATGGTCCCTTCCTCTGGAAAGCGTCTGCACTAAATGCCAGTCAGAGGATGCTCACCTTGCTGAAAGGTAATACCAAAGGCTAAAAAGGGGTTGCACACTTGATTTAGTGGAGTTGGTTTCGGTCGGAAATGTATTTCAACTTTGCTTGAAAAATCTAAGTCCAAATGGTTACAATCTAACCTTTTCCACCACTCAAATAGTAAATCCTTCCATGTTGTCCGCCTTCAAGGCGTGTCCATATAACTCAAATAGTGAATTGGCGCAAATCTTATTGGGGTGCATCAGACAGCCTCCATCATACTTTTATCGTATTTGTAGTCTTCCCCCATGAAATTAGAAAATTATAACTTCAGATCAAGCTAATTCTCCTGTTGATGGTGTAGGATCTTTGTCACATTATCAATAGGATATGGACATTTCTTTATGTAACAGCCTAGTTTAGACCCTAGTCGGAACAGTGGTTTCGGAACCATAAATCTAAGGTCGTAAAATTATTTTAATATTATTTTTGGTGTTTACAGTATGTGAATTAATGTGTGAAAATTTCGTGTGAAAATTTTATCGTTTGTGTGCTCAATTTGATAAAAGTACTTAATCGCGTAAAATGAAAAAGTAGCATGCTTTTTGTTAAAGTGCTATATTGCTATTGCTTTTATAACGTGGGTCCTTATGTTGAAATTTGACCATTGAATAATAGCATGGATGGTATTGGGCTTATAATTGATGATTTTATAATGTTTAATTAATGGACAAAATGGTAAATGATATATTATTATGAATTAAATAAACAAAACATAAAATAGCCATGCATTCTCATCTTTTTTTTGGCTGAAAGTTGAAGGAAAAAGAAACCATGGTTGCTTAAATAGTTCGGCACACTTTGAAGCTTGAATTAGGTATGTGGTTTGCTCGGTTTTTGATAATTTTTACGTTTTTGAGATCGTTGCTTCGAATACTAGCTAGCCCATGCTTCAATTTTTGAATTGGTTTTGGATTTTGTGATTTGCCATTTTTGATAGCTTGATGTTTTTGTTGTTTGATGATGAAAAATAAATCTTTGTTGATAGATTATTATGTTTAATTAAGTGATTTTTGGTAAAAAATGTGTATTAAGGATTAAATTGTGAAATTTGTAAATTGAGGGGTCAAAATGTGAAATAAATGAAAGAAATGGGCTGCTAGGGACCTAGGGAGAATTTGGCCTAACATGGGTTTAGTGAAATTTTGTGTATTTTGTGTTATTTTGAAATAGGGACTAAATTGAGAAAATGTGAAATGTTAGGGGCTAAAGTGTAACATGCCCATATTATGTATTTTTGGATGAATTTGAGTGAATATGTTATTAAACAAGTCAAATTTGAATTAATTTAGATCAAGAGAGAAAGAAATCAAATTTGGATCGGGGGAAGTCGAAAGTTGTCGAATAGCCGATCCAGTCCGTTCGTCTCTGTACGAGGTAAGTTCATAAGTAAATAAATGTTCTTGAATTCAAATGTCTATGTTTTATATATTGCCGAATTGAATTATATTTATATACATATTGCCGAATTTAATTGAGCATGGAATGACTTGTTCCAAGCAGGAATTGATTGAATTATGACGTTCGAAAGCCCTATACGAACCATAGGAATAGTATAGGATACATATGTCATGACATAGGATTCTAAGATGTGTTATCGTGTAAGACCACGTCTGGGACATTGGCATCGATTTGAGATTTACGTGTAAGACCATGTCTAGGACATCGGCATCATATATGATTTCGTGTAAGACCCTGTTTGGGACAATGGCATCAATATTTGATAACATGTATGACCATATCTGGGATATGGCATTGTATGAGTTTTTCTAGCTATCCGAGTATCCTTATTGATTCCGAACGGTTCAACGGGCAATATTGAGAAATGAATGACTATGTGAAAGTATATCCAATTCAGGTACGTACGAAGTGTATATGTTATTCAAAATTGAAAGGTGAGCATGTTTAAAATGACGATATGTGAAATATATGACAATGAATGTATACAAATGAACGTTGTGTTACATATGCTCGTTATATGAAATTGTGGTAATATGTTTCGAACATGGGAATTATGAAACATGAAACAGTGTGTTGAAGTATGCTAAATTGGTTTGAATTTTGGATCAATTAATTGATATTGAGATGGTGGTGTTATGATGCATGGTTAGCATATATGTGAAATGGCTAGTAAAGCATGACTTGTTCTGGTTGGTTATGTAATTAATATGTGCAAATTTAATTTATCTGATTGAGTTAACGACTGCTATTTGAATTTGAAAGCATGGTTTACATGTTCATTGATAAATAAGATAAGTGAAGTTACTTAATATGGTCATAAGAATTTACGAGTATGGTGAATGTATATGTGGTTGAGATTTGATAAATTCGGCCTAGTTAAATTGAATTATAAATATCATTGAGATGATTTATTTGCTTATGGCTTACTAAGCTTTCAAAGCTTACTATGTGTGTTTTTACTATGTTTATAGAGTTTCGGAGACTTGCTCGGGTTGGAAGTCATAGGAGACCTCATCACACTATCCGGTTATCGCTTCGGTAAATAAAAGCTTTGAGTTTTTGGTTATGTGGCATGTATAGGCTAGTTTTGATATGTTTGGTTTTGAAATTTGTATATATGTATATAGCCAAGCGAAAATGGCTTGATCATGATACTAATGTTGGTATGTATATTCGGTCATGTTATAAGCTTAATTTGGAGGTATGTTTCATGTTAAATATGTTTGTGGTGGTTGATTATATAATTCGGCTTAAGTGAGGTAAATATAGTTGATGGATGTATGTTGGTTGCGGCTTATTATTGACTTATTTTGGATGTATAATTTGTCTTGTGTAAAGGTTTAAAGGTGGTAAATGATGTGTTTTTGATATAATACATATGCTCACATAAGTTAAGTTATGTATGTGTGATAGCCTGCATATTGATTGTTAAAGTACAATTTGTGATGGTAAAATATGAACATATTTTGTAATTTATTTGATGGTTATTTAGGTATGATTGTAAACGGTACAATTAGCTTTGATTCAAGTTGTGAAATTGCTTGGATTATCGGAGGATAAATTTTATGACTGAATATATGGTTAAAAGATCGATTGTGCATATGTATTTTGGAAATGGTAAAGGGTGTGTATTTATGTTTGACTAACAATAGGTAAAATATACTTATACATGCCTATGATATGTTTTGTTCGTGATTTTGGTAATTAATGGTTAAGTTGTTAAGTTAAATGTTTGAGTTTAAAATGTGCCATATATGTGATTTATGAATTTGGCAAATGATAGATAGGTATTTTGGATATCTATTAGTCAAGTGGTATTGTAATTATGGTATGATTTGATTCAGCTCTTATGTATAAAATTGGTAGTTATTATTTTGGTAAAATGTGCATAATTTGGCAAAACCAAATTTTATACTTGACCATTATGTGTAGTTGTTAATGCTGTATATATCTATATATATATATATATATATATATATATTAATGTTTAATAAATCATGTGGTTTGGCTTGACTTAGTAAAATGTGAAGGAGTGCATAATTATAAATAGTGTTTTTGGAAAGTAGTTAATGAAATAGATTTATATGAATGGATGTCTTAATATATGATCGATATATGAAATGAATTATACTTGGTTATAAGTTAAGCCTTCGATTGCCACGATTCGTTGGTTATAATGTTTGAAATTAATTTGGGAAGAGTATGAATTATAGAATCGAAGCATGTTAGATTGGTTTAAAATTATACTAGATGGATAGTATTGAAATGATTATATTATTTGGTACTTGAATTGAAATGAATGTCTGTTCTAAGTTGTATTTTGATCAGTAATGCCTCGTAACCCTAATCTGGCGACGGACACGGGTTAGGGGTGTTACACTTAAATTCTTAAGGGAGCTTGAGGCAATGAGAAGGCTACTACTGCTCTGCCACGTAAAACAACAATAAAGATCACAAAGAAAATCTCCAGATCAAATGAGGGTACTCAAGAATCTAGGAGTAGTGAATGCCCTCCATTAATAAGGCATAAGTCAAACAAGGAGCCTATTGCTACAATCACTAACTCATCCCCGATTCCTGTCCTTCCCGAGATTCTTTCAAAGCTTGAAGGCTCTACCCCTCAAACAGGCTCTCCCAGGCATATTTCTGATCTCACATCATCAAAGAATCACATGGAGGACAACCCTCCAGTCTAGTCAACTTACCTTCCCTCTCAAGTACAAGATGCTACCCTTGCTGAACCAGGAAGCAACTTTCCTTGGCTCAATCTTATATAGTTAGTGTCGTCTACCACATCTCTCAATCCCATTTTTCAGCAACAACTAAGCTTGTTTCCTCCACAACTAAGGGAAGCTTTCTCTTCCTACCTTACATCTAATTTTTTAGAAGATCCTCTATCTCTCATGGCTCAAATCTCAAAGATCATGTCTCTCGAACATGGTTTTTGTAGCGAGACTCTTAAAGAGGCTAGTAGGAATTAAAACAACAATATAACATATTTAGAAAAATCAGTGAAATCTGGCCAAAACGTTTTGGCTGAACTTGGCCAGAATATCAATATTCAAGCAATTTGATTGTAAGGTTATCTACACAAATCACAAATTTGAAGAGCAAGCATGGGTATGTTCAAACAGAGAATAATCAATTGAAAGATGAGATCAACCACTGGAAAAATAAAAAATCTATCTTAGAGGAGACGTTCAAGGTCCAAGAGGAGAGTCACAAGGTGGAGTTGAAGAGGATGTGCCAATCCCATAAGGAAACCTCTAGAAATTACCGAGAGGATACCCAAAAGAATTTCATTAAAGCTCTGCCAAATTGGAGATCAAATCTGATTCTGCACGCCCAAGTGGCCTCTGGTCCTCTTGACCTTAGCAAGGTAGAATTTGATTATCTAAAGGATATCTCCATAGAGTTACTCAACTTTGACATCTATCATCCTAAAGGTGAGGAGTGTAAAGCCTTCCAGAGTGAGTGGAAACAATCAATTGTCTTTTCCATTCCCACTAAGCCAAGAGCTAAAGATAACAAGGGGAGTTTAGTAGATGTGGAGCAAAATCCTAAAGGTCATCCTCAAACAGATAAGGTTCCTATTGAGCCTACCGACCAACCTGCTAGATGAGGAAACTGAATTTTTTCTTTTTGTTCTTGTACTTTCCTAACTAACAATGTAATAGCTGTTGCATTTTCTAATGAAACTTTCTTTTTATGAAATCACGTTCTTTTATCTTTTTTCATCACTTTAGATATACATTTCATCTTTCACATTGAAACCACCATTTACCTTTTTTTTGTCTTTTTAATTTAGCTTTATCTCTCCTTTATATACTTTCTCATTACATAATTACCTTTACTAATAAACATGATAATTATTCTTCAACTAACATAAATTTTAACATACTTGAGGAACTATACCAAGTTCAACATATTATGCATACAGGGAGGGCTTATTCACTTTATGGTCCAAGAACCGACTAAACCGAACTTTGATACCAAACTTGTAACACCCCAAACCCGATCCAGTGAATTGGATCCAAATCTTAGGTGTTACCACTCTTAAAGATGTAACTTAACTCTACTTACAGAAATTACAATCAATTTAAACTACTTAATTACAAGACTTCATAATACAATATATAAGTATATAATACATAGGGAATTTGATTACAAGTATTACTAAAATGGTGTCCTGATCTAATGTAGTTATCCCAATTCTTGGGTTTCTATATGCTAAACTAATTCAATCACCCCCATCAAATTTTTCTCTAAATGCATAATAATCCTATACGTCGCTCCTTGGGCGTAGTCCTGGCATCGTCTCCCAGGCACAGCCTCACATTCAACTTGAAACATAAAACACAATCCAGGAAAGTTCATGAGAACTTAGTGAGAAATAATCATTTATACCTTAGTCGTTGATTTCCATAAAGCAGATATTCCATCACCATCAGCTCCTTTTCTTAAAATCTTCAATTGTTTATCACCAGGAACAGTTTACCATTAACGAAACATAATCATTCCTTCTATTTATTATTTCATGGTCAATTTTCCTTAACATTGTTCCATCAGTGGCTTTATCCTTTCAGAACTTCTTCCTTTCATACTCGTCTTAATCATGATTCCCTTACTCAATGCCTTTCACAAAACAATGTTTAAATTCACTTTCCTTACCTTATCTTTCTTCAACTACCCTTTTTTCTTACTATTCACTGATAGATGCCATTCATCAAACGATCAAATGTAGCCTTTACTCAGGTTTGTTCTTTAATTTTACTTAACCCATACTTTGGACCCACCACATGCTCAGGCACATTCCAGTTTCTTTGTTCTTGTCTTAAGACCATGCAAGATACGCCATAAGATTTTATATGAAGCTCACCACAAAGGAAAGCTTATTAGGATATGTCATCAAAAGTGTAACATGATACGCCATAAGGGCTTTTCCTTCTGAGTTTATTACAACTATCGTTCCTTCAGAGTTTGCTATGAATACCATTTCCTTCTCTCAGGGTCCACCACAAAGACATTTCCTTTAAATGGTTTCCATAAGGGACATTCTATAGTATGCCACAAAGGCTTCATTTTCATAGATCGTTACAAAGGCTTCCTTTTCATAGACCGCCACAAAGGCTTCCTTTTCATAGATCGTTGTTTGCTGAGTTTTTATGGAAGAAAATGAATGTTAGGGAGATGAGAAACAACTTTTGTGAAAGGTGTTATCATGAAAACACCTAAATGGGACTAAGTTGTAAATGTTGTAATTTGGTAATAAATACATGAAATAGTTGGATTTCTGAGTATTTGTAAGAGAAATAAATGTTCAGATAGGCTTTTTTAATAAGAAAATATGATAAAAAATGATTTACGAGCCTAGAGGCAAAATCGTAATTTTGCCATAGTACAAGGGCAAAATGGTCATTTTCGTCTAAGTAGAGATTATGATGTAATATGATCATAAAATGATTAAATGAGTAAATTTTATTGTTCTAGATCAAAGAAAACGAGATTCGGACCTAGAATAGGAGAAAAGAGAAATATGGAAAAATAGGTCCCTTTTTACCCTTTTCGGTATCGAGGTAAGTTCGTGTGCTCATAATGAAACTATAGTGAAGTATTTAATATTTCGATGATGTATGAATTATATATTGACTTAATGAATATATTAAATACGTTTTGACAAGATGTCAAGAATTGAAAGTCTTAAATTGAGTTTGAGAATAGAGGGAATGCAAATAGCATGATACTATGATAATTAAGGTCCCGTGTAAGACCATAATTGGAATATGGCCTCAGTGTGAGATTTCGTATAAGACTATGTCAGGGACATGGCATCGATATGATATTTCATGTAAGACCCTATCGGGGGTATGATGTTGCTATGATACTGGATGTATGAGTCACAAGAGTATTCTTTAGTATTTTGAACATCTCAACAGGTATGTTGAAAATGAGAAAGTATGTGGTTATATCATGAAAGGTACAGCTATGTGCCAGAACTCAATTGAGGTGAATTTCGGTATATGATAAACCCATGGTTAATTATGTGTAAATGATGCATCCTGATTGCATATGTTATATTTTATTAATGCATTGTGTGAATGCAAATGATTATTGTAGAAATCTATTTAAGAATGATAGTGTGTTAGGACATTCCTGGATGAACATTCGAAATATGAAAAGGTGTGTGGATAAATATCGGTTAATGCGTAATCAATGGTGGGCTGTGTGCGTTACCACCTTATTAATTGTTAGCGATGGGCTGTGTGCAATACTATCGTCAATATTATTAATGGTGGGCTGTGTGCATTACCACCTTACTATTTGTAACCGATGGGCTGTGTGCGATACCATCGTGCTTAGTGTTAAATGGTGGGCTATGTGCGATATCACCTTATAAATTGTTAAATGGTGGGCTATGTGCGATTCCACCGAGTCATTGAGAAATTGTTTAAGTAAATGTTTCATGGATTATTGTGATGATAGATGCGTGCTAATAAATGAGAGTGCTGTAATTGTCACATGGTTAGAATATGGTAAGAGACGAAATGAGTAAGTATTATAAACGATTGACTGGGTAACCATGAGTTTAAGAGTAAATCTCATTAAAATACCTTTGTGGTTGAGTATAACCAATGAATGTCAATACTTGATTATTATCTTCATATGAACTTACTCAGCAATATTGCTTACTCCTTCTCCTTTCCTATCTCTTATAGGTTAGCTTAACTAGCTCGGGTTGGAGACCGCTGGAGATGTTTTCACACTACCGAGCAGACACTTGGGTATGAGATTCAAGTCTTCTTGAGATATGGCATGTATAGGGATCTTATTTTGGTTTAATTAAGTCATAGTTAAAGTAGCCAAAGGTGTTGGCCTAAAAGAGTTTATGGATTGGTTGTGTATAGCCATAGATGATGGCTCAAGTCGTTTGTAATTGTACTAGTAATAGTTTCCCCTTATATATGGGATGAAGATTTGATTTTCATGATTCAAATGTGATAATTCAAGAGTTATAATAGATTATTTGGAAATGTTATGTGATGGTGTGTGAATGTGTGCAAGTGAGAGTGGCTAATTGGCTTGGAAAATAGCCTTGAATTGGTTCACACGGGTAGGCACATGGGCATGTGTTTAGACCGTGTGTGACACATGATTGGCCCCATGGGCATGTGACTTGGCAGTGTGTCCCCTTGCATGCTAGAAATGCAAGTCAGTAAGCTTAGTAGTAAACACACGGACACAGACACGGCCGTGTGTCTCAACCGTGTGGGAGGCACGGCCTTGGACATGGGCGTGTGCCCAGGCCGTGTGAAGTCTGCACCTGAATTTAGGAATTTAATTCGACACACAATCTAAGGACATGGGCGTGTGCCTTGGCCGTGTGACCATAGTGAGATGATGATGTCATAAATATAATGCCAAGGTTTTGGCACACGGGCTGAGACACGGGCGTGTCGAGGCCGTGTAAAGGACACGGGCGTGTGTCCGGCCGTGTGAAATAAGCCAGTGTCAACCACGGGTGAGGGACATGGGCGTGTGTGATCACACGGCCTGCCCCACGGGCGTGTCCCATTTCACACGGGCGTGTGGCCTCTGTTTAGGTAAAATTTTTCTAAGTGCGTAAAAGTTTCCAATTTATTTTCGAAACCTTCCAAAAGTATGTTTAGGGCATCGTAGGCCCATAATAAGAAAGTTAGATATGAGAATGGAAAAGTTTTAATTTGGAATAGAACTTGATAACCCAAAGTTGTATGACCATGTGAGTCAAGTACGGTAACGCCTCGTACCCGGTTCCAGCATAGAATACGGGTAAGGAGTGTTACATTAAATGGTGGAAATCCAACAATGTTACGATGATTATCGAGCCCCATTTGAGCCTTAGGAATACGTAGGATACAAATGACATGTCATTAGGGTTACCATGTTTCAGGTGCTGGTCTTGAATATCCTACCGATGGCTGAGGTCCTATATTTGTTGCGGATACTCTATAGCTTGTGTGAGCAGCATCGTGTAGCTTACATGTCGACCTACAACTTGTGTGAGTAGACCCATTTCACAACTCATGTGAGCAACGGTGTAAAGGAAAAGAAAAGGTTACAGTTATATGTTTAGCATACTTCGTGTGAGCTTTCCCGCTTATCCGATATTATTCTAAATATTTCAATGGGCATGAAAAGGAAAGAATCAGTAAGTGTTCAAATGAACTATGTCATGAATCTATGAAAAGGATTGAAATGGAAATGTTCAATGAAAGTATATCTATGTTCATGAAAAGGATGAATTCAAAAGTAGTATGTTCATGTTCACCTAGCATACCTTATGCTAATTCAAGTGAATTATGTGTTAATGCACTAACATGTTTTGTGGATTGTGCTTAGGCTTATGCCAAGCTTATGGTTGGATTATATCATGATTAATCTTACTGATATACATTGAAATGGTAAGTGTCTAAATATAAATATGCTTATGTTCATGAAAAGGTTGTGTGAATCAAAAGACATATTTTCTTAGGAAATGGCTTATCATGTGGTTGATCCCAAAAGAATTATGTATAAATGCACTAACTGTGTATTGTTGATGATGTTTTGGCTTGTGTCAAGCTTATTGTTATGGTTGATGTTTATGCTTATGTCTGGTATTATGCAAATGAAATGGGCAAGAAAAGGTAATTAAACGGTAAGTTCATAATTGAAATGTAATATGATGATATAAAAGGATTGATGAGTTAAATGGCTTACTTATATGTGAGAAATTTACTTATGCTATGGATGAATTTACCTATGTCATGAATAAACACACTAATTCGTGAATTGATAATGTTATTTAAGCTTATGCTAACTAAATGGAATGGTAAGTAAGTAAATAGAGTGATTCATAGTCTTATGAAAAGGTTAATGATTGTGTAATATGTCTTATAAAGTCCTATTATGTTAGAAATGAAAAACATATGTGATGTTGATGGACTTACTCATTTGTGAGTTGATGGTTATATAGTTTGATAAATCTTGTAGTGTTGGTATAGATTCATATTTACCCTATAAAGTTCATTATTGAAATGGAAGGTTATGTTTAAAGTTTATACGAGCTTACTAAGCATTCATTGCTCATGTAGTTATTTTCCTTTACTTTATAGATTATTGGAAGCTCAGTCGGTTGGAAGTTCATTGGAGATCTATCACACTATCCAGCGATTATATCGGTAGTTTTTTATGTGTTGTCCAAGGTTATAGTGGCATGTATAAGTGGACTTATGTTTGATGTTTAGTTGAATTCTTGGATGTTGACTTTGGATTGTATATGATGGTTGTGTTTGTACCATTTTGGTAATGGTTGAATTATGTCATTTTAATGTTTGTGATGCATGAATGATATGTCTCAAATGGTGAGATTTTGTTGAAATGGTTTAGGTCAAGATATGACATATTTTGATATGGTAATGAGCTAGATGACTATGAATGAATGTGGTTAGGAATATGTATATGTTTAGGTAAATTTGTATGTTTGCATTTGAGGTGCTTTCTATGGCATATTGGTTGAATGGATTTGGTCATTTGAATTGGTCATTTCATGTATATTTTGTTAAGATTTTGAAGCTTTGAAGTTGTGCACAAAATGCTTTTAGGTACATGTTTATGTTGGTGATGAAAATGGCTTGATTTTGGCCAATTTCATGTCCACGCGGCCTGAGACACGGGCATGTGCTTCAGCCATGTGTAACACATGACATGCGACATGGCCGTGTGTCCCTTGTAGGTTTTAAGGCATGCAAGTCAGGTTGTTACACTATAACACCCCAAACCCAGCCTAGAAGTTAGGCCCGTGTCCGGCGTGTCACATTGAAGTGTTTTAGCGAAAACCTTGTTACTATGTAAAAATTTCCTTTGATAGCGGAAGCTCGTTCTTTAAAACACAATTATTTTCAAAAACTTGAAATATGCTTAAAAGAAATAAATCCAGGTTCCGTTTCAAAATTACAATGCATAGTAGAAGTAATGGAATAATAATTAGAGGGAAAACCTTATTACAATCCGGAATAGAATAACTCAAAATAAATAACCCAAAATCTAGAATTTAGATAATAAGAAAAACAAGTCTAATCGTCTTGCTAGTTGGCCACCTCTGAGTCCCTCCATCCGTCGAACCGCCTACTGAGGATCACTTGAGAAAAATAAAAGAGGGAGTGAGTTTTCGAAAACTCAGTGTGTACGACCCTCGTCAAACAAATAGCATACATATCATAATAATAACATAATAATATCATACATGCAATCCTGTGCAAACCCTTCCCAAATAATCCATCTGGTACACTTCGTTTCCCTTCCAACCCTACACTCCTGTGGGGATTTCTAAATCAACCCACCCATCCGATACACTTCAAGGGTAGCCCGGTTGCGGTACTACCTAACGTTGCAACAAAGCTGCTGATCATATAATGGGCTTAAAAAGCCATCAGTGGATCCACAATTGTCAAGCAACCATGCGATCCTCATATACTTCCTCCGTTCCATAATTCCCACCCATAAGCATCCTAAACAGAATATCATATGAATGCAGCAAATGTACATGTAACATCCATAAATCTTACAATCAACACATAGGGGTATTTTAGTCATTTCACAAATCAAGGGTATTTCGGTAATTCTATCCTACAGAGGTATTTCAGTAATACTTAATAGTATGGGTCTTAATTACGAACCTTGGCCCGTCAACAAGTCCTCGCGGCTAAAGTGAACAGACACTACGCACCAGGTAGGATTCCAGAGAAGAGGAGGTGGGTTACTAGGACCGCTTAAGTACCAAGCTCTCCCTAGATCCAATCCTAGACATGCATATGTCCATTGCCACACTCTACCCTAGCGACTTGTCCACAGACATTCTTGATTATTAAATTAAGTTTTATGATGTTTAAGAATTCATCAGAACTAAGCCTAGAGTCCATTAAAACCCTAGCATGCATTTCTAAAATCCCATAAGGCCCACTAAGCCCAATCATGTCCATATAGCCCATTAAGCCCAATCATGTATATGTAGTCCATTAGGCCCGACCATAATCAAATCATACAACCATCCATATCAATCCATCATTCAATTTCACATAGCAACTCTTGCCGATTTGGGCCCACGAGCTCGGCAAGCCCATTTAGCCCCTTTTGGCCCGATTGGCCAAAAAGTGGCTCGAGACCATTAGATCACTCTTTTGGCCCCGGTAATCATATCGGTGTTCCCACACGAATGTTCGCATGCTCGTGTGGTTGCCAGCGCCAACCTTTCGGCTTTTCGACTTTTCGGCGTTCCGGTTTTTTGGGATTTCGGCTTTTGTCGATTTGTCGTGTGTGAAGTGTATGTACACACCTAGTAAATGAGACATGTTACACGATCCTTAACCTTGAACCTACAACCAATACCAACCTCCAATCAATCACACACTTAACCACAATATTTACCAAAAACCGAAGCCTTACCTTAACCTTACCGTGTACCACCAGTCCTAATAGCCCTTCCTTAGCTACTATTTATGATTATCCCCTAGATCTGCATCAATCTTAATCGTCAAAGACAAAATAATAGGCGACTTGTATACAGTTAAGTCACTCTTTCCCTTACTAAAGACTATTCGGCCAACTTATCCCAAAATCAAGAACACTTACCCAAAACCTGAAACGTATGGATAGCTTTTCGGTAGAGACTTGTAGATCCAAGCTTGATTCTGATTTTTTCAAGATCCGCTCCACCAAAAATCAAAGGAATGATGACAGCACGACAGAGATTTGGTCACTAGAGTATTTGACACAAAGTTTGGGGCGATGAAGAAATCGGCTCCAAGAGCAAAGGTTTTTGGCTTTTGAAGTCACGAATATTTGGTCCCCAACAATTGAGATGAAAGTGGGACGGCACAAGCAATGGAGAAACAAGAGAGTGATATTTGATTTAAGGCTTTAGGAGAGAAGAAAAGAAAACACATAAGGAAGAGGCGAGGTTTAGAACAGAAAAAGTGAAGGAGAATTCGGCAGAGCACTATAGTTGCCAAAATAGCACAAAGGGAATTCCAATTGCCGAAATAGCACAGAGAGAATTCGACACCCCCTATTTATACACAAAATCGAAACTCTACCTACCCTCCCCAAAGTCCCAATCGACTCCAACTCTTCCCATCTTATCTCCTTATTTTTCTCCCTGATAACTCCCCAATCCTTTTCCTAAATTTTCTCTTCTGATCACTCTTATTAGAGTCCATCATCACACCACTTCCAACCTTCTAGAAGGCCAAAATTAAACTCCTAAAAAAATACTAAGCTAGGATTCGAACCTAGGATCTCCTTGCTAGCCCATAACGCCACCTTCCTATACCCTAAGTGGCGTCACTTAGCCACTCCACCACAAGGCTCTTTGATGTCATTTTTCCCTATTTTAATTTAAAAGTCCAACTACTCACCGCCCTGGTTCCTTTAATAATTAATTAAAAATTCCTTCTCCTCAAAGTTCGAACCCAGAACTTCTCCAACACCCCTAGACACTCCAAGTTTATTAAACCCTAAAAGCCAACATGTCATTTATCATTTTCTTGCTTAAAATGAGACCCAAAGCCCAAAGCCCAATTCATCTAGGCCCAAAATTCGGGGCATTACATACACAGCTTGGCACACGAACGTGTGGCTTGGCCGTGTGACCCAACTTCAAAAGTTACATGGGCATGGGCTCAAGTTGGGACACGACCGTGTGTCCCTATTTTGATTGTTACCCGGCCTGAGACACGGGCATGTATCTCTGCCGTATGAGTCACACGGCCGTGTGACCCATGCAGTCCAAATTTTCTATCTTTTTCCTAAACTTTTCAAATAATTCCAATTTAGTCCTGATTTGTTTCTAAAATATTTTTAGGATCTCGAGGGCTCGATTAAGGGACAATAAACATGTGAATGAATGATTTAATTCATGATTTTATTAATGTATAAAATGTATGTTTTTATGTTATGTTTTTACGGTAATGTCGTAACCCTATTCCATTGACAGATATGGATTAAAAGTGTTAAACATACTATATAAAATTAAACTCACTCAACATATAATGAATGTACCACATATTCCATAGGGATCCAAAATAGAAAGATATACTCTATGGCCAACTAAAAGTCTATTGGAAACTTGAACCGCTTCTAGTGGACATCCGTAATTTATAGATAGATGTAAGTGTTGATGGCAATCTAGAAACACACATGACAACCTCTAAAACCACTAGATTATGGACCTAATAACATTTTCTTATTGCTGTGATAGGTGCAAAAAAAAAAGTAAAGATTTTGTATTTAATGTACTATATATCAATATATATTGTTTAACAATATGTGTTGTTATTTAATTCTTAAGTATTTAAAACTATAAATCAGTAACATATGAAACATATTAACTAATCATAGGTATAATGATATATATGTTCTCTTTACTCTTATAGAAAACACATTAAATATGTAATTTTTTATAGAATAAAATTCAATGGTTGTTTAAAAAAGTCATTAATCTTAAAGAAAAACACATTGAAATAAAAAATAAAAAATAAATGAATGATTGGTATTCTATCTAAAAACGTTAAATTACTTAGTTTAATTTGAAACAAAATTAAAGAAAAAATACAGTAAACTGTGATCATAACAATCTTGAGGTGCAAAATTATAAAAATTTTAAATTAATGATTGGTATTCCATCTAACAACTTTTTTTTTTGTTTATGTCAATTTGATTATGACATCTCAACAATTATAAAATAAAAAACATTACAAAATCAAGTTTATATTGAATACTAAATTTTCACCCTTAAAATCAGTTGCTAGTAAAAAGGAAGATAAAGATGAAAAGTTAGTGATTTTGGGCGTGCGGTTGTGCCCTTGAAAAGCATATATAATTGTTGGGTAATGATACTGTTTAGTGTTTGCTTTAACTTTTCTTTCCTTTTTAAATTTTTCCTCTTAATTTTTGGCTTTACAAAAATATGTGCAATGCTTTTTTACTAGTAGTGGGAACTTTCAAGATATCTCAATAATTACTTGCAGGTGGAAGAGTTGAAAAAGTTAAGCTCAATTAACGTTGCCTTGAAGCTTTGCATATTGATATTAATTTTAGGTTAAATTTGGTTATCGATATGGATATTTTATATAAGTTACAGATTTAATGTTTATATTTTAATTTGATTAATTTTAATTTTTATATTTTCAAATTTTAGTTTATATATTATGTGTAAATTGTGAATTTAATAAATTTATTTTTAATTTAATTAATTTTAGTTTTTGTAACTTTTAAATTTTAAAATTTTAATCTTAATTTAAACGGTAATAAATAAATTGTTTTGTTACATTATGCTATCAATGATCAACTTTGTACGCCTACTTGGGTATTGAGCATTTACCTGTAAAAATTTAATTCCTTGGAATGTATAATTGCAACTATGTAAAATGGAATCGGGTAACTTTTTTCTTACATATGGAACCATTCATATATGTGGGGATAACATATAAATTTATTTTAAACATATAGAATATAGATTTATTTTATAGGTATCCGTTTGTATCCATTTGATTCGATTGACTTTTGCTTGAGCCGGATGATGAAAAATTATCATGTCCGGTTCCTTTGGGGGATGGATCTTTATACTACGTGTAAAATTATAGATTTAATCCTTGTTTTTAAATTTGGCCATTCTTAATCTTTATACTTTTTTAATTTCAAATTTTTAATCTTGATATAAATGACAACCACTAAATCAAATAAAAATAATAAACTGACTTGACATTATATATATAATAATATGTTTTTCGAGTGAAAACAATAAAATTTAATGAATTTAATAATTACTATTTGATTAAAATTGAAATTTTAAATTTCGAAAACCATATAAAATTAAAATATAATTTACAACTGTCTAAATGCTTATTTACAGAACTCAACCTTAAATTTAGTGTTGCCTTTAGCTAAAAGTATGGATACCGTTCTTGATTGAAGTTAATGGCCAAAAAGATCTTGATATAGATTTGAATTCAGAGTATGCATTGGAGAGGAGGAAACAAGAGATCATTTTTTCAGTTTTCGGAATATAAACTAAAAAGTTGCAATTATTTTTATTTTTATTTAATTTATAATTAATTTTAATTTCTTAAATAAAAATAAATATTTATATTTAAAATAAATAACTTAAATGTTCTATATAAAAATATTTTTTAAAAGATGCCATATAAAAGTTAATTATTTTCTATTTAATTGAATGAAGAATACTTTAAACTTTATCATATAATATTTAAAAATAATAAAATAAACATCATTTTATCAAATAAATTTAAAATGAAAAATGAAAACTTAATCTGAAAAAACTGAAAATCGAAACTAAATTATGATAAATGGTTAAAAATTTCATAAAACCGAACTCAACGCAATCGATATAACTTAAGAGCATTAGTCTTTTATCATTTTGAGATTGGCTTGGAACGCATACTCGCACTTGCATTGGATGAATACGAGAGATCTATTAAGAGGAATGAATTTTAATTTGACGGGCCAAGCTTTATATTTAACATGTCAATAACCAGATTATAACTTCTTCTCTTTTTTTCCCATTTTATAAACCAAAGGATTTTAATAGGAATTTTTCAAATTAATTTTTAAGCTGCTTGAAATCATGTTAAATAATTAATTAGTTTCTTAGCTCACTAAATTTGATTGTATCTTCTGCCAAATATTCATATTTACCGTACAGAGTTGTTGGCGTCAATTTTTTTTATTAGAAATAAAAATAAATAAATTTCTCCTTTGTACTTTGATTATATAATTTCTAACTCGAGCTAAAAAGATTGTTATTTCTTGAAATCATTTTCAATTCTATTATATTTTAAATATATGTCTATTACGATGGTTCTAGGTAAAAAGTCTATTCACTATTATAAAATTTAAGTTTTAATCTCTATACTTTAAAATTAAAAAGTTTAATTTTCCTTTTTTTTTAATTTAAAAATTGTTCTTTAATCATTATTGCTATTAGTAGTTTCCATTAAAATTTATTAATTTATTTATGTTTAGTTTAAGAATACTTCTTAAAAATACTTTCGAAAAAAAGTACTTTTAAGGAAAAGTTAATATTTTTAACTTAAAAAAGTTGCTTTTGGGAGAAACTCAATCATATGCATATTTCACAAGAGCAACCTAATCGATATGCAAGAATGACAAATTTTGATGGACAATGATGATTAAACTGATATTTTTAAATAAAAAAAGTAAAAAAAATTAATTTTTTAAATATAAAAATTAAATATCAAATTATATTAAAATATAAGGAGTAACAATATTGTTAATTGTTTTTCTTCATTTATATTTTATCTACTTGAGGCCATATAAAATATACAAATCAATCAATCAATGAAATTGATGACGTCACGAACTAACTAAAATACAATAAAGGCAAACGCACCTATCAAATGGTAGTATAACTATGGTGAGTCTGGAATATCGTATCCACAAGGACTAAAAGTATTAGTAATAACTATCTTTCTATTATTTAGCCTAATAATTAAGGGGATTGTTTTTAATCTAAATCTAAACTAATTAACTATGAACGCGACAGAGAGTGAAGAAAGTAATCGAACAAACCAATGATAAAGACAATACCCAGGAAAGAATCCACCTAGACTTAACTTATTATTCTAACTCTGAATCAAACGATTTATTCACTTGCCTTGATCCGTAGAAATTCCTAAATTATGTTGATATCTCTTTCGAGACTAAGAACAACTAACTCTAGGTTGATTAATTGAAATCTCTTTCTAATTAAAACCCCTATCGTCGCATTAACTCGATCTATAGATTCCCCTATTAGATTTGACTCTAATCCGGCAGATTTATGTCGTCCTGTTTCTAGGATTGCAATCAACTCCGCTCAATTATGCTAGATCTGCTCTTAAATAGGGACTTTTGCTCTACTGAATAAGCACATCAAACTTGAATTAATATCCTGAAAATATTAAAGCAAGAATTAAGAACACATAATTAAGAATAAGAACAAGTATTTATCATGTAATTCAGAAAATTAAATAATGAGATCCATCGTAGATTTCATCCTCCCTAGGTATTTAGGGAGTTTAGTTCATAATGTGAAAGGGAAACATCTCAAAATTAGGAAACCAACAAGACATAAAGGACCTAAAAAATTCTAAGGAATTTGGATGGAGATCTTCAATCTTGAAGTGAATCTTCTTCTGAGACGACTCCAACGGCATTCTTCGAGTAATTTCTGCTTTCTACTCTATGTGTCCTCCTTAGCTCTTCTTCTAGTATGTATTTATAGACTTTTGAATGCTTAGAAACCCTAAAAATTGGCTTTTTTTTTTTTGCGTGTTTGGGAAACAGGGAGCGATATCTACACGGGCTAGCACATGGGTGTGTGGCCTACCCGTGTGGATCACATGGGCGTGTGCCTAGCACGTGTGGAAAATGCCCAGGCTGTGTGGATCCTAAAAACTCCTATTTTGGCCCCTTTTTCTCTCCTTTTGCTCCCAAATGCTCTCATAAGTATAAAAACATGAATTTAAGGGATTAGGAGCATCAAATTCAATAATTCTCATCATAAATCATCCAAAAATATGCCAAGCATGGAATTAAAATATGTTACATTTATGGTTTATCAAATATCCCCACACTTAAGTATTTTCTTGTCCTCAAGCAAAATCCTCAACTCACAATTAAAATTAATTCTTCTCAACTTATAATCCTCATCAATAGTGTTTCGAAATAATTCACAAATAATCATGCATTGAGATTTCAACTAAAAGAACATTAAAGTCCCAAACAATCCAAGTCGAGTATTTTAACATGAAAATATAGGTATTTCCCATTATCTAAGTAATTACCTTTAATTCAAAACCAACAAGAGTTGACATCCTCACTCAAAATGTCTAAGGTTCAGAAATAAGCACTCAATAGTCAATTATGAAAAGTCATTACTACAGGCTTGCATGAAAATCAAATCTCCACCACTATAATTTGAGATGATACACAAATCAAAAGGTCTTTAAAGGGTTGTAATGGAGCTTCAGTTAGGGGTGTGGGTAAAAGGCTGAAAAAGAAGGTTAGAATCGAGATTCAATTGAAAAAATAGAATAATGCTGAATAATTACATCAATGGATAACTAATCACGAATAAAAACGAGCTTCTCCTCAAAAATTAAACAGTTCAAGCTCAAGCCTCATAGAACTAAGTAGTAAACAATGTGTATTTTTTTTCGAACAATAGAGATAATAAGCAATAATATGCATTTTTTTCCTCTTTTTATTTTTTTTGAATAATAAGAAATAATTTACTAACTGAACAAAAGAACAACGTCAGGCATCAATTCAAATCAAATCTCGACAAAAAAGGAGTCAATAAAATAGGAAAAAATTCTCAATAAATCAAAAAGAATGAGTTATGGGTTAATATTAAGGGTAAGTTAAGAATGGTGTTTTAGGCTTGAAAGGGGTTCACTAAGGGTTAATTATGAAGATAGGCTTTTTATGGGACAAGTTGGTTAAATCCTAAGTGTTTTTATCATCTCAGTATATCAAATCAAAGGTGTGGTCTCGACATGTATAATCGAAGCAAGTTCTAGAATAACAAATCAATATTGACACACTTATAACCAATAATAAAAGTGAGTAAGAAAAATATATGCTCTAAAGGCTCAAATTCTCACAAAAGGTTATGGCTTTTGATGTCAGTCCTGTAAATTTCAAACTTCAAGATAATACCTAAATTTAGGGAAACAACCTAGAAATTTTTAATTCTGAAAAATCAACTTATCATGCTTGATTCTCTAATGTCTTA